>CAWUFW010007367.1:600000-1017565 GCA_963921515.1 Calotriton arnoldi | reverse complement strand
ATGTATTATTATTCTGTATGATCCCTAAATCCAACTGTTTGTGCGTTGACCCAGGATCCAACACTGAGTAAGAAAAGTAACGATAACACTACTTACCTGCTAAGTGAATTTCCTCCCATAGGATAACATTGGTGATTCTATGTGAAAAAGTTTCTAAGTGTCAACTTTTTAAAATACAATAATATTCCTTAAAAATCACTACTGTAACCAAAAGCTTTTACTCAACTGTTTACAGGAGATGTCCCAGGACTGAATCTAGGATCCAGTCCTGTGGTTAGAAAAGTAATCCATAAAGTAACTAATTGCATTTAACTAGAAATTCACATTGAGCTCAATGTTGCATGGTGTTTGAAATTGTGTTGCCCATTGCAACAACTGTAACTACTGTACTTAAAACTCTATTGCCTATTTGCAAACTATTTAAACTAAAGTAATTCATTCTGAGAAAGTATATTTTGTAATGTAATGTATAATGTAATTACAATGTAATTTAATAAATAAAATATATAAAAATAAATAGTTTTAAAAAATGTAGTAAATCAGTATCAAAAAAATAAATATAACAATTAATACATTTAAAAATTGTCATTTACAAAACCTTTGAAATTCACTGAAAAAACCATAGGTTTTAGGGGCGTTATAGTTAGAAATTAGCATTTAAAAAACCTTTGAAATTCACTGAAAAAACCATAGGTTTCAGACACGTTATAGTTAGAAATTAGCATTTAAAAAACCTTTGAAATTCACTGAAAAAACCATAGGTTTTAGGGACAGTTATAGTTAGTTGGACATTTATCTCGTACAAAACCCGTGAAATTCCCCTGTTATAGTTAGTTCAGCTAACTATAACTTGCGCCTCGCAATGCACTGCTGATGACGTCACATATTACATCACTCATGACATGGTCAGTGACATCACTGATGACATCACTGATGACATCTCAAATGACATCACTGATGACATCATCCACGTGATAATCTGATGCACCTCCTCACACCCTAATATAACCTTTGATATACCCAATCTAAATTACAGACTGCCATTCGCAAAATCATAGACACTCCAACACCAATAACTACATACCCACTCACTGATTCTTAGGTCTACACACACACATCCACTCACTCACCCGTACAGTCACTCATACTTATGGTCACTCAGTACAGGACTATTATATGCACTCTTACTCCTATATAGACACTCAAACATCGCCACTCATCCATAGAGGTACTCACACACCTAGTCAGTCATGCAAATAATTAAACACACTGCCATTTACTCACCTATACAGTTATACACACACTAGCTCACTTAATCATACAAATACTACCACATTGTTACGCTCTTATACAATCACTGATACAAGCACACACTCATCCATACAGCCACTATCACAATCACTCACTCTCGCTTATAGCTATTTATATACTCCAACACACATATATACTGCCTTTCACATATGTAGTTACTCACACATGTACCACTGGGACATATATTCACTCACTAACACACTCTTACCACACTTACCCACCCATACAGTCTATCACAGATGCACTCTTGAAACCATCCACCCAGTGAATCACCCACTCACACATCTATGCACAGAGTCGCACACACCCCTCCCACACAAACACTGAGGCACCCATACAGATACTCAGAGAACCATTCAATAACTCATATAGTCACTCATGTAGCTATTCACAAACACATGCAGCCACTTACACAGCAACAGACAGACGGATACAGACATTCACCCAGTTTAGTCACTAACCCATGCATTCAGTAAGATACGTTAAATCACTCACTTATAGAGTCAGTCACGCACCTACTAAATCATCCATACAGACACTTAGACACACACTCATTCTTCAATACGTCTTTTCCTATATATATTAAAAATATTTAAACTTTACAGAAACACACAGTCACTGGATGATGTCATCAGTGATGTCATTTGAGATGTCATCAGTGATGTCATCAGTGATGTCACTGACCATGTCATGAGTGATGTAATATGTGACGTCATCAGCAGTGCATTGCGGGGCGCGAGTTATAGTTAGCTGAACTAACTATAACAGGGGAATTTCACGGGTTTTGTACGAGTGAAATGTCCAACTAACTATAACTGTCCCTAAAACCTATGGTTTTTCAGTGAATTTCAAAGGTTTTTAAATGCTAATTTCTAACTATAACGTGTCTGAAACCTGTGGTTTTTTCAGTGAATATATATATATATATATATATATATATATATATATATATATATTCACTGAAAAAACCATAGGTTTCAGGGACGTTATAGTTACAAATTAGCATTTAAAAACCTTTGAAATTCACTGAAAAAACCATAGGTTTTAGGGACAGTTATAGTTAGTTGGACATTGCACTCGTACAAAACCCGTGAAATTCCCCGTTATAGTTAGTCCAGCTAACTATAACTCGCGCCCCCGCAATGCACTGCTGATGACGTCACATATTACATCACTCATGACATGGTCAGTGACATCACTGATGACATCACTGATGACATCTCAAATGACATCACTGATGACATCACTGATGACATCATCCAGTGACTGTGTGTTTCTGTAAAGTTTAAATATTTTTATATATATAGGAAAAGACGTATTGAAGAATGAGTGGGTGTGTAAGTGTCTGTATGGATGATTTAGTAGGTGCGTGACTGACTGTATAAGTGAGTGATTTAACGTATCTTACTGAATGCATGGGTTAGTGACTAAACTGGGTGAATGTCTGTATCCGTCTGTCTGTTGCTGTGTAAGTGGCTGCATGTGTTTGAGAATAGCTACATGAGTGTCTATATGAGTTATTGAATGCTTGTGTGAGTATCTGTATGGGTGCCTGAGTGTTTGTGTGGGAGGGGTGTGTGCGACTCTGTGCATAGATGTGTGAGTGGGTGATTCACTGGGTGGATGGTTTCAAGAGTGCATCTGTGATAGACTGTATGGGTGGGTAAGTGTGTGTAAGAGTGTGTTAGTGAGTGAATGTATGTCCCAGTGGTACATGTGTGAGTAACTACATATGTGAAAGGCAGTATATATGTGTGTTGGAGTATATAAATAGCTATAAGCAAGAGTGACTGATTGTGATAGTGGCTGTATGGATGAGTGTGTGCTTGTATCAGTGATTGTATAAGAGCGTAAGAATGTGCTAGTATTTGTATGAGTAAGTGAGCTGGTGTGTGTATAACTGTATAGGTGAGTAAATGGTAGTGTGTTTAATTATTTGCATGACTGACTAGGTGTGTGAGTACCTCTATGGATGAGTGGCGGTGTTTGAGTGTCTATATAGGAGTATGAGTGCATATGATAGTCCTGTACTGAGTGACCGTAAATATGAGTGACTGTTCGGGTGAGTGAGTGGATGTGTGCGTAGACCTAAGAATCAGTGAGTGGGTATGTAGTTATTGGTGTTGGAGTGTCTATGGTTTTGCGAATGGCAGTCTGTACTTTAGAGTGGGTGTATCAAAGGTTATATTAGGGTGTGAGAAGATGCATGAAATTATCACATGGATGATGTCATCAGTGATGTCATCAGTGATGTCATTTGAGATGTCATCAGTGATGTCATCAGTGATGTCACTGACCATGTCATGAGTGATGTAATATGTGACGTCATCAGCAGTGCATTCGTGGGCGCGAGTTATAGTTAGCTGGACTAACTATAACGGGGGAATTTCACGGGTTTTGTACGAGTGCAATGTCCAACTAACTATAACTGTCCCTAAAACCTATGGTTTTTTCAGTGAATTTCAAAGGTTTTTTAAATGCTAATTTGTAACTATAACGTCCCTGAAACCTATGGTTTTTTCAGTGAATTTCAAAGGTTTTTTAAATGCTAATTTGTAACTATAACATGTCTGAAACCTACGGTTTTTTCAGTGAATTTCAAAGGTTTTGTAAATGACAATTTTTAAATGTATTAATTGTTATATAAATTTTTAAAATACTGATTTACTACATTTTTAGAAACAATTTTTTTTTACATATTTTATTATTTAAATTACATTGTAATTACATTATACATTACATTACAAAAAATACTTTCTCTTAATGAATTACTTTAGTTTAAATACTTTGCAGATAGGCAATAGACTTTTAAGTACAGTAGTTACAGTTGTTGCAATGGGCAACACATTTTCAAACACAATGCAACATTCAGCTCAATGTGAATTTCTAGTTAAATGCAATTAGTTACTTTATGGATTACTTTTCTAACCACAGGACTGGATCCTAGATTCAGTCCTGGGACATCTCCTGTAAACAGTTGAGTAAAAGCGTTTTGGTTACAGTCGTGATTTTTAAGGAATATTATTGTATTTTAAAAGTTGACACTTTGAAACTTTTTCTCATAGAATCACCAATGTTATCCTATGGAAGGAAATTCACTTAGCAGGTAAAAACTGTTATCGTTACTTTTTCTTACTCAGTGTTGGATCCTGGATCCAGCACTGGTGCATCTCCTGTAAACAGTTGAAAGAATGCGTTTAAGTCATACTGTCGATTTTTAAGGAATATTTGTAGTTTGTGAAAATCAACACTTTGAAACTTTTTTGCTGAAAACCAGTCAATGTTAGCCTATGAAGGAAATTCAAGTTACCGGTAAGTACGGTTAAAATTACTTTTGAGGATCAGTACTGGGCTGAAACATGCAGCACTGAGGTCTCTCCTGATAACAGGAGAGTAAATCGGAATTCGTATTTCGGCTGATTTTAGAGGAATATTTTAAAGTTCCAAAATTCCACACTTAGAAGAATTTCCAAGTGAAACCAGTCAATGTTAGCCTATGGAAGGAAATTCAAGTTACTGGTAAGTACGGTTAAAATTACTTTTCAGGACCAGTACTGGGCTGAAAGATGCAGCACTGAGGTCTCTCCTGATAACAGGTGAGTAAATCAGAATTCGGATTTCGGCTGATTTTAGAGGAATATTTGTATGTTTCAAAATCAACACTTAGAAGAATTTCCAAGTGAAACCAGTCAATGTTAGCCTATGAAGGAAATTCAAGTTACCGGTAAGTACGGTTAAAATTACTTTTCAGGATCAGTACTGGGCTGAAAGATGCAGCACTGAGGTCTCTCCTGATAACAGGTGAGTAAATCGGAATTCGTATTTCGGCTGATTTTAGAGGAATATTTTAAAGTTCCAAAACTCCACACTTAGAAGAATTTCCAAGTGAAACCAGTCAATGTTAGCCTATGAAGGAAATTCAAGTTACCGGTAAGTACGGTTAAAATTACTTTTGAGGATCAGTACTGGGCTGAAACATGCAGCACTGAGGTCTCTCCTGATAACAGGAGAGTAAATCGGAATTCGTATTTCGGCTGATTTTAGAGGAATATTTTAAAGTTCCAAAATTCCACACTTAGAAGAATTTCCAAGTGAAACCAGTCAATGTTAGCCTATGGAAGGAAATTCAAGTTACTGGTAAGTACGGTTAAAATTACTTTTCAGGACCAGTACTGGGCTGAAAGATGCAGCACTGAGGTCTCTCCTGATAACAGGTGAGTAAATCAGAATTCGGATTTCGGCTGATTTTAGAGGAATATTTGTATGTTTCAAAAATCAACACTTAGAAGAATTTCCAAGTGAAACCAGTCAATGTTAGCCTATGAAGGAAATTCAAGTTACCGGTAAGTACGGTTAAAATTACTTTTCAGGATCAGTACTGGGCTGAAAGATGCAGCACTGAGGTCTCTCCTGATAACAGGTGAGTAAATCGGAATTCGTATTTCGGCTGATTTTAGAGGAATATTTTAAAGTTCCAAAACTCCACACTTAGAAGAATTTCCAAGTGAAACCAGTCAATGTTAGCCTATGAAGGAAATTCAAGTTACCGGTAAGTACGGTTAAAATTACTTTTCAGGATCAGTACTGGGCTTAAAGATGCAGCACTGAGGTCTCTCCTGATAACAGGTGAGTAAATCGGAATTCGTATTTCGGCTGATTTTAGAGGAATATTTTAAAGTTCCAAAACTCCACACTTAGAAGAATTTCCAAGTGAAACCAGTCAATGTTAGCCTATGAAGGAAATTCAAGTTACCGGTAAGTACGGTTAAAATTACTTTTCAGGATCAGTACTGGGCTGAAAGATGCAGCACTGAGGTCTCTCCTGATAACAGGTGAGTAAATCGGAATTCATATTTCGGCTGATTTTAGAGGAATATTTTAAAGTTCCAAAACTCCACACTTAGAAGAATTTCCAAGTGAAACCAGTCAATGTTAGCCTATGAAGGAAATTCAAGTTACCGGTAAGTACGGTTAAAATTACTTTTCAGGACCAGTACTAGGCTGAAAGATGCAGCACTGAGGTCTCTCCTGATAACAGGTGAGTAAATCGGAATTCGTATTTCGGCTGATTTTAGAGGAATATTTTAAAGTTCCAAAACTCCACACTTAGAAGAATTTCCAAGTGAAACCAGTCAATGTTAGCCTATGGAAGGAAATTCAAGTTACTGGTAAGTACGGTTAAAATTACTTTTCAGGACCAGTACTGGGCTGAAAGATACAGCACTGAGGTCTCTCCTTATAACAGGTGAGTAAATCGGAATTCCTATTTCGGCTGATTTTAGAGGAATATTTGCACAATGGTGAAGGGAGGGGCGGGGCCTGAGGTGACATCTTTGCAAACGCGCCCCGTGGCGCGTTTTAAGTTGGGGGATTAAATCCCCTTGAATCCTGAGGGTCCCTAGGGGCCAACTAGACCACCAGGAACCTCCAATATGCACCAGGGGGCTGCGTTGCAGAGACGTGTAGAGAGGCCACACCCCTTTTTACACCTCTCTGCAACGCAGCTCTGTGGCGCATTCTGGATGTACCTGTTGGGCTAGTTGGCCCCCAGGGACCCTCAGGATTGAAGGGGATTTAATTCCCCATCTTAAAACGCGCCACGGGGCCTGTTTGCACACATGTCACCTGAAGCCCCGCCCCCTCCCTTCACCACTGTGCAAACGCGCCCCGTGGCGCGTTTTAAGTTGGGGGATTAAGTCCCCTTGAATCCTGAGGGTCCCCGGAGTCCAACTAGCCCACCATATACCTCCAAAAGCGCCACAGAGCTGCGTTGCAGAGAGGTGTAAAAAGGGGCATGGCCTCTGTACACCTCTCTGCAAGGCAGCCCCCTGGCGCATACTGGAGGTACCTGGTGGGCTAGTTGGCCCCCAGGGACCCCCAGTATTCAAGGGGAATTCGTTCCCCCTCTGCAAACGCGCCAGGGGGCGCGTTTGCAGAGTGGTGAAGGAAGGGGGCAAGGCCTGCGGGCCCGATCGTTTTTTTTTTTGTTTTTTTTTTTCTCCCCTGAAGGGGGGCTGTGTGGCCCCCCTTCCTTTTTTCTTTTTTTGGGCCCTGGGGACCCCATCCCCCAGGGCCTTACCCCTTTTTTAAATTACCTTAAAAAAAAACGGGAAGGGGGCCGCGTGGCCCCCCTTCCCTGGGCCTGTATTGGCCCCGGGGACCCCATCCCCTGGGGCATGGCCTCTATATTTATTTTTAGAGGGGGCAGCGTGGCCCCCTCCTCTGGCCATTTTAAGGCCCCGGGGACCCCATCCCCCGGGGCCGGCCTTTCCATTTAAAAAAAAAAAAAAATTGCTCTTTTTTGGGGAGGGGGCCGCGTGGCCCCCTCCCGGGCCACTACTTGCCCCGGGGACCCCATCCCCCGGGGCTGGCCCTCTCCTTTGGGGACTGTGGGGGGTCTCCAATCCCCACAGTCCCGCCGGCTCCCACGTCCCTTGGGAGCCGGCATTGCTGTTCCACATGGGGAGCAGCTGACATGCTGCTCCCCATGTGGAAAAGCAATCGCTTTGGATATTGGAAGAGAGAGCAGGTTTCCCTGCTCTCTCTTCCAATATCCAAAGCAGTTTGCTATGGCAGGACGGGAGCCGCGAGGCTCCCGTCCTGCCATAGCAAACTACAGTGTCCCGGGGTAGGCACCCCGGGACACTGCAGGAGCCGGCCCTGGGGGGTGGTGGTCCCCAGGGCCATCAAGGGCTCCAGGAGGGGGGCCGCGCGGCCCCCCTCCCATTCAGTACACAGCCCCGGGGAGGTGGTGGTCCCCGGGGCTCTGGGGGTCCGTAACGGACCCCCATATTAAAATGTTTAGTGCCCCGGGGAGGTGGTGGTCCCCGGGGCTTGTGGGGGGGCTGGAGCCCCCCCACACAGGTTTAATAATGTATTTAAAAAAAGCCCCGGGGAGGTGGTGGTCCCCGGGGCTGCGGGAGGGCTCAGAGCCCTCCCGCACCATTTTTTAAAAAAAGCCCCGGGGGGTGGCGGTCCCCGGGGCTTGGGGGCCCTTGAGGCCCCCACACATTAAATTATCCCCCACCATGCCCCCGGGACTTGGGCCACCCGAGGGCCAATTAACATCGAAGCGCGGGAGACCGCGCTTCGATTTTCGGCAGGATTCGCGCACCCTGAGCGCATCCTGCCGATTTTTAAAAAATTATTATTTTTTGCCCAGGGGGTCCTTGTGGGACCCCCTGAGCAAACCTAGGGGTCAGGGTGTTTCTACCCTGCTCCCTTTGTGCGCTTGCGCACTTGTTTCTGTCCCTCGGTTCTACCGAGGGACAAAATGGCTGCCAACATTTCCTGAATCGGAATGTTGACAGCCAGCTGACAGCCAATTAACATGCAGCTCGTGATCGGGAGGGTACGCGGACCCTACTCGGCCATAGATATCACTAACTTTTTACTTTTCATTTTCTCAGCAACTACTGAACGGATTTACACCATTTAACAAAAGGGTTCTTTCTGAACCAAGAACTACCTCTTTGCCAAATTTGGTGTAATTCCGTTCAGCAGTTCGGGCTGTAGCCGTGTCTAAAGTTTCCTATGGGAAAATGCATGGGGAAAACACGTTTTGGGACCCCCTTTTTTCTCGGCCCCCGCTTGACGAATCCCCCCGAGAATTTCAGGGTAGGAGCGGACCGGAGCGGGCCACAAAGTTTGAAAATTTCGCGAAGATACGTCAACCGGCAAGAGAGTTATTTCAAATAGAATGTCGCGGATTTCCTATGGATAATAGGTTGTAACTATAACTATCTACTGCCGACCGCCAGTAGATAATATACATAAAAATGTATATATATGTATATAAATGTATATAAATGTATATATATGTATATATATGTATATATATGTATATATATATATATATATATATGTATATATATATATGTATATATATATATATGTCAAAAGGTAAAGGGTTCTTCATGGAATTGAGCCCGTAGTCAGGTGGTGCGCTGTGCCGGCGGAACCACAGCCAGGCAGTAATAATCCTTAAGTTTCTTGATAAAGCGCACACTCAAACGACTTCTGCTTGTACAAAAAAGAGATTTATTCCTCAGTTGCAATGCGTTTCGGCAGAATGCCTTGATCACACGCTGAGCAATTGTTAGGAAGTGCATACATAGACAAATGATACAGACAAGGGACTATTGCTCACAATTGTTAGAATGGCGATGTTCCAGTGGCGGCCATATTGGAATAGGTTATCATACAAGGATAAATCCATATTCAATACAATTTCATAGTTATGCATTGTTATGTCCTGATGGAAACGGTTATATCCATGTCTGGTCGTACCATTATGTAGAAAATCATACACAGAATACAATCAATTGTTGTTCCTGGAAATGAAATTATTATGAGAGATGATGGGACCGAAATTACGGCGCTCATCTTGTGATGATATGCTGATAGGTTGATCATGAGTACATTATCCAAGTAAAGGAAACACCCAGGAAATACTGTGGTGATGCATGTAATGCAACAATAATTCAAATTGGTAATTGACAACATGTGTCATAACCTGAATTTCAGTATAACAGTGTATGCATGTACGTGCAGCCTACAGTGCAAAGCGGTTACAGTGAAAACACCATCCTAATAATCCTACGTAGGTACTGCTAGGTATTTCCACAAAGAACGAAGGCTATTATGATTGTCTTATTAACCATAAAAAATCAAGACCATTTATACATTTCTGCGCCAAGTGGCAATTAACATGTGGACATAAAAGTAAATGCAAGGGCCACGGTGCCATGAAAAACACAAAGCCATGTTAAATAGTAACTTTCACCAAGTGGCTGATTGAAAAGCAGTCCAAAATAAACAAACAAAAATAGCTGACAACTATGTACTTAAACTAGTGATTACAATATAGATAAAAAGTTCCTTATCTGTCCAAGTGCAATCCCGAGCCCGGGGAAGAAAAGGGTAGGGAACCCGTGAAGTGTCCGTATGTACAATGGGCCCCTTCCTTTCCTCCTGTGAAAAGACAGAAAAAGAGAACAATGAACCAAAGGTTCATGATAACACCTAACGTGAATAAAGAGAATAGTTAATACATCCAAATAAAAACACAGTCTGCAGTAAATTTACTGTTTTCATGAGGAGATTAAAGAACAGAATTGAACAGAGGCGAGAATGAATTACAGGATTACTCAATCCTCGTGTAAGTGAGTTGCTAACTCCTCGTCTAAGTTGTGGCCTCCAGGGAATTTTGTTTCAAGTTCTAGTATCCATTTGGATTCCTTCTTGCGCAGCGCTGATTCTCTGTTGCCACCTCTATGTCCCATACTAACCCGTTCAATGGCATAGAAGCGGAGGAGGGAGTTATTAGATTGATGGTGTTCTTGGAAATGCCTGGCCATCAGATAATGTATATCCCTGTTAGTAATGGCCCTGAGGTGCTCTAAAATCCTCTTCTTAACCATTAAGGTCGTGCTGCCAACATACTTCTTTCTGCACGGACATTCCAAGACATAGATGACAAAACTAGTACTGCATGTTAAAAACTGGGTTATGCTTTTATTCTTACTAAGGCCTGGTACTTTGAATTCTCTAACCATGTGGCTAAATTTACAGGCCTTACAATGCCTGCATGGAAAAAAGCCTTTAAGATTGTGTGTGTTGGCCATGTGTGGTTCTGTGATGTCGCCCCTCATTAAAGTGTCTCTGAGACTTCTGCCCTTCCTGTAGGTAATCATGGGTCTTTCGCTCAGGGTGGGTCCTACTGTGGGATCAGTCTTAAGGATATCCCAGTAGTCAACCAATATTTTCTTTACTTTCTGCGAATTCCCATTAAATGTCATGATGACTCTAGTGTCAGTGTCGGTGGTTACCTTTTCAGATTTTTCAAGAGTTTGTTGTCTTGTGGTTTTACTCATTTTGTTAATGGCCTTATGTAGTACCCATTCGGGATACCCGCGTGCTCTAAACCTAGAGATCATGGTTTCTTGTTCTGCATGATAGGCCTCGTCAGTACTGCAGTTTCACCATTGAACATGAAGATGTTATTGGACGTTAATTCTCTATACACCATTATTGAACACGACGAGGGGATCAAAGCTTGCATGCAATTCTTGAGCACCAAACACATAAGTTACCTGGAACACACTATGATGCTTGCTGAAATGATGATGTTGTGTTTGACCAATAGCATCTTCATGTTCAATGGTGAGCTCTATAGGCAAGTACGCAGCACGGCTCTGGGCACGTGTTTTGCGCCTAGTTTTGCAAACCTTTTCTTAGGCATGTGGGAGGAAGAAATCCGTAGTGAGCCACTGTTCCAACATGACTTTGAAAAGGTGGCAGTCTGGCTGAGGTATATTGATGATTTATTTATCATCTGGGAGGAAAGTGAACTGGAAGCCACCAACTTTATTGACAAACTTAACATCAACAGTTACAACATAGCACTCAGCCAGAATTTGAGCAAGAAATCCATTGAGTTCCTTGACGTCAGAATTGAAGTAAGTCAAGGCAATTTAGTTACCAGCTTATATCGTAAAGAAACAGCCGGGAACAGTCTTCTTCATGCCTGCAGCAGCCACCCAGATGCTCTCAAGTGAAGCATCCCCTATGGGGAACTGTTGAGGGCAAGAAGAAACTGCAGTACTGACGAGGCCTATCATGCAGAACAAGAAACCATGATCTCTCTTTTTTTTTAAATTTATTTTATTTTAATTTATTACAGCAACTTATCCAAAGCCGTACAGATATTATCTGAAACATATACAAACTTCACAATACAATGTCAGATGGAGAAAAACGATATCAAAGAAGAGCATCTGCAAAAAAAACATTGTTAATGCATCATTAATCATCCTTATTCAAGTACCTTGTTCAAAGAAAAAAAAAACGAAAGAAAGACCAAAGCTATCCGTTAAGACTGTCAGTACTGCTGATTTTCCTTCCATCTATAAATGGGCCCCCAAATACGTTTGCCGAGCAATCTCCCCTTTTTCCCCTTTCTCTCATAAATCCCCTTCTCGAGATTATATGTAGACAATAACCTGGCAAGCCATTGCTGAAACGTTGGGGCTGCTTTATCCAGCCAGGCTGTGGCAATACAAATACGCAATACTGACATAGCCAAAAAAAGAAAGCATTGAGATGGATCTTGCCTGTCCTCATTATTTATCCCTAGCCGAATTATAGATGGAGTAAGACAAACTTTAATTTCCAGTGTTTTATCCAAAAATAGTTTGATCGCATTCCTCAAAGTTTGCAAGTGAGGACATGACGCAAACATGTGTATTATTTCAGGGTCCGTGCTGTCACACTGAGGGCACCTGGTTCCCGTCTGCCCCCCCATTGTGCAATCCTTGCAGGTGTATAATACAGGGAAAAAATGGTTTTATACTGTTGAGCTTGGAGCCCTGCAGAGCAAAGAACGGTTTGGCCTATTTCTAAAGAAGCTTTAAAGCTATCCTGATCTACGCCAAGTTTATCTGCCCATTTCTTCTCATACTTTTCCAGATCATCATATTTAAGTAAAGAGAGTTCAGCGTATATCCTCCGGATAGTACAATCTTCCCCTTCTCTAATAACATCTATAATTTTATTTTAACTAAATCCACAGCGCCCCCCCTTTTTCCCACCTATAAAACTACGAATTTGAAGATACTTAAAGAAATTTCTTTTGCTAATACCATAACTATTTTGTATGTCTACAAACTGCCGAATTCCATGGGGCCCCATTAAGTCCCCCAGTCTCTGAATCCCACACACTTCCCATTCCGCCATTATGGAGTCTGAAAAAGTGTCCCCAGGAAAAGTGGGGTTTCTAAAGGGTTGAGTATAGCCATTTAGTCTACAAGACCAATTTTTTTACGGAATGCTGTCCAGATCTTATATGCAGCCATTAGGGTCTTAAATCTAGTTTTTTTAAATAACTGGGCTCGGTAAATTTCAAGAAACAGTTCTCAGCATCTTTTACCACCAAAATTGTATACATTTCGATTGATCCAGATTTGACCCAGGGATCAGTCGCGTCTCCCCCAATTAGCCCACTCATATACTGAAAGGCCGCCGCCCAGTAATACATTTTAAAATCAGGAACAGCCCATCCTCCTCTTTCCCTTGGCAAGGACATAAATCGCAGTGCCCTCCTAGTTTTCCCATGTGCCCAAATAAACCTATTAACCATGTGCTCCAGTGCAGTAAACCATTTAATCTCAAATTCAAGCGGAATAGCCCTGAACAGATACAACATTTTTGGCAAAAAAACCATTTTCACCACATTGCAACGCCCAACTAGTGACAGATGAAGATTGTCCATTCTATCGAAATCCTTTTTCGCTTTGACGATTATTGACTCAATGTTTCTTTCTACAGTCTTCCCCAGATCTGCTAATATATTTATCCCCAGATAGACAGCTGAGTCAGAAACCCGTGTATCATCAAACACTGCCCCCATATTCTTGACTATCTGTGTCTTGGACCTGTTTAAAGCGTACCCTGATAAGAGGCCAAATGTTTGAGTGTCTGCCTCAATTACAGCTAGGGCGTCTTCCGGGTTTGGAGTAACCAGTGCGATGTCGTCTGCGTATGCCAAGGTTTTATATTCTAGCCCATGATATCTAATAGGGATAATGCCTCCATTTGCCTCCAGCTTTCGAATCAGGGGGTCAATGTATATCGCGAAAAGCAATGGTGAACACGGACAGCCCTGCTGTGTACCGCACTTGATTGCTAGAGATGCCGTATATCCCCCGTTCACTCTAAGTCGGGCTGTTGGATCTTTATATAAAGCCTGAATTGCTCTGACATAGCCCCTCCCAATACCAAACCGCTTCATAACTGCCCAGAGATAGTCCCAGGAGACCCGGTCAAATGCCTTTTCAGCATCCATTAGCATGACCGCCATAGGATCCCCTGAGACTTCAGCAGCGTCAAAGAGGGTTATAACCCTGCGGACATGCTGTGTTGTTCCTCTCCCTGGAATAAACCCATGCTGAGTAGGGTTGACCATCTTCCCAATTATATTGCTTAACCTGGTCGCCAGGGTTTTAGAAAAGATTTTAGCGTCACAGTTCATAAGTGTTATCGGTCTGTACGACCCTGGTTCTCTGGGTGGTTTCCCCTTTTTCAGAAAGACTACCATATCTGCCCCTGCCCATGACTCTGGAACGGAACTACCTAATTGGGCTTGGAGTGCCGTATCAACTAAATCGGGTCCAATTACCTCCAGGAAGGTTTTATAAAATTCTAAAGGGATCTGATCGGGCCCTGCTGCCTTGCCCGAAGGGAGGCTGCCTAAAGCACCGTAGATCTCTTCCGCAGTCAGTGGAGTTTCCAGTGCCTCCCTATCTTCATCGGTGATAGATTGTATAAGAATTTCACTAAGATACCTTTGGATTGCAAGAGGATCCCTTGCCTGCTCTTCGTTGTATAATTTTCCGTAGAAATGCCTAAATATCTCTCGGATCCCTGCTGGATCATCAACTATATTCCCATTTCCATCCAATATTTCCCTAATCTCCCCAGCTGCATTTTTCTGTCTCAAGCGCACTGCTAGTGTATGCCCAACTCGTTCACTGAGCTCATAACATTGCTCCTTTCTTGCGAGGAAAGTTGCTGCTGCCTTGGTAGCTGTAGCATCCTGAGCTTCAGATTTAGCTAGAGCCAATCTGAGCAGAGCATCATCAAGTGATGTGCCCATGGTAATTGCCACATTCAACTCCTCCTCTATTTCCATTATTACCTTACATAACCTTTTCACTAACTGTGTCTCTCGTTTCTGTCTATGCAGACTATAGCTCAGCGCCTCCCCTCGTACCCCAGCTTTGAACACGTCCCAGACTACCCCTGTGCTGGTACTTCTTCTATTGATATCCCAAAAGCACACAATCCATTCCTTCATATGGTGTACATATCCTGGATCTTTCAGCAGCCCTCTCTCGAAGGTCCATACCCGCTCAGGTGTTCCCCCCTTGCTATATCCACCGTTAGCACTAAAGGATTATGATCTGAGATGATCCGGGGAAACTTCTCGATCCTGCATCTAGAGATTAATAAATTAGATACAAAAAAGTAATCAATTCTAACGACTAGCTTGTGCGGAGCCGAAAAATATGTGCTGCCAGCATCATCAGGCTTTAATCGTGCCCACACATCCGCAAGTGAGTTATTCCGGACTAAACTAGAGATTGCTCAAAAAACCTTTTTCTTCCGACCCACATACCTATCCCCAGTCTCCATCCAAAGTCCACCCAAACCATTTATGTTAAAATCTCCACACATAATGACTGGTGTAGGCCAGGAGGCTAACTCCAGATCTAGAAATTCAAAGAGATCAGGGTCATCCCTGGTCGAGCCATACACTGAACAGATAGTAAACGTCTCACCCAGTATCATACACTCCACCAGAGCCCATCTACCCCATTTGTCTTCTAGCTTCCTCTTAATTATTATATCGCTTCGTCTGGAAAGTATGGCAACCCCTCTAGTCTTAGTACCCTGCCTAGTATTCGCAATGAGACGGAAACCTAGCTGTTCCATTAGACTGCCTCTTGTGCCCTCTATATGGGTCTCTTGAAGACACAGAAAATCTAAACGCATTGTTCTCAAGCTCACTGCAGCCCGTTGTCTTTTAGCCTGATCATTTAAGCCACAGACATTGATTGAGGCAATTCGTAGACTCATTAGTGCACATCAAGCATCTGTCCAACCCAGTTATCCTTTAAGTTTAATTTCAAATTTTCTAGCTTCATTCCTAAACTTTCCCTTTCCTTGTTTTTCGTTACTTCATTGCTCACCGTATGTCTCACCGTATGTCTCAGATACCGCACTGTGCTGTGCCGTGCCCCCTCCCTCCCTGCCACCCCGAAAACCCCCCCAGCCCTCAGGACCCCCCCAGACCACCCCCCTCACAGGCAAATAGGTCAAGCATGACCTATCTGAGGTAGCCGAGGCCCATAGCTTGAGTCGCAGCAGCCCCCCCCTTACTCCCCCTAATACACCACTGTGCTCTATGTGAGATACCCTAGTAAGCTAGTCACCTAACCATCAAGCACATATACATACGTTTAAAACACTAAATCATATATGACCGGTAGAGAACCCTAAAACTATAATTGCCCATGAGGTAGTTCATATTATAGCATTGCACAAGAACAGAGCGTTCAGACCCCTCCATTTTATAAGTAATTTTAACAATAGATACAAATTACAGTGAATATTTCCATTCCTAAGTAATCAACATTAAGGAATTATTGGACTTTGGAGGAGTAAGATTTACTATTCCCACTCCAGCATAAGCAAAACTACGGAAAGTGTTGGACTTTTGAGGAGTCAGATTTACTAGTCCGACTCCAATACAAGCAACAGTAGGAAAAGTGTTGGGTTTTGAAGGGGTTAGGTTTACCACCAGCACAAAATAATCCCAATCGATATTTTTTTTAAAACATTTAAATTTAGACCAAAACATTAAAATATATTTAAAATAATACAATGTATTAATTAAGTATAAAAACAAATAACATGTCATTTAAACTAAAACATTGCCTATGCTACTACCTGAAAAATAAACAATTAAAACTGTTAAAAAAAATAATATTGCAAAAATTAAAAATTATCAATATTCTAATATTTATCGATTTAGAAAATTATAATATAAACAATTTTAAACATAACATTTACACACAGTTTGGTAATGAAATAAACTGATTAACCAATTAACAATTCATTAAAAATACAAACAAATCATAAATTAATCAATGTATTTAATTAATTATCAATTAAAAATAAAGTATATAAATGTACTTATAAAAACCAACAATAATTTACATTTTTAAAACCTGCCACACTAATCCCCTACAAAACCATAAAATGGCTACTAGATTTTTAATTCTATTAATAAATTAAGTTTCATACTGAACTATAATAAAACAAATTAAACACAAATATTATTATAATATTAATAACTTACAATGCTAAAATAACTAATATTTCTCAAACTATATAAAAAAACATTATTATATACAGCTATTATTTTAAAAATGATATTAAATACATGCAAAAATGATATTCTCATCTTCAATATTAATTCCAACCATATTTTTTACATCACAATTTCGTGGCCATGATATTTGTGACCCAGGATATTTTGGAGTTGATATTTTGGTAAACCACCCTTATAATAAAACCCATATTTAATATTAATAGTAGTCCCCCCTGAGTTCTCAGCTCATTCATCTCAATCATCCACATTGCATGTAACACTTGATATATCGAGCCATATGACAGGAATTATTCTGAGGGATTCCCATAAAGTTCCATCTCTTCTGCAAATGTTCTCAATCACCCATTCGCTATTAAATTACCCATTGTCATTATACCTGTATGGTCCAAAATCGGTATGTCTATCCTCCAGGAGAGCTTATACAGGATGGTTAAAACCTACTGTGGTATATATGGAGTGTAAGGCACCTTAGTATTCGTGCACGCTAACATTCTGGCCTAACGGTATCTAGCAATTCTTCATAGTAATGAAGTACCTTTATTCCTGCTTTTCTGTTCAGACTTTCACCAGTGTATCCAGCCTATCAGCAGCCTACTCTATATATTGCACCTCAACACCTGGGGAAGTCTTACACCCACCTGTCCAGCCACTGCAATTGTACTGCCACATAATACATCTCCATATCTGGGACACCCAGTCCTATTTCATCATTTGGAAGCGGTAAGGTAGATAGTTCACACCAATGTCTGAGCCACCCCACATCAGATCGGCCAGCACTCTGTTCATATCACCAAACATACATTTAGGAGCAGCACCAGAAAGTAGCAAAAATGTATAACAGTTACAGGTGTACAATCATTTCAGTGATTGCTAATCTGCCTGCTATAGACAGTGCTAACTTTTTTCAGAACTTTGCGGCCTCTCTAATGCCTCTCATTGCATGATCCACATTTCTCCATAGGACATCTGCACCTTCATGGTAAATATTTATTTCCAACTATATAAACATTGTACATTCCCACACTATGGGATGCAGGGGTAGGACTTCTACTTTCACTATTTTCAGTTGATGAAGTGAGTACACACACAACTTAGTACAGCTAATTTTCAGACAGGAGACTGAGCCAAACACCTTAAAACTCTGCATGATCTCAGGGATATGATGGTGATCACTACACAGGTACAATACAAAGATATGACATGCACACATTGCCCAATTTTGATGCCCACTGGTCTCTCCATTGCCTAAACTGCTCCTCTATTGGCTCCACTGCCACTGCGAACAATAGGGACGGCAGCTGGCAACTCTATCGTGTGCCCCTCTTGATTGGCCACTGTCTCAAAACCACACACCCTGTTATTATTCTGTCCACTGCTTGTAAGGCTGCTAAATTTTCAGTTCACGTCTCCAAATCTATCATCTGTTTTAGAATGGCCAATAAATAACTCAATTGCCTCATGTCAAAATCTTAACACATATCTAGCAAAATGGGTTTTGAGGCAGTTGATGTGCAACACCCTTAAATGCATCTGGAGAGCATTGAGATCCACCAAGTAGATGTACTCACTCTTTTGCTCTTTCACTTCAGAAATCCCCCCTGACTTGCCACTTGCCTGGTAGGTAGGTGTCATAAGCCACCTACCTGAATCCCAGATGATTCCAATTGGGCGGTGACGCTAGGTCCCTAATCCTCCCGAGACTTGCCCTTGGTTTACAGTAGGAGACACTGCTCCAGTGGCAAATCCCAAGGGGAAGGGGGTTGGGATGGAGAGTGCATGTAGAGTCAAAGATGCTGTGGCTCGTCTACTTAACAGCAACACTGCAGCAGGCATTCACACCAGTCTGATTAATGTTACCGGCAGATATGGAACTTATAAACAAACAAATAATAAGACTTTAGTCTAGTATTAACTCTATCTCTTAAAGTATGACTTCACGAAAACTTTTCAAATCTCAACTAACCTTTAGTTTTGTTGTTGTTTTGTTTTCATTTAGATTGTCCATAGAGGCTCCTTTATCAACATTTTCAAAACTGTAATGAGTATGATTTCAGCATCAAACCCACAAGCAAATTTGGATAGGGTTAGCTTCACCCAAGTACTCTCTGGCAGAGCCCTGCCAACAGTATGTACTAGTTGAACAAAAACACTAGTTACCTTTGTTTGCAGCACGATGTTGCGACTGAGCTCAGCTCCTAGTAAAATCAAGTTTGTTAATGCGTCTCTCCTTTTCGTTTTGTTCTTTTTCCCATCCAGATGCAAGACTAATGCAGGACGTTCTTTGCTGTGAGGTCGAAGCGAGAGGATCAAGTGAGCTGACAAGACAGAGTGCTGGAAACTGGGAAACATGTAAGTGGCAGGCGAAGAGGCTAAGCGAAGGGGAGGAGTGTGGATGATCTTCAAATAAGACTGATTTAGAACGTTCATAAAGGTCACATTATAATTGTTTGTAACAAGGAACAGTTGCAGATAATTAACTTGATGATAATAATTAATTAATTAATTAACTTGATGAGATGG
Organism: Calotriton arnoldi; assembly: GCA_963921515.1. Classification (NCBI taxonomy): domain Eukaryota; kingdom Metazoa; phylum Chordata; class Amphibia; order Caudata; family Salamandridae; genus Calotriton; species Calotriton arnoldi. The sequence continues at coordinate 997,779 of CAWUFW010007367.1, read as the reverse complement.
TGTTTTACAATCTTCACAAAGGTTGCGTTCTAACTGCTTATAGCAAGAAACAGGTGCAGATGATTAATTTGATGAGGCTGTCTTCTAGAGGGTGTTTTAGAATGTTCACAAAGGTCGCATTCTAATTGCTTATAGCAAGGAGCATGTGAAGGGGATTAATTTGATGAGGGCTGTCTTCCCTATAGGCTCTCGTTGAGGTAATGTATGCCAGTCTCTTGATGCTTATTCTGGTGGAGTTTCTGAATGTTTCCATGGCGCCTGAAACCTGACCTTGCCTAGTAAAACATTTGTAAAAGATGTTAAGCCTTTTCAAACAAAACAGGGAACGCCAGCTGCAGCTAGCTATTACAGACAGCATCTAATATGGTCAACACTAAGGGTACAAGACGTTTGTTCATTCATAAGTGTTGGGAGAAATGATATGAGTAATGCCAGTATTTTGTGATAGTCAAGAGAGGTGAACTGAGGCAGGAATCCTGACAGTAGGACAGGACCTACAGAATATATTTGAGGCCAAGTGGAGACAATCCTTTCAAAGGTCATGTCTTGCACCAAATGACCTGCCAGCGGTACATCATGAGCCAGCCCCAGTAAGAAGGACCTATAGCACAGGGGGGTTACCAACACATGGGTGGCACCAGGCTAAGGTGCCTAAGACTCACTATAGAGGAGACCATTCTCCCAGTCAATCAGGTGTGTGCCAGAGGCATTGCCAGAGCCTGGGTCTCAGTCTAGTGCCGAAAACCCCCAAGAAAGTGCATTCCCTCTGCGCCTTGCAGAATTTCTTCCTGGTGGGACCCCCTTTCTGCTGCCAGTTGGACAGCTCAAACAGGTTCCCCAGTTCCGCCACATCCTCCCCAGTAAGTTGCAGGGCATCCCTCTCAGGGTCCCCCTCCTACCGGACCGTGGGAGTCTCAGGAGCGGTTTCCCGATCCCCTTGCTCTTTTTGGCAGGCACCTGGCCCATTCTTTCAATCTCCAGGTCCTCTTAACTACCTTCATGGGCTTCCATGGACCGTGTGGTCAGGCACACCCACTCAGGCAACCCTAACATTTTCAAGGGAGACCTAAGCTCTCCCTGCTTCCATGCGGAATGCTCTAGGTCAGAGCCAAACAGACATCCACTGGAATGGATGGACTCACAGCTATCCTCAAGGAACCTGAGACCGCCCCCCATTCAAAGGGAATTAGAGTCGCTGGGTATTGGCTCTCACAGTTCTCAGCTGCAACAACTTGGTGGAATACATTAAGGACTACCTGCACTGAAGTCGCCAGGTGACACCTGATGGTTATCATACTGGCTGAAGGGTCTCTCAGAGCCTTCACTCTCTGCCCATTAATGGTGACCCACTGCCTGTACTTTCTAGTATTGCTAGGCATGTGGGTTCTCTGCGCCATCTCTCCTCCCAGGGACAATAGGGTAACCTCTACTCTGTCCGCAAACTATCTGGGACAATCTCCTCCCCAAGCACTACACTAGTCAACCCCAGTGATTGCCCACCACTGGGGGGGCTGTGCCCGCTTGGGACATGTGGCATCTCCCTTGAAGTGCCCTTCCTGTTGGCACTCAAAACACTTACAAGGTACCATCCCTGCAGACCTACTATCAGGGAACCATTTATTTTTCTTCTCAGTAGGGGGTGTGTGAGTTCTGACCTGAAGAAGTATTTTGGTGCCCTTTTAGGGAAATCCTCGCTTTTGTTTTTCTCCCCCCTCATTCTGATGAGGACCTTGCCCACCCTTGTGGTGATCTTTCCCAGATATCTTCCTGTGTACCCTGGTGCTGAAATAGCGGTTCGCCTCCTTAGCAAGCTCCCTGAAGTAATAAAGCTTACAGTCAACAAGGTGTTGGTGCAGATCTGGTAAATGAAGGCTGAACGTGTGCTCTTTTGCAAACAAGTTATACAGCCCCTGGTAATCCTATACCTTGTTTCCCTTCCGCCAACCATCTAGTGTCTTGCAAAAGGAATCAACACAATCCACCCATCTGTTGGGATAGCTTCTGACTGTCCCTGAACTTCTTCCTATACTTCTCTGGGGTCAAACAAAACTTCCTTCCTGATCAGGGCTTCCTTCATAGGGGATACCACATTATGTCACCCACATCTAGGGCCAGTAGGATGTCCCTCCCCTCACTAGGGATATGCCTCTACAAACTCGCCCCCAATCCCTCTCAGGGATCTTGTGCATCTGTAGGGCAATATCATAAGCCTCAAACCATCTGTCGATGTCATTACCTACCACAAAGTCAGGCACCTTTGGGTACGTGGACCCTCGTCTCAGGGGGCACTGAAAAAATGCTGCCACCATCGCGGATGGGCTCAGCCTGCCTGGACTTAATGTCCAGCTTCTTCAGACTCAGTTCATGAGACAATATTAGTTTCTTTCCTCTATGGCCAATTTCATCTCCTCCAATTTCTTTTATTCTGCGTCCATGGCTAGCCTTTTCTCCTGTAAGGCTTTCTCCTTTTCCAACTTTAGCTTGGCCAGCCCCAATTGTAATTTTCTTTCCTCCCTCATGTCCTCCAGCTATTCTGGGGACAGGCCTCTGGATGAAACACTGCTCCCTGGAAGGGGGGAATCACTAATCCTGGCAGGATGTTGCCCCCCCTTCTCCACAGGCACCATTCCCAGACTCCCCTGTGTGTCCCAGTCCAAATCATCCTCCTCATCCAGCTCCTCATCCTCCTCCAGGTTGCATTCAAAGCAGCACAAGCTTCTGCCCAGGCCTAAGCGCTTTTGCAGCTTCACCTTTCTGGTGGAACTCTTTGCAGGAAACCCAATTCCCTTGCAGAAATCCCTGAGCTGGGCCATAGTATAATCCTCCAGGTTGGCCAGCTCAAAGTCAATTTTTGCTGGTGCAGATGTGGAACCTCCAGTCAGAGGCTTGATTTTGGGAAGAAATTAAAAATGCCAATCACTGAGAATTGACAAGAATTGGTCTTGGTATTGATTGGTAGTGTACACCAAATTGGCGCTGCACAAACACAAGTCCTATCCTCGCCACTGATCACAAGTATTTGAAATTAGGTTTCTGGTTGGCAGAGGTATGCACCCTTTCCATGCAGGAACCAGAATCCTAGTCAGGGTAAGTCAGATACACACCTTCAACTAACCTGTGCTCACCCTTTTGTAGCTTGGCAAAGAGCAGTCAGACTTAACTTCAGAGGCAATGTGTAAAGTATTTGTGCAACACCTCAAACAGTGAAACAGTGAAAACATCACACAAAAAGACACCACACCTAGTTAGTAAAATAGAGCTAAATATATTGAATAAAACAAGACCAAACAACAAAAATCCAATAAGCATAACTAGAGTTAGGAATTTTTAAAGAATAAACTGAAATGTAGTGCTTAAAAGTATGAAGTGCCAACCGGGGCTATCTAGTCACACTAGACTAGGTCAAATCCAAAAGTTCTGGATGACTGCGATGGAGTGTGGATCGGATACAGGGACCAATATTGGCCCGCTGAAACAGTACCTTGGATGTGTCGATGTTGAAGACGAAGCAAGGAGCAGGGGAGCCGAAGCATTACTGTTTATCCTTCCGATGAAGGCAATGCATCGGTTCCATGCTGCGCCACATCGAAAATATATCGAAGGTCGAGAAGCGAGGAGCACTGAAGTGATGCGTCATATTTGAACCGCTGGGCTGTAGGCAATGCAAACAGCCTTAATCGATGCATTGGTGCCGACCCGCACAAAGTCGGGGAGGCGTCGGGACCTGGAGTCAATGAGCAGTCCCTGCAGAAGCGGCAATCTATCGGCACCAAGGGAGATGTGCCTATTCCAATCGGTGCAACATCATTGATGTGTGGATTTCATTAGTTGCAGCATTTTAAACCCACTTCCAAGGGTCCAGGACTAGATTGAGGGCAAGACTCCCAGTTGACAGAGTCCAGCTGCTGTAGGTGGATGGTTGGAAGTCTTTAATGCCACTAAGACTTCAAAATAGGAGGCAAGCGGACAAGCCCTTTGAGTCACTTTGGTTCTGGTTTGGAGAGATGCAGGTACCACCCTTCTCACTCCCAGGCAAGAGGGTAGCATGCAGCAGGTCAGCACAGCACAGCAGGAGTCCAGGAGAATGACAGTCCTTTCAGCAGCACAGTAGTCCTTCTTCCTGGCAGAGTATCCACAGGTCCAAAAGTGTACTGAGTTGGTGGTGTCTGAGGTTCAGTACTCATACACAGTTGTGCCTTAGAAGTGGGGTAGACTTCAAAGAGAGGCCTTTGAAGTGCACAGAGTCACTGCCCTTCCTGCTCTGGCTCCAGGCTCAATACAGTGGGGTATGCCATCCTTTGTGTGGGAACAGGACACAGCCATTTAGGTATAAGTCTCAGCCCCTCCATCCCATCCTGCCTAGGATGGCCCTTCAGGATGTGGATGGCCGATCAGTTACACCCACACTCCCTTTGTGTGTGATTGTGTAGAGGGAATGCACAAAGCCCAGCTGTCACCAACCCCAGATGTGTATTCAGAGTCAGGCAGAAGGCACCACGTGGTTAAAGTAAGAAAATGTAGACTTTCTAAAAATTGGTATTTTTTAGAATTATACTTTAAAATCTAACTTTGTCATAAATTAGGATTTTAAATTGTGATTCCAAGGACACCAAACTTGGGGGTCCCAACTCTTCCTAATTGTAGATTACACTAATAAGATGTAATAAGGTAATTCCAATGTTAACCTATGGGAGATATAGGCCTTGCAGTAGTGAACAACTAATTTAAGAGTTTTTCACTACTAGGTCATGTAAAACTTAAAAGTATACGTCCTACTTTTTAAATATACTGCACCCTGCCCTTGGGCTGTCCAGGGACGTATATGTGAAAAAGTAAGGTTTGGGCCTGGGAAGAAGGTTAACTTGCCAGGTTGACATGGTATTTTAAAACTACAATCTACAAAAGGTGGGACTAAGGGCAGAGAAAGGTCCAGCACACAAGACCCAGAGATACAGGTATACACAGAGGCGTGCAGTTCCTATAGAAAGAGAGGGTTATGTGTCAAAAAGATGATCGCGGCAATTTGTCAGGACCGTGAAAGGTGCAAACTCAACTACTCAAGGGTAGGTTGGTCAGCAGTACCTATATTTCCTAAAGCCGTACCTTACCCCAGCTCATTAACGGTATATAGTATACCTTGACACAATCGATATGTGAACCAACCTGGAGGAGACAAAAAGGGAAAAAACCAAAGATAATATCAAGCGACAACTCTTAGTTGGTGAATATGTATATGCATACAGTGAGTATATCTAGCTGCATGCAGAGGGTAGTACCTCGTGAATATAATGAAAAACAGAAGTGGAAAGCATATCATCTTGTGGGTAAAGCGAGCGTAATCTCACATAAATGACCACATCTAACCACGAGATAAAGTCCAGAGTGTATCATAAAGTCTATAGGCTCCCTCAAGCGCAGTTCTGGGATACAATATAGGGTGGTATCATAGATATTCTCAATATTTAAGCGCTTTTACTGCTGAAAAAGTAAGCTGTAGCTCCACAGACAGTAGCGGAGTCGCGCTTCAAAAGCGTTGTTCCACCTTTGAGAGAAAGGCATAAATAAGCAGAGATGTTAAAAAACGGCTGCCTAGATGGTGACTGCCCGGCAAACCCAGGATGAGGAGTTACATCAGGTTATGCATATACTCATGGACAGTTGCCGCTGCATAAAGCATACGCCCTACCCCGGGCTTGGCTACTACTCGCGTGTGGATGAGGCTGCAGAGATGGTAAGTGAAGCAGTCGTCGAGTGCGCCGTCACTGGTGGCCTGCAACTCTAGACCGCTTACCGACTCCTAGTCGGTCAACAATTCAGCGCCATGTTGGAGCGGAGTGGGCATCAGTGGGAGCACTTGAATTAACCATCAAAGGGATTCACTATAATTGCTGCTGTATTCCCTAGGGTGTAAAGGAGTGAGAAATAGCAGTGTGCAAGGGTTCAACTAAATCTTAAAAAGAGTAATAGAGCCCCTAGACTTGCGATATTAAACGGAAACCGTTATGAATGAGAAACAAGATAACAGCTATATCTCAAAGCCTATCAGATATGAAAGGATACTTGTAGGAGGGTATGAATGCTCTGATCTACTTTTGAAAAATCCCCAAACTGCGCAGGAGATCGCATGCATCACTCACTAGACTGGATAGTTACATCACCGGTGGTGAGGGTCAATGTGTGGAACGGGTAGTGGTAGTTAAATTTGAATATCATCCTATCAAGGTGAGGATAGTATGAGGGGAAAGAATACCCAAAATAACGAAAGTAGTAGTCAACCATGGTCAGAGTTGGAAATTGGGTCTCAAAGAGTATATGTCGCAGGCGACAGGGGAGAAAAAGGCAGCATGTTTGTATGTGGAATATCAGTTACATATCTCACCCCATGGTATGTCGTCATTAAGACCTGTCACATGAGTGGGCAAGCGAAAAAATAATCTCTGTTCCTTGTGGAACAGATTAACCTTAGTTACGTTGGGGTGTGTCTCCAGCACCGTCCATGCCTATGTAGCATTTGCTGCAGGGACAGGTAATCCTATAAATGCAGTTCTTAGAATTGCAATCAGTGTGTGATCGTTGTATCCACACCTGTCGGTCATCTAGTTGTATTGTTTTAGAGGCTTCGGTAAGGGCACATACACTACATGAGCTGCAGAGAAAGTGTCCAGTCACACAGGGTAGGCCCTATAAAGGTAGTTGAGTGGGTTTATCCATGGCTCTCGGTCTCGTTTGAACAATGGTGACTTTTATATTACAAGTACGTTTAAAAACAAACCTGTGGTGAGGGTATTTGTGACTGCCTGTTTGCAATATACCCCAGTGTTCTTCAACGATTTTCTTTATTTGGCTTGATTGCGGTGTGAAGGAAGTCACACATGTCAAAGTTTCATCTCGGGTTTTTGGTTGTGATTCCAAAAGTAAGGACCTTTTGTTATTAGGGGCCCTCTTGCGTGCTACCTTGACAATGTGGGGTGGGTAATAACATGCCTTTATGTTGGCTGTCAAATCAGTGGCTTGTGATTTGTAATCTCTGGGAGAGCTGCAATTGCGGCATAGGCGTAAGAATTGCCCATATGGTAGGTTGTCCCTAAGGTGTTTAGGGTGGTGCCTATCGTACCGCACTAGGCTATTGCAGTCCGTTGGTTTTTTGTATGTTGAGGTCTGCATGTAACCATTCTCCATTGTGATCAATAGATCCAGAAAGGGGAGTCTTGGAGAATCGTAGAAAAGGATTCAGAGTGTTGATCCGCTCACAGAAGGTGTTGCAAGTGTCTATATCTCTCTGCCAGAGTATAAGTATGTCATCAATGTAACGACCCCATATTGTTATATTAGAATAGGGATTGTTGTTACGCTGAATAAAGTCCTTCTCTTAGTTGTACATAGAAAGGCAGGCTAAACTTGGGGCAAAGGTGCTGCCCATAGATGTCCCCTGTGTTTGGTGGTACATCTGTTCCTTAAATTGGAAGAGTCAGGCAGAAGGCACCAAGTGGTTAAAGTAAGAAAATGTAGACTTTCTAAAAACTGGGTTTTTTAGAATTACACTTTAAAATATAACTTTGTCATAAGTTAGGATTTTGAATTGTGATTGCAGGGACACCGAACTTGGGGGTCCCAACTCTTCCCAATTGGAAATTACACTAATAAGATGTAATAAGGTAATCCCAATGTTACCCTATGGGAGAGATAGGCTTTGCAGTAGTGAACAACTAATTTGAGAGTTTTTCACTACTAGGACATTTAAAACTTAAAAGCACATGTTCTACTTTATAAATACACTGCACCCTGCCCTTCCAGGGACTTAAATGTGTAAAAAAGGAATGTTTGGGCCTAGCAAGAAGGTTAACTTGTCAGGTTGACATGGCATTTTGAAATGAAATGAAATGAAATGGAGATTTATAGAGCACGAAACAATCACCCAAGGGTGTCAAGGCGCTAGCTCATCAGAGACAGAACTTAAACTAGGAGGTTCGCAGATATGTTAAAGATTAAACAGCCATGTCTTTAGTGATTTCCTAAAAGCTAACAGATGTGTTTCCTGTTTCAATCTTATTGGGAGAGAATTCCATAACTTAGCTGCGCCAAACAGAAAGCTTCTACCCCCAGGAGCATTTTTTTACCCTGGGAATAATCAGATCGTGGTCAGAGGATGAGCGGAGACAACGGACTGGAATGTAAGGTAACAGGTTCCTCTTAAAAAAACCTGGTCCTATATTCCGTGTGGTCTTAAAAACAATGCATAGAACCTTAAACTCTATACGTCTTTTTATAGGCAGCCAATGTAAATCCTTGAGCACCTTTGACACAGATTTGTGTCTAGGAATGTTCAGCAGCAGCCGAGCCGCAGCATTCTGTACAACCTGCAGTTTAGACAGGCATTTAATCCGAAGATTGATAAAAAGCCCGTTACAATAATCAGCTCTTGACAGAACGAGTGCGGAGACTACCAGTTTACGTAGCTCAACTGGAATAAATGGGAGGATCTTTCTCAAAAGTTTTAACGTGTAAAAAGAAAGAGAGGTAACCTGGTTAACATGGTTTTCAAATGAGAGTTTGGAATCAAAGATGACTCCCAAATTCTTAACCTTGGTCACTGGCGTAGGAAATGGCCCAAGCTCCAGGGGCCAAAGATCAGGTGACCAGAAATCAGTATGAGCACCAAAAGTAAGACCTCCGTCTTACCAGAGTTAAGTTTCAGACAATTGGCAGCCATCCAGTCCCCAACCTGACGAAGGCAGGTATGGAACTGTTCCATGGTGTTAGTGGGGATCCTGACACTGAGACAATGATCTGCGTATCGTCAGCATAGGATACAGCCGAAAAGCCTAGGGACTTGATTAACTTCGCCAGTGGTGCCACATAAATGTTAAAAGAGTCGGGCTCAAGGACGATCCCTGTGGCACACCGCATGGAAGTGTAAAATTGGGAGATTTAAAATTTTCTAGGGCCACAAATTGTTCCCTGCCAGACAAGAATGATTCAAGAAGGGAAAATGCATTTCCTGTGACCCCAATTCCCCTCAAAACTTCTAAAAGTTTCTGATGGTTCACCGTATCAAATGCGGCGGAGAGGTCAAGCAGCACAAGTGCTGCACTGCCCCCAGCATCGACTGTCTGCCTAATCAGTTCAGATGATGTGATCACCGCCAGTTCGGTACTATGATATTTTCGGAACCCGAACTGAGTTTCATCGAGAAGGCCGTGCTTTTCAATGTAGTCTGATAAAGTATTATTCATGGCCTTCTCCACCATCTTTGCTGGCAGGGAAGTCTGGAAATTGGGCGGTAATTATTGGGATCAGTCTCATCAAGATTTGGCTTCTTCAAAAGGGAAGCACAGATGCCAATTTCCAACTAGTAGGGAATAGACCAGAAGAGAACATTTGATTAAAAATGGGCAACAAATGAGAGGCAAAGATCTCTGGTAAAAGATGGAAGATCTTTGGAGGGCATGAATCCAGTGGAGAGCCTGATTTAGTGGATCTCAACAAATCAATTGTTGCTTCCCTTGTCAACATTGGAAAGGCAGATAGTTCAGGATGGTCCTTATATTCAGCGTGAGTACTGGGAATGAGTCCGGTAATCCCAGGTCTAGCAGCAGCCTCTAAAAAAGGAACCATTTTAAAACTACATACACAGGCTCTGCAGTGACAGGCCTGAGACATGTGTAAAATGCTACAGAAGTGGGTCGCACAATCAGTGTTGCAGGCCTACTAGTAGCATTTAATTTACAGGCTCTGGGCACATGTAGTGCACTTTCATAGGGACTTATAAGTAAATTAAATAGGCCAATTGTGGATATGCCAATGTTATCATGTTTTAAGCAGAGAGCACATGCACTTCACCACTGGTTAGCCATGGTAAAGTGCCCAGAGTCCTAAAGCCAGCAAATACAAAGTCAGCAAAAAGTCAGGGGAAAAAAACAATATTTTAGAACAAGACCACCTGCTCCTGCAGTTTCTATGGTGGAGCAAAACTATCATTAGAAACAAAATCCACCGGCAATCTTATCTCTCCATTAAAGCTCAGAAGTCTCACATCCACACATAAAGGTATGGCCCAAGATGGTTATGTTTACTTCTTATTTTATTTTATTTGTATATTCCATCAGTTGTTTTATACAATTTTTGAAATGTCATCAGATAATGTTCAGTATGAAAAAATGCGTTTATACGAACATGGGCATATGTCCAGAGTATGCTACAAACAAGTCTACATGAGAAATATAGTTATTCAATATAAAAACATAGGGCCCAATTCACAAAAGTAATCTGAGACAAAATCCTAACTTTATGACTTTTGGTATTCACAGAAGGCATTTATGAGTACTAAAGTTAGGATTTTGTCTCAGTCAATCTTAAGTTTTGGTCTTAAGTTAAATTTAAGACAAACTTAAGTTTAATTGAGACAAAATCCTAACTTTACGACTAGGATTTTGTCTCAGTTAAACTTAAGTTTGTCTTAAATTAACTTAAGACCAAAACTTAAGTTTATCTGAGACAAAATCCTAACTTTAGTACTCCTAAATGCCTTCGGTATTAGTACTCCTAAATGCCTTCTGTGAATACCGAAAGTTGTAAAGTTTGGATTTTGTCTCAGATTACTTTGTGAATCAGGCCCATAGGGCCCGATTCACAAAATTAATCTGAGACAAAATCCTAACTTTATGACTTTCGGTATTCACAAAGGGCATTTAGTAGTAGTAAAGTTAGGATTTTGTCTTAAGTTTGTCTAAAGTTTTGGTCTTAAGACAAAATCCTAACTTAAGTTTAACTTAAGTTTAATTTAAGTTTAACTTAAGTTTAATTTAGGATTTTGTCTTACGTTTGTCTTATGTTTTGGTCTTAAGACAAAATCCTAACTTAAGTTTAACGTAAGTTTAACTTAAGACCAAAACTTAAGACAAACTTAAGACAAAATCCTAATTTTACTACTACTAAATGCCTTTTGAGCATACCGAAAGTCGTAAAGTTAGGATTTTGTCTCAGATTAATTTTGTGATTCGGGCATATTTTATACAATACACATTCATATTTCATACTTTTTATTCATACCACATATTTTCCTCACCCAAAACACTTTTCACACATCTCTACTCATACTAAAACATTATTTAGAAACAATAACAATGTAGGTCTCGAAAATTGAGATAATTTCATTAAATATTAACACATTTATTAATTTTCTTAATCCATATTTTCCTCTATGTGGATTCGAGTGTAGTGGCAACATTTTAGTTTTCCCCACTATTGTGGCTTAGAATCAATCTCTTCAACACGCGTTTGAGGGGAAACGCTTTCTTCAGGATTACCACAACCCAAGACCCACTATGGCTACTCATGACCTGAAAACCAACAACAGAATCGTTACTGAGCCGCACATATGTAATTATATATACTTTTACCACTAATCGTGCACAGTGCTTGGGAACCACCACCTACCATTCTGCCTTCATCCTATTGAGAACTTACGCCAACTTTCAAAGTAAAACAATCCACCTTATATCCCACAGAACACTGATGGTCACCAGTGGTGCACTCTTCCTTTCCAGTGACTGCACAAAACCTATCCCTTATCTCCCCACTCTTATTCACTGCTTGCTGGCCTACCATAGACGGGATCAAGCTGTTTATATCAATCTGAACAATGCAAAGTTCCAACATATTTCAAACTGGGCCTCCAAAAATGCAGCAAGAAATGGGGACCAGCAAAGGTTGTAGCCGAAAACGAATAAAACACAAATGATCAACATGCCTGATGTCCTCATAATGCCAGGACAATCCTGTGACAGAGATGCCACTATACCTGTAAAATTATTCAGGTGTGGGTGCATTTACTAGTCAGGGTTTATTTTTTTGCAAGTCTATGTCCTCCAGAAACTTCAAAAGTGTACATTCTGCACTCAATTAGATTTCCAAGCACAGTGCACGATTGGCGGTTATATAATTACATATGAATGGCTCAGTAGGAATTATGTTGTTGTTTTCCAGGTCATGCAAAGCCAAGGGAGGTCTTGAATTGTGGCAATCCTGAAGAGGGTGTTTCCTGCCGAAAGAAGAGATTAATTCTAAGACACAATAGTGGGAAAAAGTTGAGCTTTTGCCATTACACTTGAATCCACATAGAGGAAAAAATGGATGAAGAAAAATTAAGAAATATATATATATTGAATGAATGTATGTGAATTTTCGAGACCTACATTGTTATTGTTTCTAAATAATGTTTTAGTATGAGTAGAGATGTATGAAAAGTGTTTTGGATGTACAAAATATGTGATATAAATGTGTATTGAATGAAATGTTTATATATTGAATAGCTATATTTCTCATGTAGAGTTTTAAGCATGCTGAGCACATATGCCCATGTTGGTATAAACACATTTTACATACTGAACAATATCTGATGAAATTTCCAAAAATTAATGAAAATAACAATGGAATATACAAATAAAATAAAATAACAAGTAAACATAACCTTCTTGGCCATACATTTATGTGTGGATGAGGGACTTATGTGCTTTGATGGAAAGATAAGGTTGCCGGGGTAAAGTCAGGGGAAACCATGACAAGAATGCCAAGTTTAACAGTGATTCCCCCCAGATACCTTCTTATGCACCTCCTTAGCAAGCTCTCTGGGGTCAGTGAGCTTACTGTCGAAAAGGTGTTAGTGCAGATCTGCATAACAAAGACTGAACAGGTGCTCTCTTGCAATCAGATTGAACAGCCCCTGAAAATCCTTTACTTCACTGCCTTTCACCCAACCATCCAATACCTTGCAAAAGGAGATCAGACACTCCACCCAGGACTGCTGGGCTACCTTCTGGCTGCCCCTAAACATCTGCCTGTACTTCTCAGAGGTAAGGCCATACTTTCTGACTAGGGTTTCCTTCATGTGGGGATACCCCATCCTGTTCTCCTTATTTAGGGCCAGTAGGAAATCCCTCCTCTCACTTGGAATGTCCTTTCAGAAGCTAACCCACCAATCCTCCTCAGGGATCCCATGCCTCTGTATAGCGATATCATAAGCTTCAAACTATTTGTCAATGTCATCCCCCACAACAAAGTCAGACACCAGACCTTTGGGTATATGGACACTCTTATCTCCAGAGGTAACTTCAGGTATGCTGCCACCAAGATTGCTGAACTCTGCTGATTGCCTAGCCCTTATGCCCAGCTCTCTGAGGTTCCTCTTGTCAACCATTTTCCTTTCCTCTGCCTCAATGACCAGTTTAGTTTTCTCCATGGCTAATTTCTGCTGGGCTATCTGCAGCCTACACTCCCATTCAGCCTTTCTGTTCACTAGCCCCTCTGGGGAGAGTGAAGACACACTGCTCTCTGCTCTGGTAGGGACTTCCAACTCAGGAGTCAAGTAATCCTCCTCAGCTGATGCCTGCATCTCAGGGCTTATATCCAGGCCCTCCACATCATCTTCTCCATCCTTGTCCTCAGTGGTGACTGGCAACTGGTGGGTCTTCTCCCATGCTCTCAAAGCCTTTTGGAACTCCACCTTCTTGGTGCTCCTTTTGGCAGGCAGCCCCCTCTCTTTCCAAACCTCCTTGAGCTTGCCACAGTGTAGCTCTCCAGATTGAGGAGCTCGAATTCCATCTTTGCAGGTGAAGCCACAGACACCAACAGTCAGGTAGGGGACGGTGGATTTGAGAGAAAAACAAAGGCCAAATAGGGAGAATTTAAAACTCGGATTGGTTTCAGGTATAGGATTGTATTGTACACAAAATCACTATATGGCACTGCACAAACACATGTCCTAATCCTGACCGCTGATCACTAATGTAAGAAATTGGGTTGTTGGTTGACTGGGGTGTGAGCCCTGGTCAAGCATCAACTACAGTCTTTGTCAGGGTGGGCACAAGACAACCCTAAATTAACCTGTGCTCAACCCTCTGGCAGCTTGCCACAGAGCAGTCAGGCTAAGAGACAAGGTCTAAAGTATTTGTGTAACACTTCAAACAGTAATAAAGTAAAAAACACCACACAAAAAAAGATCCCACACCAAATTGGGAAAAAAGGCTTACCTGAGAAACAATGTATAAAGTACAGTAACACAGTGACAACACACCACAAATGGAGCCCTCAATAGGTTTAGAACCATAGAGTTATTTTTAATAAATAAAACAAGACCAAAATGACAAACATCTAATCAGTAGAATTGGAGATATGCAATTTTAAATATTTCAGTAAAAATAGCGCCAAAAAGCACAAAATGCCAACTGTGGAAATCTGGTCATGCCAGACTGGGACAAAGTCACAAGTTCAGGCTGATTGCAATGGAGTTTGGCCCTGCTACAGGCACCCAGTTAGGACCGGTGAACAAAGTACCTTAAATCCTGGTTTGTGGAGTATTGCAAGGATCCATGTTGAAGATGCATTATTCAGCCAAAGCAATGCGTCGGTTCTGAGTGTGGCAAGGCTGTGGTGTGAGATCCTCTATCATCATTGAAGATCCAGTTGCTGAGTGCTTGCGAGGCGAAGTACAGTGTCACAGATGTGTCGCGCAGTAGGGGAGATGCGTCGGTTTCGAGGATCTGAGAGGCTGAGATGCAGAGTCCAGGATCGTTGTTGAGGCTGCCGCCAATGAAGAATGCAAGGGCTTGCACTGAGGATGCGTTGCACAGTGGCAGCTCCGACAGGGTGACGACGTGGAGGTCTTTGCGATGGTGCAGACCCACGCAGCAGAGGCAATGCATCAGTTCTGCTTGGGGTTGCACCATGCAGAAGAGAAGATGCATCAGTTCTGTTGGATCCACAAAGACTGGCAGGGCACCTTAGGCCCACTTCCAAGGGTCCAGTTCAGGGGTGGCACCACTTGGCAGGGTAGAATCACAGACTGCAGAGTCCAGGTGCTGAGGGTCGAGGCTGTTAGAGCCTTCTGTCCCTGAGGCGCATGTCAGGAGGCCAGCCAACTAGCACTTAGAGTCACTCTGGTGGTCGTGTGTTCAAGAGATGAAGGTCCAGTTCTTCTCATCCGGCAAGAAGGCAGCAGGTCAGCACAGCAGGGCAGCAGTCCTACAGAGCATCAGGTCAGAAGAGTGGCAGTCCTTACAGCAGCACAGCAGTCTTTCTTCCTGGCAGAATATCCACAGGTCCAGAAGTGCACTGAAGAGTTGATGTCTGAGGCCGTTGAAGTGAGGGGAAGCTTTTAGAGACAGGCCTTTGAAGTGTGCAAGTGCCCTGCCTTCCTTGCCCTGGACCCAGACTAACTACAGGGGATATGTATCCCTTTGTGTGGGAGCAGGGCAAAGCCTATTCGAGTGTAAGTGGGGCTGTGCCCAGCTCCTCCCTCCCATACTGCCAGTGATGGCCCATCCATGCACATCCAAGGTCCCTATTGTGTGTGGCTTTCTAGGTGGTAGACACAAAGCCCAACTGTCAACTATACTCAGTCATTTGACCCAGAGACAGGCTGCAAGCACCCAATGTCTGAGGCAGGAAAATGCCAACTTTCTAAAAGTGGCATTTTCAAAAATGCAATTTAAAATCCGACTTTGCCATAAGTTGCAATTTTTAATTACAATTCCAAAGACACCAAACATGAATAAACAACATGTTCCCATTTGGAATTTACAGCTTATTAAATGTTTTAAGGTAACTCCAGTGTTATCCTATGGGATAGGAAGGCCTTGCAGTAATGAAAACTTAATTTAAGAGTTTTTCACTACCAGGACATGAAAAACTTAAAAGCCCATGCCCTTCTTTTTAAATACATTGCACCCTGCCCTCTGGGCTGTCCGGGGTCTACTCTGGGGGCGGCTAATATTTATCAGAAAGGTGGGATTGGGCCTGGTAAAAGGTTTATTTTGCTATGTCAAAATGGCAGTTTAAAACTGCACACACAGGCTGCAATAGCAGGCCTGAGACAAGTATAACGTGCTACTTAAATGGATGGCACAATCAGTGTTGCGGGCCCACTCATAGCATTTAATTTACAGGCCCTGGAGACAGATAGTGACACCTTACTAGGGACTTACAAGTAAATTGAATAAGCCAGTTGGGTATAAGCCAATCTCATCATGTGTTAAGGAGAGAGCACAAGTACTTTAGCACTGATTAGCAGTGATGGAGTGTGAAAAATCCTAAAGACAGAAAAAAATGAAGTCAGCAAAACAGGAGGTCTGAGGGCAAAACATTAGGGAGAAACCATGCCAATAATGCTAACACTCTGGATTGTTTCACTGCTTTGATAACTCAATGCGAGAGGGACCTGGATCTGCCAGAGGAGAAAGACTGGAGGGACGTATGTATGTCCCTGGACAGCTGGGCATTTCGGCTAAATTGTACTTGATTTAACTTAATTACCAGCGCAGAGTTTACTTTACCCCATATCGGCAGATGGGGAGGGCCTACTCTCCAGTTTCTCTCAAGTGCCATTCAAAAACGGAAAATTTCTTTCAGACTGTTTGAAGTTGTATAATCCAGGAGTATAGGTATAATATTGTCTAGATATTGTACATTTGCTGCAATGGCCCATTAACCCCTCTACAGAGATAATGATAATGAGGGTGATGGTGGGTCTGTGAGGTCTGAGGAAGATAGAAAGTGCATGCTTGCTGGCGTGCTGATGTAGTATTATAACTAGAGCACCACACACACTGTGGAAACTGCACAACATATGGGGGTGGGGATGATATAGTTCCACCCTACCTTATTCTATGTTTCCTGCTGTGGTTCATTTTGTTCTTCCCCTCTCCTTCCATTCCTCTTGGTATTTCCAGCCCACTGGATCTCTGCAGTTTCTATATGACAGTTGATTCTGAGGAGATTTTTGAGAGAATACTAACGATGCTGTGCGAGTTTCTTAAATAAAGCCTAACTTACCTTCAATGCTTTGTTTTTTATTGCAACTCTGCCAACAAGGATGGGACGAGAGCAAATGGGTCTGTAGAAAGAATCAACAGATTAATAAAATAATGTTTACAATTAGCTAAGATTTATTCCATCCTGAGTAAGAAAGCTTTGTCAGGCATGGTGTGTGCATACAGAACTTCGTCCAGTTCAATTACTGGTGTGTCGCCGTTAGCAGTCTTAAAAGGAGCCGTCCTAGTACAAAAATTATTTTTCATTCCTGGTTAGTTCAAAACCAAATTGTACATGTTGAGGGGTGTCATTCTGAAGAGGATGCATAAGAACCAAAGTAAAAATGTGACCAGATTCAATGAGAGGCAAGGTTTAAAGAAAATGGAAGCGGTGATTGGAGATATAGTGGGTGCCAAAAGACCTTTAGTACAGGGTAATAAGAATTTTCCATATTCCTCCACCTAGGAAAATTGTAGAAATCTGCGTAAATATAGTAAAATTAGAGTGTGGTCAAATTTGGAGCAGGGACAAGTTGTATGAAGCCCATTGACAAGGAAACGGTGACAATTCTGCAGGTCAGGGTACAAAATGTTCCTAGAATGTCAGACAGAACACCAAATGTTTCTCATTGGTTTGATGAACATGATATGTCTTCAAACTATTTCCTGTTTGTCTAATATTTAATATATGTCATTATAAAACTGTACATCTGTTTTCAGAAAATAATGTATTATTCCCTAGTACTGTTATAGTATATGAGCATTCTCTATTAATGCCATCCACTTCTTCTACTGTTGTTGTTTTTCACAAGTTATGAAACATTGCACTTTATTATTCTACTGAGGAGGATGTGTTGTATTTCCACACTAGCTTATTCTATATTGTTTGCTGTGGGTTGTTCCACCTCCCCCTTCAATTCATCTGTAGCACGCATGCCTATACATTGTGTGATATTCACTTAAAGTTGACTATAGTTGATGTAGGCCTCAAATTATAACGGCTCATAGTAGTTGTAATGCTTTCCTGAGTGCTCTTCCTTGTTCAGGAAGCAAGCTTTTACATATTTCTTGTTTAGTTTCGGTGTGAACATATATCTGTGTATGTTTCTTGGAGAGTGAAATAATTAGCCAACACCTGCAAGTGGAAACATCCTGACCAAATCGTAGCGATACAAATACCCAGCTGAAGTCATGAATTTTGTGTTTTTCTACGTTTGGCTATTTTATTCAATGTGGTATGGTAATGCGCAGGGCCACTGGAATTATGCGACAAGACTGCACCGAATTATGCGGCAGGGTTGACTAATTTATGCAGCAAGAAAATGCAAATTACATGGTATAATGCCGCACATTTTTGGACAGTATTACTTCATTATTTTGTTATGTTTATACATGGTAATACTGTCTGGGAATAATGTCACCTCATTAGTCTTAGTTCAACAACCAAATGCATAAATAAGCAACTGTAAAATGACCAGTTAACCTTTGCAAACACCTATGCCACGTTTTTAGTAACTTTTGATTCGTTTGAGCTAAAAACAATTTTTTTTGTTAAAGACTGCAGTTTATGCTGCAGATGATGGATTATGGGGTAAACGGCATAAAACCCTAGTTAAACCAAAAAAGCCGCGGCCGCAGAATCGCATAATTCCAGTGGCCTTCGTAATGTGGTAAAACAGTTGAAGCGTAATTATGATTATAGCGCTTAAAAACCTCCAGGTGGCGCTGTGGCACAGCGCCTGATGAGAGAGGCGTAATGCGTTCAGTATGTTGGTTCAGGCTGCACACGCATTAACATGTTGACATTTTTCATTGACTGGCCTTCTCAAGCAATATGGTGGTGTGTAAGAAGGATACATTTCTCCGCGAAATACTGTTAAAGTAGGGGGAGTGGAACGGTGCACAGTAATACGAATGTTTGAAGTATTTTTTTTTTTCTGTCACATACTGCTCAGTACGTTCTCGAAATCGTCGTATACACTTCCATGTAGTTGTGTGATGAGCCGTGGTTCTTCAAAGTAAAAACTAAAATGTGCCTAATTTTTTTACTCTTCATCTTCCACTATATAGCAGCATTTGTTGGTTTCAACCACTCAAAGTTCAAAATAACTACAAAAAAAGAAATATGACATGATGCGCACGATAGAAAGGGAAGGTTCCTCTTCATCAATATTCTGCTGTGCATCTTCAGATCCGCCTAACTCCCAAATGTACCCTCACACTGTTAATGATTTTTGAACTCCTTGTCGTAATGCCGTTTTCATCCCTGATTTCAGTGAACTTGCCACATCTTGGGCTCCCTCCTCCAGCAAACGCATCACTGTTGGACATTTGATTATTTGGATTGATGACGCAGCCCATAGCTAAGTCGGCCTCCCTTCTCATTACCTGCTTACACCCTTAAATTTGAGGCAGTGGTTCAAAAGCTTTCTCTTTACATAGGCCACACAATTCACGCACTTGACCTTCTCTATGCCACAGATTCTGCTATTCTCGCTCTCGTATACGGTGGTCTTGTAGAATCAACTCTTTTTTTCTATTTAGCTTGAGTATTCACATCAATTTATTACCAACACAAACAGGAAGATATATGTGATCGCACCAAGGATACTACTAATCCAACACTGCGCTCAAGAATAATAATGCAAAGCATTTCCAAATTATACATACCACGCAGTATCCAATAATCAGGGAATTAAACCACTAGGGTCCTTATGGGCTGAAAAGGGAAGGACTAGGCATGCCCAGGGACATCTTCAAGATTTTGGTGTTCCCTGTTCAGAACAGCTTTTATTTATGATCCAACTACAACTCTTTCATGCCCTCTTTGGCCAGGTCCCTGGCACAAGACAGGAACACTGGTCCAAATTCGAAATTTGTTTCCATCTAATATTCAGGGATGGTGACGTGTGCTTTCAATATTTTAATGGAGCAGCAGCTCTCTAATAATATTACAATCTGTGACCCACCTCCCGTTTCAAATATGTGAGGTCCTGTTTCGATCTAAAAGACATTTTTATGGTTGTTGGATTGTGTTAAAAAACATGAACACAACATTTTTCTGCAAAATGTCTGTAACAGACTCCCACACATTACCCGTACAAAAATAATTTAAAGGAAAACAGTATTTAAAACTATGGGGCATATGTACAAGCCCCTATTGGGTGGGCGTTCCACCGCAACACCCATTGATTTTGACGCTCCCCCCTATTTACAAGAGCAGTGTAAATAGGAGGCAGCGCCAAAATTAAGACCAGGGAAAACCTGGTCTTAACTTTGCGAAACGAGGAGAAATGCTTTATTTCTTCATGTTTTTGCTTTTTCTATGTGTGCTGTCTTGTGCAGCTCACATGGGAAAAGCAAAACGCCTTGTATTGTTTATGTTCAGGTAGGTGACCTTTCATGCACATAAACAATCCTTTAAAAAAATGACATTTTGTAACTTCCATGTGTGCTGCATTAAGCAGCACACATAGAAGTGACAAAATGGCATTTCAATATTGTTTAGGGGGACCTTCCTAACTATAAACAATGTTCCCCTGCACGCAGACACCCTTGCACTATGGTATAAGGTTGCCTGCATTGGCGATACACTGCTAAGTGTGGCGCCAGCGCAGGGGCAAACGCAAGGCTGCACCATATTCTCGTAAATATGGTGCAGCCCTGCGTTTCTGAAGTGGCAGAATGAGGCGTGAAGCCATGACGGCTCACGCCTCACTCCGCCACTTCTTTGTAAATATCCCCCTATGTGTGTTTGAAAATCATTCTCGGTAATCAGGTCAGGGCTGTCTGCTGAACAGAGCCAGCTCTATCAGGGGGCTCCCAGAAAGGCTGGGGCCCTGGACCAAATCCCACTTTGCTCAAGCCTTAAAAAGTCTCTGGTCATGACAGGGAGAATATCAAAGGAGTAGTCACCTTAAGAGATATTATCAATTCAGGCTATACAGTTACCTCTAGCCTCTGACTAATAACAGAACCATGAAGACAATAAGAATTTCTTTAGGGTCAATCACAGACAAATCTGAGATAATGTTTTGTTTGTGGCTTCCAGATCTTCCACATCTTGAATAATAGATGAGCAACAGTGAATAACTTAGATGCTTTTACTGTGGTATTTTGAGTGTCATCAAATATAAGAAAAAACGAAGCTCAGGTTATCTACAATGACGATGCCACTCAGAACCCTGATGTGAAAGACATTCCTACTGGTTACTTTTTAACAAATCTATAATTCGATGTTAGTCATGGGCAACTCAAATCACCTCCCTGTTTCAATAGCTGTGTATCAGCTATATTTACTTGATATAACTATAACTGTTGAATTTCAATGGTTTTGTTCGTTTAAACACTGTTCCAACCGGCATTTTCACCTAACTATAATGTCCCTTTAACCATTAGTTTTTCAGTGAATTTCTAAGTCTTTTTTTAATGCATAGTACGATATTATTACCATGCCTAACTCTAACAGCACTTTAACCTTTGTTTTTTAAAGGAAAATTCTCAGGTTATTTAAATGTAAAGTAACATATTACAATTCCTAACTATAACATCACTTTAACCTTTGCTTTTTCACCATATATAAATACTATGCCACTTTGTAGTTATAATTAGGTCTGAGTTTCCATAGTAAAAGAGCGTTTTATTGTTTTGCTAATAACTTTGGTACCGCTTGACGCACCTTCACAAAGCTTTCCAAAAATAAGTTCATCCACCTCAGGTCCTTCCTAGAAAGTTTCGAGGTGATCTTTTGGGGGGAGGGGCTGTGAGAAAAATGAGGTGTCCCAAAACGTAATTTCCCAATTCAATTTCCCTAAGGAATTTTAAACAAAGATACCGGAAAAAATGGCTGAACCGAATTATACCAAATTTGGCAGAAAGATAGATCTTTATCAAGAAAGCTTGCATATTCTGATTTGGGGTAAACCTGTTCAGCTGTTTTTGAGAAATTAATATTAAAAAAAGAGATATCTGGATGGGAAATGTCCAGATATGCTCTGATTATCAACTTTAAATGGGACTAGTCAATCCTGATTGGTTGGTCACAACCTCAACAATATCTTAAGACTGCCATTACAGGTCTTGGGGGCATGGTCCCTGTGTTCTGAAAATGAACTACAAAACTATATATAAGGGGGCTGGATGAGCACATCCTGACCCCAAAGGGCAAGTGGGGTTCAGAAGGGGACCCCTCCTTGATTGGCTGGCCACAACATGGAGAACATGTTGTGGCAGCCATTTCAAGACTCTTTGACATGGTCTTCATTGGAATACATTGTAGTGAAAGCCTTTTTTTGAGGTACACAAAAAGGAGCACATATAAATGTAATAACATATTTTAGCCAGAATATATATCATTTGTTGGTGATACCATACTAATTCTAGGAACAGTGGTGTATTTTAAAGTGATTTTAACCTGCATGAAATGCTGATCCTCTGCTGGGATTTGATGAACCACGAGAACTGGTTTCTCTCATGATTTTTTCATAAAGGTTATGGAAGATGCTCCAGAAGCTAAGATGAGAGCACATGTTCTGTAAATTCACTTCTAACTTTCTCAGCCATGTGAGAATAAAGTCTGGCATACTGAGTAAAACATGTGCTTCTGATGTCAGTCTCCCTCTATCTCTTGCGCGACTGATGGACCCGGACAGTGGTAATGCCTCATCAGATTTTGATGCTTCTTACTGGACATTTCTCTCATTAAACCATTTATAATGACAATTTCAATTAGGTGTGTAGAACCCATTTCATCCTACAAAAATGAGAGCTGGAAAAGGGTTAAACGTTAAAGGTTTATTTTCAAAATTTAGTCATACAGAAATAGGATAATATAATCTATCAGTAATCGGAGTGCAAAGCTCAGGTGTATTGCAGAGTCAATAAGAAAACCCAATAAAATTTAGGTCATCAAAATATTGAGTATAAAATGTTAGAGCAATCTAGCATGAATTTGCCTTTTAAGGTCAGTAAGAAAGGGCTCCTAACACATGCATAAAAAGAACACTTTTATAGGGATATTGAACAAAGGGTTTTATACATTCAAAACAGTTATGCATGATTCCCGCAGTATAAACCAATCAGAATTTTCTAGTGTGAAACAGTTGCAAATAAATACATTTTGAAAGTCCCTCATAATTCTACAACATGGAGCTTCTCACAAACAATACCTGTACTAGAATAAATACTGTTACATTCATGTGTAATTCTACTAAGACGGCTGGGTGAAACCTTGAACACTTACAATTCTGCAGAAATTACATTTTAATATTCTTGTGAACTTAGTTGTCTTGCTGGTGAAAATACATTCAAACATTTATAGAAATACGAGTTTGCCCACATGACACAGGACATTAGCTTCAAACCTTTCAATAAAATGGAGCATGAGGGCTACCATTACTATGTTAGAGTGTTAGAGTTTGAGATTCGTTAGTGTAATGCATTTATTTTGGAAAATAAAATCGAAAACCCCCTCTGATGATTCAGTAGAATCATCACATCTTGCCCTTCTAAAATACATTTTACAAAACAGTGGTTGTCAGCTTTGGATTTTTCTGTCTGGATTCTTCATGAGCCCTTATCTCATCATAAAGCTGGCTTTGCATTACCATTACAATTAATTTGATATTGTTTCTTTTCCCTTTTATTTCCTACAATGTATCCCACCCCTTGATTAAATATATCCCCAACCTCTGATAAAGACAATAACCCACAATACTCCAGTAAGATTATTAGTATGGGGTTAACATTATCTTGAGGATAACTCCTCTTATGTTTCCTAATCACTCACCTACCTGTGCAAACCCTCTTCCTGTGGGACTAACCAAAAAAACTATTATTTCCCATCCACCAGTCTCCTCTAATTCTTTGACTTTATGAGTGCTTTTAGTTATATTAGGCACAAACAAAGCTGTCAATCCAGTTATCAATTTTGGGTACAAAAGCACAGCACAGTTGTAAGCACAGCATGCATCAGACTCTGCCTTCTTTTTGAATGTTTAATGCAAGTCAATTTTGCATTATCATGGCTCACATAGCAACTAATTCCTTTTTAACAACTTTTAGTGCTCCTGCAGTGTTAGTAGCAAGCCTATCCACTAAGGTAGACAATTTTCTAATCTTCACATTGTTCAAGGCTACTCCTACAGAAGGGATCGAAGAATATATCTCCCATTATTTATTCAAAGCTACACCTACTTCTCCTTAAATTAGTAATGTTTCCTCTGCTAAAGTCAGCTGTATGGTCTATTCTTGCAAAAACTAAAGCCGCGTAGCAGCTTCCCACCCAATGATGTGATAACTGAAAATATGCAGTTCTACCACAAACATATTTCCCTTATGCTACCTTCTTGTTCTGGTAATGCTTGATCCTTCACCAAATAATTCTGTTCACAATCCCTCCAACCCACCATTCCAGCAGTCTTGTCCCTTCTCTTTGACTAAAGATGCATAGTTCTTCCTTTCTTACCAAATCCAAGTTTAACCTCAGATGCATTCCTGCTTTTCCAATATTTTCTTTCCCCTCTCCAACTTATGTTTATCCCATCATTTGATCTTTCCTGCTCCTTCCTAATCCTTTTGTTAAGTTTATCTATAAAAATCCATTCAGCATGGTTAATATTACATGAACACTAACATGCCCTTGTGTTAGTTTAATTAAGTTGAAAATAAGACTGAAAATTCTTTACAATGTTTTCTCTTTTACTCGCCCTTCCAAATTATTTTTGGATCTGAGAAATAGGTTTAGTCATCTATATGTACAATTTTAAGGTTTTGTTATAGCTATTTTCTCTAAAGGTAATTCATAATCTGAATAAAACAGCGTGATAGCATCCTGATGATAAAACAAATTCAAAAACACACTACAAGAGAATCTATAGGATAATGGAAGATTAAAATAAGTAGTTTCCTCAGCTACAGAGACAGGTAACCAAAGGAAACAGCACAGCAGTTTTCTACTTCCATTAACTTTATACATTCTACTAGAGTTTGACAATAAATATAAATATAATTTAGGATATTTTCAGACTTTGCCTTATGTATAAATCTTCATTCTTACTTTTCTTTACAAGTATTTGATTTGCTTTACTGTTACATGAAGCATATCCATCTAGAAGGGAAAGGTCTAACAACAAGCCCACTACAGAGGTTACTAAAGCAATCGCCAATATTATTAGGACAATTTTGCAGCACACCTGTGCCTTAAATGCCATGTTAATCTCTATACAGCTTAAGGAAGCAAAACAAAACTTGTACTTCGATCTCATCTGTATAAGTCTTTTCTTTTTGTCAGTTCACTTCACACTCTATGCTATAGTCCTTACTCTATCTAGTTTCTAAAGTGATTGCCAACTTCTTCAGGTGGATACCTCTGGTCTGTAGAGTCCTTAAACTTATGGCCTAAAGTAAAAATAGTTAATTTTTTCGGTAAGATATTCAAAGATAACAAATCACTTGACATTATTCTTGCACCTTGACTATAGTTTCTAAACTGCATGGGGGGCTTCAAAGTCAGTTTGATTGTCACTTAGGTCAGTATCTTCTCTCACAAAGTAAGTTCATTCAGGGTCTGAGTAATTCTTGTTTGACTTTATGAAACTTCTTGTTCTCTTGCTTTCTGACTGCTCTCTGTTGCTGCTTCAAAGCTCTACCTGTTCTTTGTCTTCTGGTTCTTCTAACTTTCTTTCCACTCTAATAGTCTCTGGTCTTCTTGATCTTGTCAGTATTTTCTTCTTGCAATTTCATTTTTTGACCATTTGTCTTTGTGATGCACTTTGTCCTTTCAGGTACTTCCAAATCATGGAGCACATTCAGAGTCTGGATTCATCCTGACGGCTTCTCCTGCATCATCTTCAACTGGCCTTGTCTTGCTTCCTGCTTGATTGTTCTCTGTTCTACAGAGGTCATAAGGGACTCGACAGATGCTGAGCTTCAGTCTTGATCTCTGCATTTCTCTCTGAGCTGGATACTCTGATGCTTGTCTCTGACTCTGCTCTGGCTTCTGTGTGGGCAGGTGGTGCTGTAGACTCTTAAGTAGGACTTCTTCTCCTTCTTCATCTGACTACTCAAAAACTTGGAATTGAGCTGAACTCGAAGAATCAGTGGGTGTAGTCACCACTTCTTCTTCTGCTCATCTCACTCTTTTCATTGGGGAAGCGTGTGTCCAGTTTGTTAAGCCTGCACATTTCACAGCAGTGTTGGCCACAATGATTTCTTGATGATGCCCTTTCTAACGAGCTTCCAGACATGACTTGTGCATGTGCTTCTTCATTAGAACCCAATAACCTGGGTCTAGATTGTGACAAGGTACATATTTCACTGCTGGAGTTCTCAGGTCAACCTGATGAGATATAGAACGCACTACATCTGCCAGTCCAATAGTCAAGAACTATGTTATCTGTAAAATTTACAAGAACAGCTGCAGGTAGGAAAAAAATTGTCATGTCCCTCCCAATCAAAATCTCATGGAGGGGAGAGTCCTCTTACTTTGCAAGGGGTGCTTCAGATGCTCATAAGTGCTAATGGGAGTTCATCTGTCCACTAGAGAGATGTGGAGGTGATTGCTTTTGGCAATTCAGCTTTAATCATCCAGTGAACCCTCTCTACAACTCCTGATGCTTTCAGGCTATAACTGCAGTAGAACTTCTGGTCGACTTCTAAGGCTGTGTACAACAGCTGCATCAACTCACTTATGAAATGCCTGTCTTGATCTGATTCGAAATAAACAGGCATGTCAAACCTCAGGATTAACTCCCTCAACAGTAGTTTGGCCACAGTGAGACTATTGTATCTTTCAGTCAGGTATGCCTCTACCTAACATGAAAACAAACATACTACTATGAAGATATACTGCAGCTGGTTACAGCCTGGCATTTCCAAGGAATTGAGCTTGTTGAACTTGACCCTTTTGACAGGGTCATCCTCAAACATTTTGCCTTCAGGCCTCCACTTTCTGCTGAGTTGGTTTTTGGTTGGCCTTAGGGCTCTGTGAACTTTACCACTGCTAACCAGTGCTAAAGTGCCTGTGGCCTCTCCTTAAAACATGTTAAATTGACTTATAGCCAATTGGCATATTTAATTTATTTGCAAGTCTCTAGTAAAGTAGAACTTCATGTACCCAGGGTCTGTAATTTAAATGCTACTAGTGGGCCTGCAGCACTGATTGTGCCACCCACTTAAGTAGCCTTTTAAACATGTCTCAAGCCTGCCATTGCAGCCTGTGTGGGTGCAGTTTTAAACTGCCATGCCGACCTGGCAGAGAAAACCTTATGCAAGGCCCAAACCTTCCTTTGTACTACATAGGTCACCCCAAGGTAGGCCCTGGACACCCCAGGGCAGGGTGCTGTGTATTTACAAAGTTGGGCATGTACTTTTAACCTTTACATGTCCTGGTAGTGAAAAACTCTTAAATTCATTTTTCACTACTGCAAGGCCTATCTCTCCCATAGGATAACATTGGAGTTGCCTTATTACATTTTATAAGTGCAATTTCCAAATGGGAAGATGTCACCAGTTCATGATTGGTGGCTTTAAAATTGGGAGTGAAAAACCCTCTTTAGTGATGAAGTCGGGTTTTTGATCATAATTTTAAAAATGGCACTTTTAGAAAGTTGGCATTTTATGCCCATAGCCCTTTGGTGCCTATAGTCTGGTCTGGGTCACATAACTGTGTGTAACTGACAATTAGGCTTTGTGAATTCCTCTAATACAGTCACACAGTGGAGGGATTAGGTGTGCCAGAGTGGGTCATCTGCTGGCAGGTTGGGGGCGGCGCTACCATGGGTACCCCCCCAGTGCACAAACACCTCCCCCCAACACATTGGGGGCCTGCAACGGGCCCCTGAATCCAATCCCCGCCAGCCTTTCCATGACGGTTTCGCCATCATGGAAAGGCTGGATTTTGCCTGCATCGTAATTTGGTGGACGGTGCCTGCTAGACACCGCCACCATTTTGCGCATGCAGACTGCTCCGCCAGGCAGTCAGTACGATTGCCTGTGGCAGTTCCGTGGTGGACGGTCTTTGAGTCCGCCACGGTCGCAGTCTGGATCCGCCCGCCATCCTAATCTGGCGGGCGGTAAATCCACGTTCGATGGCGGACGGATTGCCACCGCACGGCTGGCGGTGGTGGTCCTTCCGCCATCGTAATCAGCCCCTAAGTGTAGAGTATGCAACAAATAGCAGTTTTGCATATCAAATTAAAAAGCTAATAGCACTAGCATACGTCCCAATTACTGACGTAGCCGAACACTACAATTTATTAATAGAAAGTGCCTACTACCAACAAAATGAACAAAAACTAAGTCCCCTACTTGACTATTTTGAGGATACCTGGGTGGGAAGGCTACACAGATCTGGACACAGAAGACAGCCCAAATACCACATTCCATGGTGGAATGTATATAACAGTGCCCTAAACAAAGAAGCTAAACCTAATAATGCTGTGGAAGGATGGCATAACGCCTTCCAAGCCACAACAGGCAGAACCCTACCAACTCTACATAAACTATTGCAATCTATCCAAAAAGAACAAAGCTACCAACAACTAAGGGGCTGATTCCGATTCGGGCCGGAAATCTCTCCGACCGAGCCGGACCCGGAGAGATTTCCGACCGAATCGGACTCTGGCAGTCCGACCGAATGAGTACGATGCGCACGTATGCCATCGGACTCGATTCGGTCGGACTCCCATTGAAGTCAATGGGAGCCAGTCGTATGACGCGTACACGGGCTCCCATTGACTCAATGGGCACGACGCGAACAAGGGCGCCCCTACAGCGTGTTCGCGTCGATGCGGGTCGCACCGTACATGCACGTGTAGGGGGACCCATGTGTCCCCCCTGTGTGCGACTCGCGTGCCTACGCTTCCAGGGGGGTCCGACACGGACCCCCAAAGTGCGGCTCCGACAGCTCCATGGAGCCGGACTGCGCGAGTTGGTCGGAGCGGTCGCGATGCGCATCGTACTTACCCGGCCGGGGAACGTCTCCATTGCGCGGTGCGAGTCGTCCCCGTGTGAGTCGGTCGGAGCGGTCGGGTCCTGCGAACGAGTCGGTCGGAGATTTCGCGAGCGCACGCATCGTACTCGCTCGCCCGGACGCACGTACGATTCGGTCGGGAAACAGGTCTCCGAATCGGATCCGGTGAAGCCGAATCCGATTCGGAGCCCTACCGGCCGAGATCGGAATCGGCCCCTAAGAATGGAACAGTCTATAACCCAACTAGGCCCAAAACTAACCAAGCAAACTAAACAAATGTTTGAGTACTTACAATACAAAGGAAGACTATACCCAACAACTAAAGGGCTAGAATATCTAGAAACAATAGCTAAAAGCCTACTTTAAATAAATATACCTCAAACTCCTAAAAACTCGTAATCTAAAAAGAAGTAGTCAAATAAACATATTTTTTCAAATTTTAAAAATGTAATTATTTTGTCAATTAATTTAATTAATATTTAAAAAATAAATTGACATAATAATTGTATTTTATAAAATAAAAATAACAATAACAATTACAATATTAACATTTCCCTCCCAGAATAAATAATTTAAAATTACTTACTTTTTTCGTAG
Organism: Calotriton arnoldi; assembly: GCA_963921515.1. Taxonomy (NCBI): domain Eukaryota; kingdom Metazoa; phylum Chordata; class Amphibia; order Caudata; family Salamandridae; genus Calotriton; species Calotriton arnoldi. The sequence continues at coordinate 968,406 of CAWUFW010007367.1, read as the reverse complement.
CTGAAGAAACGTAATCCAAACTGTCATAAATAAATCCACATGTATTTAAATCCCAATAAGTAATGAAAAATCCCCCCCCAAAAATGAAAAAATCCAACTGTGTAAAAAGTAATCTATCGGCAATAGCTCCATAAACGAGAAACCATACAAATCCCGAAAAAAGTATTTAAAAAAAGAAACGCTCCAGGAAAACGCGAAAAATTAAGGCAGTGTAAAATAATTATTAGTTTACTAAAACTAATACACACTTCCTTTAAAAAAAAAGCATACTTCTCCGAACGGCAACTTCCAATCGACAGAAACCTGTTAGGAAACAAAACAATCCCTTCCGCACAAATATACATAAACATTATATCAAAATACACATAAATATAGCACTAACACCATACTCTAAACATAATTAAACATATCTAACAAACTCTAACACCGACCGATTAACAACCTAACCGCATTTCGCAAACGCATAACTAAAACATAAAACTCACCAAAAATTCAAAATCCTAACACTACATACACGATATACTACTTAACTACCTTCAACCTACCCCTAAATTAAAGTTTAAATAAAGAAAATTAAACTTACCTTACCCGATGCGACGCAGCTTCCAACCGCGAGCTTCTCCCTCAGAAATGACCTAAAACAAAACCGATAGCTTACAAAATAGAACTTATGACAAAAATGGCTGCCTTAAATAATAAAGATTTATATTTTTTTATTAAACTTATTGTACATTACAAATGTATTATTATACATTTTTGTAAAAATACTACAAAATAAAAGAATAGTATAAAAAAATATTTTACATATTATTTCAAATGTTAAATTATAATAAATATTATTAAACAATTAATATTTATTATAATTCAAAAAATATTCATTTAATTACCAATGTATATTAAAAAACTGTACCATTTCTAAATAATGTAAAGAAATGTATTAATGTTATAAAAAATGTTTGTGTTTGCAAAATGACTTATGCACTAGATAATATTATTTATATTTAAAATATAAATAATATTGCCAAAAATATAACATTATGAAGCCAATTGCGATCTCGCTTGGAAGGCCTTGCGAACCTTCTGACCGACTCATTCCGGGAGCCGATCCATCCAAACTACGAGGTACGATGCGCAAAAGTCTCCTATTTCCGAGCGACACGTACGCTCTGATTCCAGCTCCATTTTCCGTACGACCCGGCTCCGTAAACACTGAATGGAGTCGCCCGGAGCCATTTCCGAAGCAGTTTCCGGCCGGTCAAGTACGATGCGTACTTCCTACGCGCCGAACAGGACGCCACCTCCAGCACGTCACAGCATCCGGAAGAGCCGTATTTCAGCTCTGATTCGCACCACAACACGATCACTGCGTACGAGATGAAGCAGCTATGTATCCTATTGCGCATGTCATCCCAATACTCTATGCTTACGGTCGAGTCAACAACTGGAACCGACGCGTCCGTCACAGATGGTAAGTCAGACACCTACCACACACAAAAACGACATGATCCCATGAAAGGCAACACTCCCATAGGGGGTGGATGCCTAACACTACCAGCATTGCCCATCCCATAGGGGGTAGATGCCCATCACTACCAGCATTGCTTACCCCATAGGGGGTGGATGCCTAACACTACCAGCATTGCCCACCCCATGGGGGGTGGATGCCTAACACTACCAGCATTGCCCACCCCATAGAGGGGTGGATGCCCATCACTACCAACATTGCCCATCCCATAGGGGTGGATTCCTAACACTACCAGCATTGCCCACCCCATAGGGGGTGGATGCCTAACACTACCAGCATTGCCCGCCCCATAGGGGGTGGATGCCCAACACTACCAGCATTGCCCACCCCATAGGGGGTGGATGCCTAACACTACCAGCATTGCCCACCCCATAGGGGGTGGATGCCCATCACTACCAGCATTGCCCACCCCATAGGGGGTGGATGCAGAACACTAGGAGCACTGCCCACCCCATAGGGGGTGGATGCAGAACACTGCCCCAGTACAGTCATGCCTAAATTGTGTTTAGTGTGTACAGTGCTTGCAAACTTGACACATTAAGAGATACATTGGACAAACAACACATATCTGCAGTGACAAAAAGGTGAGTCTTGGGTTCAATCCCCCATCACTTTCAAGCACATAGGGGTAATGGGGTATAAGCCCCCCCTCACTGTAGTGAAAAAAGAGTGAGTGTGGGGTTCAATCCCCCAGCATTTTCAAGCACATAGGGGTAATGGGGGATAACCCCCCCATCACTGTAGTGACAAAAAAGTGAGTGTGAGGTTCAATCTCCCAGCATTTTTAAGCACATAGGGGTAATGGGGGATAACCCCCCTCACTGTAGTGACAAAAAGGTGAATGTATGTCTCACACACCCAGCATGTCCGACCAATCATGTTATCTTTGGGACTAAAAACACAAGCAATGTAGTGATAAAGCAGTGGTTGTGTGCAAAACAACAACATAACTGCTGAGGCCAACATTGTTGTGTGTGTCAGATACCCTCAGCCATGTACAGCCAATCAGTGCTCTTGGGGGCTAACACTGCCAGCAATGTTCAATTGGACAATGTAACATGTGACCATCCAAAATGCATAAACACACATTCTTGTCACAAGCAGACACAATTACAAAGGATTCAATCTGAAACAACATTTGTGATGAGAACCAGTACCACACTGTGGCAGCAAGGTCAAATGCAAAACATAAGGGATATGCAGAGTGAAGACGAAGGAGTCCCAGGGCCAGTAGAGCAAAACACTAAACTAAACATCCACTCAATGCCATTGAAACACTGTTGAAATACATGGGTAAAGATACACAAAGACAACCAACCAGCCACACACTGCAGAACAAACACAACATCTGTGTGAGTGTTGAAGTGTTTCTTGCCTGGCACAGTACACACGATGTGGGTCAGAACTCCACTGAGACATATGCGTGCTGAGTACAATCTGGAAGGATTCCATAATTTGGGATAGTGAATGTAGCCAATCAGGCATTGTTTGATGAGCGGGTGCACAAGAGTCACATGTGGAACAAGCCTGGTGGAACACCACACAAAACATCAAGAGACTGACTCTCTTCTGCAGTACCCTCAAGGCCACATCACTGTGGTGACAGTATCATGTCTGCTGACCCTCTGTCATGCTAAATTAGGATGTGTGCCATACTTTAGAGCCCAATCACTTATGCGCACTGTGTCACATTCCTTGCAAGAACCACTGTCATCTCACATACCCAAACATTACTCCCATGGCATGGCCCGTAATGTAAGGCCACATAATAGGTAGGGGCCTTGCCAAGAGACAACAGACATTTGGCCAGTCCAAACACCACACACCTTGATCAGCATCAATGTGCCTCATCTAAGCCTAAATTGACTGGTGACATTGCACAGGCACCCATGACAGTGTGTGCCGTTGGCTGCATGACGAGGAACACATTATTGACCACACATCATTGTGATCAAAATACAAACATGGGTCCATGTACTGTTGTGTATTACCAATGTGTCAATCACTGTATCAGCAAGGTACACCCAGCATGCCACATACAAGGACACACACAGTTTATTGTTGAACAAGAGGTGCCAGACACACATATGTATGGGACACAAATTCACAGCATCTGTCCACAACAACACATACTCAAACCCTGCAGGGCAACAGGAGTAAACACCCTCACAGAAGAATGACATTTTGATGAGTTGTTGTACAATGAAGCACACAGGAGACAGCCCATGACAACACACAACTCCACAGACAATCAAAATACATTCATGATGCTCCCACTGCAACAAACATGAGGTGGTTGTGTCACAGCTGTCAGCGCTACATGTGTAGACCAGATTCCAACTTGAGGTGTAGCAAAGCATGGAACAACAATGTAAATACAGTCAACATGTGTTGACTATGTGCGTTGGACACAACTCAAGATCACACCATTTCCTACGTTAACTTCTTTGGCATGTCTATCACATCAACTCTGCACCTAGCTATAAAATCTGCATCATGTGCAGATCATCACTATCGTCAAAATGAATATGCTGACTGTTTACTGCAGAAGACTTGGAAGATACTTGTCTCACCAGATAGGGCACACAACAACTGTGTCAGTAGTCTCCAATGCACAGATAATTGTGTAAGCTAATCTCCCTGTGCTGTTGACAACCCCAGGGGTGGTGGTGGGATCTGCGTTGAACAAACACAATACACATAGCTAGTCATTACACATGTTGAAACTCGTAAATCCGTTAAGGATGGAGTACATGTGCATAACTTGATATGTATTGTACACAATAGGAATTTTAAGACTGTCTCAGAATAATGAAACACTCAAGGAGACCTACAAAAAAGACATGTTGCCATCAGGCAATAGGGAAGGGTAGAAACTGCTGAGTGTGAGCAGTCATAGACACATACAAGTGCCAAACTTGCAAAAACTGATGTCTGATTAAAAAAAGACAGATATTGCTAGCACAAATGTGCCTCGGGGAATTAAAAATGTGTCACATGTGTGTTTGTCCACAGTGCAGGCCCTTGTCTCAACCCAACCAGGGATGTCACCATCATGTCTCCATTCTACTGGTGCACCCACATCTCGGACACTCAAAGTACAATAGGTAGAGAAAGCACTGGACCACTCAGCACACAGAAAGATTCACAAACAGGAACATCTGCAGGGACTACAGTCTTGGCAGGAAATGGGGTTTGCAGACAGAGATCAATGCTCACATGACACACACCATGGTCTCAGGATATGTCACAGATTTACACACTGCCATGAGGTGATGTCACTACTGTGTAAGGTCAGCTGTGTCAAGCTTGTTCTTGGCAGGGGTCTACCATGTCCCAATGAAACTCGGACATGGATCCAACAATTCCAACACACAGAATACTTTGTTTCCATCAGCCTGCGTACATGTGTGTCCCCAAAGTCACCTTCACGTAGGCAAACTCCATGTTTAACAAGTTGCACTGATAAGACAGATGATGTATTCATCATCAATGCGCTATTCTGCATGTCCATCATAGACACTTGTACCGTAGGAAAATTGTACAATGTGCACAAATGTCAGAACAACCTATGTGCAAAAGTGTAAGTCAAAGATGGGATGTTGTCAAAAGCAGGTCACACTCCGTGTCCAAAACATTGTGGATCATGACAACCTGCAATTGCTGTCAATGATGACTCTGATACATACTGTAATAGTACACATATACCATGGACCACACGCAGTCCCTAACATTGCTAGAACTTCATTTTCACTAAACAAGATGTCAACAGCAATTTCATTATGAATCATTAACAAAATTAGGTACACAAAATGCTAATCTACAAAAGAAAAGGTAATGCTTTATTCAGCCTTTGAAAATATTATGATGAACATGAAGAACAATATGGCCAATGGCCAGTCCATTTTAATTGAGTCCTTTAGGGGGGAAACCTAATGCTTCGCACTCCCTCGCTTGCCTGCACTGCTACAACTAGGGGACATCTCCCCTTGGAGGGGCATCTTTAGGGGCATGCCAGGCACCTCAGGGACAGGATTAGGGTGTACCAGTGTGGGTTATGGGAGGGATGGGGGCTACTGGAGTATCGGGTTCCACTGCAATGGACATGTCTGATTGAGGGGGCGGATGCTCTACTGCAGTAGACAGGTCTGATTGAGGGGGCGTGGGCTCCACTGCAGTGGACAGGTCTGATTGAGGGGGCGTAGGCTCCACTGCAGTGGACAGGTCTGATTGAGGGGCGTGGGCTCCACTGCAGTAGACAGGTCTGATTGAGGGGGTGGGGGCTCCACTGCAGTGTCCGGAACTGACAGAAGGTGTGGTGTTGTGGGAGGGGAAGTGCTTGTGGTAGGGGGGGGCCTTATCATCTTGGGGATGGTGTAATGGTGTGTGGGTGAAACTGGGATGGTTTGTGATGTGTGAACTTTGGGAGGGATGGCCCCTGGCTCGGGATGAAGTTGGTTTTGTGGTGGCAGTGTCGGATGGTGGTGGGGTTTTTGATTTCTTTGTTCTGGGGATGTACGGGTGGGGGCCTCAGTCTTTCTACTCTTAGGGGAGGGTGTGCAGGCAGGGGTGGATCTCCTCTCTGTGCTGGGTGATTTCCTCCTTCCCTTGCGAGTCTGGTCTGATGTATCAGTGGGGAAGAGGCCAAGGTCACAGAGGAAGACCCTCTGGGAAGAAGGGGTTGCAGGAGAGTCAAGGGGAGGGGTTTTGGAGGGCGAGGTAGCTGAGGAATGCGTAGTGGTTGTGGATGGGTGTGTGTGTTTTTTGGCCCTATCCCCTGTGTGTGTGATGTCAGTCCCCTGAGTGTGCGTTCGTGTTTTTTTGGACTTTGTTTTAGGTGGCTGTGTGCTGTTTGTGTCTGTTGGGGTGTGTGCATGTGCCTGTGTGAGTGTGTTTTGGTCAGGTAGGTTAGTGGGGACTGTGGATGGGGCAGAGGTAGGGGGGGTGAGGGACTGCTGTATGAGGGACACTGCTGCTGTCAGTGAGGAGGCCATGGACCGACTTGTCCGCTGTAGGGCAGACATGTTTGATGACATGCCCTCCATGTATGACACCAATTGGGTCAAAAGACTGTTGTGCGCATGGAGGACACTCAGCATGGATGTCTGCCCCACATGTATCTGTTTGAGCAAATCCATAGACTCCAGACTCAGGGCAGCAGGGGTGACAGATGCAGGGGGTGTAGTGCCTGGCCCAAAGGAGACATGCTCCCTAACACGGGAGGGTCCACAGACACTTGGAATGGGAGCAGCTGTGAGGGTGGAGTTGGTGGTGGTGGCGGGGGCAGACTCTGATGTTGTGGCCTCTGCTCTGGTAACACCCACCACCACAAGGGAGTCATCACTGGAGCTTCATTGCTCCTCTGCAGATGTCGATGTTTTATACCGGCCCTCAGTGTGGCTCCCCTTACCCTCCGTGCCACTGGGTCCCTCCTCCTGCCATGTGGACCCAGTCTGGCTAGCCGCTTCCTCTTGTTCCTTGGAACTGTCTCCTCCAGTAGCCGTAGATGATGCTGTGAACAAGGATGAGAAACAGATTCACATCAGTCATCTGCATAGACTTGACACGTGAGTTTAGGCACAACACATCACAGAGCAAGCCTTTGCATTACGGTAATGTTACTTTTTTATAAACATTGCACATATGTGAACATGGCACTTGTCAGTCTGCCAGTGAACCATGGTTCCCAAAACCATTATGGCAATGGAACCATCAGTTAGATGTATTTCAAAGACCACTAAACAGATGTTCAACAGCGCACTAATTTGACTGTTGTCTGATCTGTAATGCTCCTGACTGTCATGTGTTGTTACGTCCATGTCTCATCTCATGCAAGTGAGTCTGGAAGTGACAGAGCAAATGGGATGGACAAATAGATAAGTTGCCATGTTGAACATAATGCCTTCCCAATCATCATGATGGGCTTATGTCTTGAAGGTCAATGCTATTTATGGTTTGCATGCAGGACAACAGACAAGTACAAATAGTGCACCCTCACAAAATTTCATGTGGCATACTATGCCACTGGCCTGTGTGGCTAAACAGTCTGTACTGACTATTGTTACAGGGGCAATGAATCACAACGTGAAAGTCAGCACTGTGTCACAATCATGTAATCCCTTTCAAAGCAACATCTGTAGTGGTCAAGTATACATGTCCCCTACGTGCTAAACCCAATGTGAAGAGTCTGACAAGCTCACGTTGTTCTACTTAGACATTGGAGAATATGAATTAACCAATCCGTCTACATGAACTTTCCAATTGCTCTCAGGAAGAAAGTAATGCAGCATACACATACATGTTGAAGCCGCCATTATGCAGAGTCAAGGGATGACACACACATGTTCTGTCCTGTGTATGTGAGCCACCTTCCAGGCATTAGATGTCTGTGCACATTACCTATATTTACTACCTGTGTATCATGAAAGTCATGCCTGTACACACTGACACAGAGTCAGACACAAGATTATCAAATTTACAATGGTGGAAGTGTTGCCTGGCACACCAAAATCTGATGTGACAGTGTCACAGATGGCCTGACTTGGCATACCTGTCCTTGGTTCATGTGAAACACGTGATTACACAGAGCACTATGCAGGTGACTACACATTTGGAACACTTGTCCATTTCATTTGTCTGAGGCATCAACATTGGTATCACCTACTACACAGGTGTGTAGCATATTTTTCATGAAGCTGTGTTTACCTAGATCACCATTTCGAACATATATGTATGTCCCACACAGAGTACAGGGCACATTTCAGTCAATGTGCTGACACATGTGAGACAATTACATCACTCATGATGGACAACTCAATGCATATGTTGTATATGGTGCTGATCACATTAACCTTGGCCTACAGCAAATACACAGGGCCTAAGTGACACATGTCACAGACGGAAAGGGACACACTTGTGTATCAGATGATAATGGGGCATCATTACATTTTGCCACATAAGTGGTGTCTCAGCAGACAGACGACCTGTGAGAGGGTTACCAGGCTGAGGGAGTACAACATGCATGTCAAACATAGTTCAGTAACATGGCACATACTCACCCCCTCCTTGCTGCTGTCTGGCCTTCAACTGCCCATCCAGGTCAGGGAAGACCACCGTCAGTACCGGAGCATGTGGGGGGTCAGGGTCCGTCGTCCACCCCTTTTGCGAGGAGGTGACAGCTTCAGTTGGACTCTTGCAATCCTCCGGGTCCAGCCACGGAGGTCCTGCCACCTCTTCTGGCAGTGGCGGATGTGGCGTTTGAAGACCCCCACAGATCTCACAGCCCAGACGATGGTCAGCCAAATTTCCTGCTTCTGATGGGCGTCAACCTGTAAGGATAACATAGTGACACACCATTACTACACATGCTACATGTTTATTCATCACACACTTGGACATATAGGTCATGCTTAGAAGGGCAGATAATGTATTGAGGTTGCACAAGTATCATCTGGGGCAGTTGCCCTGTGTGCAAGGCTGCCTTAACAACATGAGAACATGCAAATCAATCACACTAAATACACTTTTACATCATTGTACCTGTCCAGAACATTAATCTACACACTGTAAGACTTACAATAACTATTTGTGCATACTTGCCCTTGTGGATCACAATGCTAGTAGTGCCTGTTTTGGAAATTGCTCATTTGAAAAGGCAGTGTAATCAACACTCACCTGCTGCCCTGGTTTTCCATACAGCTTGCTGTACTGTGGAAGGAGGCTGTCCAGCAGGGCCTGGTTCTCCTCCTCTGTGAAAGCTGGTGCCCTCTCCACAGTTCATGCCATTGTAGATCCCAGAGGATGCAGAGACAGCAGCAGTGGTAGGCAGAAATGTAGTTAAGTAGCATGAAGTGCAGGCAAGTGCAGTCTCTTGGGAAAAGACAGACTTATATCTGTGCAGCAGAGGCGGATTCTGTTCCATGCGTCCAAAGTGATAGGTCCTAGTCATTCACATTATCCGATTTGGGCCAATCCATGACATTGCATGCATCTGACATGCCTACCCCATCGTTCAAATATTCTGCATCATAAAACTATTGAGTTTGATACATTGTAGTTGTAAACCAACAGAAGAGGTTTGCATGCGATTCGTACACGAAGCGAAACCGCGTCTGTCCCCATGATGACCAATACCCAATGTGTGCGTCCGCCTCTGTTCAGATGTGTACACCACGTCTTTTGAATACTCACCCACGTCTGTCCCCATGATGACCAATAGCCAATTTGTGCATCTGCCTCTGTTCGGATGTGTACAACGCGTCTTTTGAATACTCACCCGCGTCTGTCCCCATGACGACCAATAGCCAATGTGTGCGTCCGCCTCTGTTCGGATGTGCACAACGCGTCTTTTGAATACTCACCCGCGTCTGTCCCCATGACGACCAATAGCCAATGTGTGCGTCCGCCTCTGTTCGGATGTGTACAACGCGTCTTTTGAAAAATCACCCGCGTCTGTCACCATTACAGTCAACAGCCAAAGGATGCCAACAACACGTTTTGTTTGAGGCTTAGGTGCCCTACACTATTCAATCAGCATGTCAGACAGTATATCAAAATATCATGTTCTGCTGTTTTTCATGTGTGGGTACAGTGATTCACATGTCATATTGGACAGGGCACTTCATAGCTCACACTCCCATGATGAGCCAACCTTCATGTGCACCAAATACATTGTTTGTGAGGAACATCACAACTGTGAGTGACCACTTCACAGATCACCCTCCTAGGCCTGGACACAGTCCCTGGGTACCATTGTGTTATCACAGGTTACATACACCCATAATAACGGATTCAATGGACTGTGTGTTCGAATGTGCATTATGTGAAGTTATTTTGAGTGAATCCCCAGTATCTGAGGCTTGTACAATGCACAAACTCCATTGTTGGTGTTGTTGATGATATTTACTTGAGACATCAACTTGTATTTGGCATGTGAGTTGCTGTTGTGTCTTTGTGTCACAGACATACCTGTATGTTTGTCTAACAAAATGTGATGCACATCATGAGGGTTTATGTATGTGATGGTTCATGTATGTCAGACCTTACATCATGACAGTGTCCAGGTGGCATTACATGATCCCTGTGTGTGTACCTTTCCACCACGTGTCAGTTGTTACAAACATCTATCTTTGATAGTTGGTTAGGTGTGTGTTTAGTGTGTAATGTTTGATAAAATGGACTGTGACAGACACCATTGATTATTCACAGCACAGCCTTGCAATTGTGCAGAAACGATTATGAATTGGAATGTTGTGTGAGGGTCACATAGCTGGCCTTTGTGTCAATGCTCAACATTACACACCTGACTTCATTGAGTCTTGCTTTTGATGTAGCATATGATATGTTGCATGTTACTTACCACATTAGATAGTTTATTGAGAACGTTTTCATTTGTAACCTATGTACCGCAGGAGTCCAGCTGTCCACAGACCCTTCCCCAACCTGGAGACCATGGTAGAACGTGACTGCATCAGACGTTACCGCTTCACCAGACCACTCATTGAGGAGTTGGCAGAGCAGTTGGCCCCACATTTGCTGCCTGGACGCCCATATCCTACTGCGCTGACCCCCAAGGTGAAGGTGATGGCAGCCCTACATTTCTTTGTCACGGGAAGCTTTCAGTATACTGTGGCTACTGCTGGTGGGATGTCACAGACAATCTTTAGCCGTGTGCTGAGAGATTTTTTGGACGCAATGTTACATTTCCTGAACACCTACATCAAGTTCCCAACACCAGGACAGTTTGCCAACATCAAGAGTGACTTTTATGCTTTGGGCAGAATGCCACATGTCATTGACTCCATTGATGGCACACATGTGGCTTTGGTCCCACCACATGCCAATGAACAAACATACAGGAATCGTAAGCATTACCACTCTATAAATGCCCTGGTGGTATGTCTGCCTGACATGACAATCACACATGTCTGTGTGCGTTTTCCCGGATCAGCACACAATGCCTACATTATGAGGAACAGTAGGATCCCACAGATGATGTCTCAGCTGCCAAATCAGTGTGCCTGGCTTGTTGGTGGGTAATGTTATCTGTTTAGGTTGTGTGTTGCTTGTATGTCAGGTTGTACCCTGTTTTCAGACACATGAAGTCTTTTCTGTTTTAATTTAGGAGACTCTGGATACCACAACATGCCGTGGTAGCTGACCCCACTCAGGAACCCTGTCACCCCTGCTGAGTTTTGTTTTAATGAGACACATGGGTGGACCAGGCGAGTGATTGAGCGGACATTTGAGCTACTGAAAAGCAGATTTCGCTGCCTGAACTGTACAGGAGGAGCCCTCCAATATGCACCAGCGAAGGTGTGTAAGATCATCATTGTGTGTTGCATGCTACACAACATGGCAGTGAGGCATGAACTACCTCTCATTCAAGATTACGGCAACCAGCAGCCTCCAGCAGGGGAGGATCCAGGCCTGGGGCATGTTGCCAGTAATGAGGAGGGGGAGGAGAATGTTCGGAGACGGCTAATCAACAATTTTTCTCATGATTGTGAGTATGCAATTGTGAGTTGAGAAAGGAATTTATTTGCATGATATGTGTCTGGTGTACAATATATTTGTATACGTGTGGGTGTATGATACTTCACATGATCCTTGGAGTAGATTGGTGTCTAATTTGGTAGTATGGTCACCAGTACAGTGGTGACATGACTCCTAGCTAGTGTGCACATGTTCCCAATTTGAAGTATGAAATTTCTCTTGGAGATGTATGCAAAATAATTGGTATTTAAATACTGTTCTATGTCTCAACTTCACAGGGTCCTTTGGTTGTTGGATGGAGACATGTGACCTCCCAGACACACAATGCAGTTACAGATTGGACGTTTTCTTGGGATCAGGAATCTGTGCCACACACTTACTTCTGAATTAATTACAAAGTTTTGTATGATTTGCACTTATTGTCACAGTGTGATTTGTTAGCTTTTGTTGTGGACGCAAAATGTTGTGCCTGTGTAATAAACCTGTGATCCACATTGAGGTGTGCCTTGTCTGTTTCCACACATCCAACAATCATTTACATACTGTGTATGTGCCCAGATGTGCAGTTTATCGAACAATGAATATTGTTTGTGCATATGAAGGTGCTTTCATTTTAGATGAGTGGAGGCAATGAGAATGTATGCCATGTACTATGTGTGTTGTGATGACCTTGTGTGTATCTCCCATATGTGTCAGGTTACATTTACTCACAAGACAGTTGGATAGACAGATGTACTTGTATTTCAGCCAATGTCATTGTCATTCCATTCCTAGCTTTTTGGATCATCTTTTCAATCGGAAAACAGTTTAGCATTCACGACAGAAGCAAGTATTGTGTGAATATTGATTTATTACAGTGCCTGTGTGAATTTTAAAATAAAAGGTATAGTGCTGTACAAAGGTTGGAAGTCCAAAGTTCACAGAGGAGTTGGTAGTGCCAGTAGATGAAATTTTCAGAGCCAAGTTAACAGTCATTGGTCCAACTTAGACCCTCCATCCCAGTTGGGAAAGTTCTGTGACAGTCAACAGAGTGAACGCTTAGCACACAATGGAGGATATCAGGAGCAGGTTGTCAATCCCTGGGGGGAATGCATAGCCATCTGTCTCTCATTTGTCCTTCGGAGGACGACCCCTCTTTTTTTGGGGGGGGAACCTCAGATGCAGGCTGCCGCGGTGCAGGGGACTCTCCGCCAGAGTCCTCATCCCTCCCTGTGGCAGTTTCAGATGTAGAAGCAACAGATGTATTGGGCACACAGGGAGGTGGGGTCATGTTGGTAGCAGTCTGGCGGAGACAGGTGAGTATGTGCCTGTGCACCGCAGTCAGGTCATCAAGTTTGTCCATTTTGTCCTCCATCCTTGCCATGTGTTGTTCCATGTTGGCATGATGGGCAGCCTGCTGTTGTTTGATGTCCATGAGGATCCCAACTACCTGGCCAAAGTCTCCGGTGCAATCTCGGTAGGCATCGAGAATGCTTGCCAACTGTGGGTCAGCTTGTTCATCAGCACCAGCTGCCTGATGTGACCTCTCCCTACGACCCCTCCCACCACCTCTACCCACACGAGCAAGACCAGATGTTGCAGGCACAGACAACACTGGAACTCCTTCATCGTTGACAGTAGTGTTGTTGTCTGCCAACTCCAGAGTGCCCTGTGATGCTGTGCTCTCTGTGTCTTGTTGTCTTTGTGTGTCCGTGTGGGTAGTGGTCATCTGGGTGTTGGCAGATGTTGCAGGAGTGATCACAGGTGGTGCTGGAGGCACAGCTGCTGGTGCTGCATGCTGACCCACGCCGGAGAGGCCAGGTAGTCCCTCGTCATCCGTTGATGGCTGAGAGAGGTCCACACCGGAGAGCTCAGGGTCATCCAGAGTCTGGGACTGGGATTTGTGTTCTGTTCCTGCAGTGTCCCCAGCAGGCCCTGTGGTAAGATGAGAGACACAAAGTTTGTAGTGTTTTTGCACAGTTCATCGTATCATACACATTACATTAGGTATTGTACATTATGATGAGTGTAGGTACATTAAATAGTCCTGTATGGTCACAGACCCAGGCCTATGTTTTCGGCAGACATTGTGATTATAACAAGAAGTGTTTTGCTGAGCATGTCCAGCTCTGTGCATGAATGGGCATGTTTTGTTCATTTGACTGTACATAGGCATTAACTGGCAAGTGACACCCTGTGCATGACACAGGTGTGTTGGTATTTCCCACATCTGTGCTTTTCAAATGATATACGTACTCTTCCTCTTATGAAATGTTTCAAGATATGTGCATGTCTGCTGGAGTTTGTGCATGTCGTTTGCAGTCAAATCAGTGTGGCTACCTACACAATCACAGTCCGGAATGTATATGGCATTTGGTTTATGGTATTTTGATGAATGTGTTCCTAGTTCTTATCTCATTGCACACATGTGAATGGCTGTCAGTAGCAAATGGTTTGACTGCTTAGCTTTGTGCCTGATCACATCATGTATATTGTCCTTGTCCTCCATGGACAGATGAGTTAACTAAGGCTGCTTTCCGGCTTTTTCAGGCTCAGAGCTGTGAGGTACAGAGGTTTGTGTGCTTGTGTTATGCTGCTGGAAATTGTACCCCTCCTCCCACCCAGTCCAGCTTACTCTTCGTGGACAAAGTATCAATGACAGTGAGGGGAGTGTAGTGGCAATGATGCTGACAACGCTGCATAATGTAGGAGTTGAATGCAACTCCCAACAGTGCTTTGTGTACATGACACCATGCAACAGTGTCACCCATCTTGTTGTGGCCCTTCCATTCACTGTCAGGTATCCCTTGTCACTGATGGACATGTTGCTTTGTGTGTGGGTAGTGATGAGTGCTATGACTGCAACTCACACCATGTCCTGTACTCCACACACCTTCCCAGCCAGCCCAGGGAGCACACCTGGGACAATGCATCCCCAGACAGTGAGTGGAAATGTACAGTGAAGATGGCTGGGAGTGGGGACTGGTGTGAGAGGCCCAGCGCCTAGTTGTGACTTGTAGCCAATTCCTACATAAGGCCCATGTGTCAGCCATCTTACCGGTACATTTCCACTCCCTGTGAGATGGGCATGGTTCAAGGTGGGATTGTTGGGCCATGTGGGAGGGGTACTGTTGGCTGTGACTACAACTCCCATCATGCTTTCAGCTACACCCACCTTCCCAGCAAACCCAACCTTCCTTCCTTTTGACTCTGCTTCCCTGTGAGTGAGTGAAACAGCGATGGGAAGATGGCTGACAGTGGTGGCCTGGTGTTTGTTTGTGCACAATTCACAACAGGGCCATGTGCTCCCCACACCAGAGCCCAGTGTCAGGCATCTTGGGAGTAGATTTTAACTCACTCTCAAGGAGAGCATAGTGCCAGGTGTGTTGTTTGGTGTTGGTGGGAGGGGTGTGTGTGTGACAGGGCCTGCTGGTAGATGTAGTCAGAGCTAGCACTCCTCCTCCCCCAGACCAGATAGGCCACCATGAACCATGCTTCCATGACAGTGAGTCAAACTTTACGTTCAAGATGTCTGGCAGTGGGGCCTGGTGTTTGTTTGAGCACAAATCCCAACAGGGCCTTGTGCTCCCCACACCAGAGCCCAGAGTCAGCAATCTTGCCGGTTCTTTTCCACTCCCTGTGAGATGGGCATGGTTCAAGGTGGGATTGTTGGGCCATGTGGGAGGGGGACTGTTGGCTGTGACTACAACTCCCATCATGCTTTCAGCTACACTCACCTTCCCAGCAAACCCAACTTTCCTTCCTGTGACTCTGCTTTCCTGGGAGTGAATGTTTGCAAACAAGTTGGCTGCTGCATGTGACTGGTGTTTGGATCACATTGCCTTGCTGTGGGTTAGTGCTAAGTTAGTACATTTTTGTGAATGGTAATCTTTCCAGTTACATTGCAGGTATGTTGTTATTAAAAATCTATTTTTGATCACATATCCCATCAGGTACTTGTGCTCCCTACACCAGTGCCCAGAGTCAGCCATCTTGCCAGTACATTTGTCTTCACTCTCAGGGACAGCATGGTCCCAGGTGTGCTGTTTGGTGCTTGTGGTAGGGGTGTTTTGGACAGGGCCTGGTGGTAGATGTAGTCATAGCTGGTTGACCACCATGAACCATGCTTCCATGACAGTGAGAGAAACTTGACATTCAAGATGTCTGATAGTGGTGCCTGGTGCCTGTTGGACCATAACTCCCATGAGGGCCTTGTGCTCCCCACACCAGAGACCTGTGTCAGCCATCTTGACAGTACTTTTCAACTCCCTGTGAGCTAAGCATAGTTCAAGGTGTGCTTGTTGGGCCATGTGGGTGGAGGATTGTTACCTGTGACTTCAACTCCCATCATGCTTTTTGCCACACCCACCTTCCCAGCCATCCCTGACACCCTTCCTGTGACCCTGGTTTCCTGTTGATGAATGTGTGCATACAAGATATCTGAGTCCTGTGACTGGTGTTTGGTTCCCACTGCCTTGCTGTGAGTTGGTGAACAGTTTGTACATCTTTGTGAAATCTGATATTTCAACTGACATTGCAGATAGGTTGTTAATGCTAATAGATTTTTAGAGGACAACTTCCATCAGGGACTTGTGTTGCCAACTCCAGATCACGGTGTCAGCCATCTTGCCAGTACATTTGTCTTCACTCTCAGGGACAGCATGGTCCCAGGTGTGCTGTTTGGTGCTGGTGGTAGGGGTGTGTGGGACAGGGCCTGGTGGTAGATGTAGTCAGGGCTACCACTACTCCTCCCAGCCATAGCTGGTTGACCACCATGCACCATGCTTCCATGACAGTGAGAGAAACTTGACATTCAAGATGTCTGATTGTGGTGCCTGGTGTCTGTTGGACCACAACTCCCATGAGGGCCTTGTGCTCCCCACACCAGAAACCTGTGTGGGCCATCTCGACAGTACTTTTCAACTCCCTGTGAGCTAAGTGTGATATGGCCTGGTTCCACGTTCCATGTTCTAGCGTGGAACCAGGTCTACTGAGCGTTCTGGGGTTCGGCAGTTGGCGAGTTGGCTAGCTGGTCGATGGATGGGGTTGCTATATTAAAGCCTCTTCACAACACGAACCTGGTGTCCTGGTAACTTTATTACACTGGCGACGAGCGTGTTTGGGGGAAGAGAGTTGAAGCAACCCCAACATCGGGAAGAGACGGAAGGAAGGAGAAGTACGAGAAATACGAGGATTGAAAGAGAGGAAACCTACCTGGTCGGAGGGGGTTGAAAGGGAGAAGAATCGCCCACATCGGAGTGGTCGGAGGAAGTCTGCGGGAGCAACGAGGAGCGATAAGACTGCTTGGCAGGTATCGCGAAACAGACTGGGGCTGAGCGTCATTACTGGAACGCATAGGCCTGGATGCGTGTCATGCAGCGTGATGTGGTGTGTCATTGTGCCCAACTTCCCAAGGAAAATAGACTAAAGGCTGTTCACTTCCCTGTGAAGAAACAAGCTACACCGGCAGTAAAAAGAGGCCCGAGGGTTTACGCGACGACGTCAGCGGCCATTTTGAAGAAGGAAAGGGATCGGAAAAACAAAGGGTAGGCTGTTGAACGGCATAATAAGGGTAAAGCTAATCCGGCCGTGGAAAGAGGCCCAAAGGTTCACGCGACGACGTCGGTGGACATTTGAAAGCAGGAAGGTTTAAAAAAAGAATTAGAGACCTGAAGGGAAAGAGGAAAATACAAGGAAGAAGGTTGGTTACTGTTTGAAAGCAACAGCTTGTCATCACGGTGACAAGCACACCTTGCACACTGGGTTGTAAGGATCCTTTACTCTGTTTATCGGGTCGAGTCTAGTTTGTCAACACGGTGACAAGCACACCTCTGCTGAGAAATACTAGTACAAACAGAGACTTGGGGGTAAACATAAGGGAATTGTAAAGAAAAGGGGTTTTAGTGTAATTTAAAAAAGCAACGTTGTAAAGGGATCAGCGAGAAAGGGAGAAGGAAGAAGAAGGAAGCTTCTGGGTTTTTTTTTCAAGCTTAAGTTTGAAAGGTTTGAGAGATGCAAAATGTGACTGCACCTCCATTTTTTCTGTCTGATCCAGGGGAGCCTCCAGTTAAGTGGAGAAAATGGAGAAAAATATTTGAAAATTATGCGAGAGTGTGTGGCACTAACTTGAGTGCAGAGAGGAAACAAGCACTATTACTTCACTGTTTAGGGGGTGAGGGGCAAGAAGTGTTAGAGAGCTTGCCACAGCTGAGCCCGGCAGTTCAAAGGGGGTTGAATTAATACGAAATATGCGTAAAACAGTTAGACTTACATTATCTGCCAAAGGTGAGTACCATCATGGAGCGGTATTACTTTGGTTTGAGAGAACAAGGAAAGGATGAAACTGTGGAAGAATTTGTGACGTCATTACGCAAATTGGCCTCGAGTTGTAAATTTGGGGAATTAGTAGAAGAGAGAATAAGGGATCAATTTATTTTAAGGTGTTGCAGTGACAAGATAAGAGAGGAACTTTGGTTAAAGGATGAGCCACCGTTAGATGAAGTCATGATTATAGCAAAACGTGTGGAACATATGCTCAAATGTGTAGGTGAGTTGAGTAAAGTTGGTAAACAACCTGAGTCTTGCAGGAAATGTAGAAGAGGTGGTATGACATACAGTACAAAAAGATGATTCAGTGAAGAAAGCAGGAAACATCAACTACAAGAGTAGGGAGGAAGAAAATAGGGCAAATAATGCACAATATGAAAGGAAAAATGTTATGATGTTCAGGGAACCTGCTATCGATGTGGTAAATTTGGTCACAAGGCTAATGCAAGAGAATGCCCTGCTCTCAAAGTGGTTTGCACAACATGTGGGAAGAGGGGACATTTTACAAAAAACTGTCGTTTTCGCAACAAAAGTGACAGCAGGAATGAAGTAAGAGAAGTTACTTTCCAAGTGAATGAGTGTGGGGTGGAACATCCTACTGAGTGGGTCAAGGTGGGAGATGTTAGAATTAAAATGAAATTTGACTCATGCTCACACCTCACCTTCATATCTAAGGAAGAATTTGCGAAGAATTTTTCAAGTAAGACCAATTTAATAAAATCAGATGTTAGACCAACAGGCTATGGGGGAACACCAATTAAGATGTTGGGATATTTTATAAGTTGTATAGAATGCAATGGAAGATTTACCGATGCTAGAGTTTATGTGGCAGAGAAAGGAGACAATTTGCTGAGCTGGACTCATCAGGCTCGTTTGGGTATTATTCTCAATCCCAATGCAAAACCCCCTGTGTAAGTACAGTCCATTGGGAATGCTGAGGACAAATATGTGAGGAACTTTGAAGGATTGTTCAGTGACTCTTTAGGTTGCCTGAAAGGTTATAGTCACCGGATCAAACTCAAGCTTGGTGCAAAACCCATTGCGGCCAAAGTGAGGAGAGTTCCAATCAGTGTGTATGAGGCAGTTGAAAAGGAGATTGACAGGTTACTAGCTACTGGGGTGATAGAGCCTGTTGAGGCCACGGAGTGGTTGGCGCCCATTGTCGTTGCGCGTAAGGCCAACAATGAGATCCGTCTATGTGTGGATCTTCGCGCTCCCAACAAGGAGGTAGTGGTGGACAGGTTTCCGCTCCCTAATATTGAAGAGATGGTTTCGACCTTGGATGGTGCATGTTATTTTAGTACTTTAGATCTGGCATCGGCTTACCACCAAGTACACCTCAGTAAGGATTCACAAGAGCTTACTGCATTCACAACCCCAATGGGGGCGTTTAAGTTTTTAAGGATGCCTTTCGGGTTAGTGTCCGCAGCATCTGTTTTTCAGAGAATCATGAATGATGTCATCAAGGGGATACCTGGAGTCAAATGCTACCAAGATGATGTTTTGATTTGTAGGAAAACCATTCAGGAACATGATGGTAGGGTAGCTAAGGTACTGGAAAGATTGCTGAAGGCAGGTTTGTCTTTACGTCGTGATAAGTGTAAGTCTGGTGTTACCGAGCTAGATTATCTTGGACATCATATATCTAGTAGTGGCGTAAGACCTAAAAAAGAGTTGGTGGACACGATAGAGAAGTTGAAGGAACCGTCTTCAAAGGAAGAGCTTTCCTCCTTTTTGGGGATGGCTGAGTTTTACAGCAAATTTATCAGGAATTTTGCAGATAAAACTGTTCATCTCAGAAGTCTACTGTGCAAGAATGCTGAGTATGTGTGGGTTGAGGCGTGTAAAGAAGAGTTTTTAGGTGTTAAGAAGGATCTCAAGAATGCGCCCAACTTACAGGCATTTAAACCGGGTGATGTGACGTACATTGTCACTGATGCAAGCAAAAAAGGTTTGGGTGCTCTACTTATCCAGTTGCGTAATGGTCAGGAGGATTTAATTGCGTGTGCTTCCAGGTGTCTTAAGGGTGCTGAGCTTAACTACTCAGTTATTGAAAAAGAGGCTCTCGCCATCTTTTGGGCGCTCAATAAATTTAAGAAATTTGTTTGGGGTACATTTTTCATTGTCAAGTCAGATCATAAGCCTCTAAAAGAAATTTTTGAAAAGAAGGGTCTTGACGCCATCTCCTCGAGGATCAGGAGGTGGGTTATATCGCTGCAGGAGTTTAATTTCAATTTTGAATACATTCCCGGGAGTACTAATGTCTCTGCTGATTGCCTCTCGCGTTTAGTGGACACTGTGGACTCAGCGGATCTGTCGTGTGAGGTGGGACAGGATGAGGAGTCTGATGTTAGTGTGTGTGACATCACTTTAGGTGTGATAAAGGAAGATGTGTGGAAGGAAGAATTGAATAAAGACTCTGAACTGTTGGGTGTGATGGAATTGTTGTCACAAGGGAAATAGTCTGGTGAAGCCCTGGTCATCTGTGTTTAATGAGTTAGCCATTGTTGAGGGCGTCCTAACTAGAGGGACGAGGCTAGTCCCGCCTGAGAGTTTGAGGAACAACATTATCCAGATGGCACACGAGGGACACATGGGTATCTCTAAAACCAAAGAACGCATCAGACAGGATTTTTGGTGGCCGGGTTTAGACCTTATGGTGGAACGCGCTGTCCGTGATTGTGTTCCTTGCACTTTAAGTGATAAGGTTCTCAAGCCCAGACAGCCACCTATGGTTTGTAGGAGATTACCCATGGGTCCTTGGGATGAGGTGGCCATTGACATTGTTGGTCCCCTTCATGGAGAACATCAAACACCTTATTTAATTGTGTTGATGGATTTATACTCTCGGTGGATTGAAGTCAGTTCAGTGAGAGACATCACGACACAATGCATAATTAAGTTTTTAGATTCTATCTTTAAACGTGAAAGTTTTCCGCATTCACTACTTTCGGACAATGGACCACAATTCTGTTCTCGTGAAATGGAGGATTATTTGGCGAAGTGTGGTATTGAACATAAAAGAATTTCGCTTTATCATCCCGAGTCTAATGGTGCCATTGAGAGATTAAACAAAACCTTGAAGGAAAGCATCCAACTGGCAAGAGTTAACTGTTTGAACTGGAGGGCTGAGTTACAAAATCGCAATTCAGCTTATAGATCTACACCACATTCAACAACTGGAAAGACACCTTTTGAATTATTCAAAGGAAGGTCTTCCAATACGTGTTTATGTCCAGGGTGGATGATTCTAGATAAAGGTCTCAAGAACAATGACATTGGTGAGTGGAGAGACAAGGAACTAGCCCTTCAACAAAAAAGGAAGGTCTATCTAGATGCTCGCCGTTCTTGTAAGGCTATTGAGTTCAGGGTTGGGGACAAGGTCAAAGTTAAAGCTCCTGTGGGTTGTCAGAACTGGTCCAAATTTACTGCTATAAAAAGTGTGGTTAAACTTTTCAAAAATTCTGTCAAAACTGATGATGGTCGTATTTGGAACCACAGTCGTGTTGTTCATGTTGGGGTTAATAACGATAACATCTCGGTGCCTGAGTCTAATGTTGGAATTTCGTCTTCTTCTCATTCTGAATCTGTGCCTACTCGCAGGAGTATTAGAGTCTGCAAAAGCCCAAGTTATCTTCACGATTTTTTGAGATAATGATTGTACATTCGCTATGTTCTTCTTACATACCATGTTCTCTCTCTTTTGTGTATTTTAGGGGGATGAAGGGTTGTGTTTCTTGTTTTCATATTAATGTTTCTGGCTGTTACTTTACTGTTAAATATATTTCAAATGTAAGAGGGAAGAAGTGTGATATGGCCTGGTTCCACGTTCCATGTTCTAGCGTGGAACCAGGTCTACTGAGCGTTCTGGGGTTCGGCAGTTGGCGAGTTGGCTAGCTGGTCGGTGGATGGGGTTGCTATATTAAAGCCTCTTCACAACACGAACCTGGTGTCCTGGTAACTTTATTACACTAAGCATGGTTCAAGGTGTGCTTGTTGGGCCATGTGGGTGGAGGATTGTTACCTGTGACTTCAACTCCCATCATGCTTTTTGCCACACCCACCTTCCCAGCCATCCCTGACACCCTTCCTGTGACTCAGGTTTCCTGTGAGTGAGTGAAACAGTGCTGTCAAGATGGCTGACAGTGGTGGCTGCTGTTTTGAGCACCAAGCCTTGCTTTTTATTCGGCGAAGTTGGTACTTGTCATGAAATGGTTACATGTTACTCAGAGATTGCATGTATTTTGTTTGTCTAAATGGCATACACATCACATGCTCATTAGCTTATTATTTTTATGGCTTTGCTGACAGTGATTGGTATCACTGTCCCCTTGACAGTGATGTCTGTGGGTGTGTAGTAGCTCACAATATTGGCTAGTTGGTTATGTACTCACCAGGCTCTGGTACTCCTGATAATTCATGTATGCCCTCTGGTGGAAGGATGGCACACACCTTCTCCTCCCAGGAAGTGAAGTGCACAGGGTTTGCAGGAGGGCCACCACCGGTCCGCTGGCTCAGGGCATGGTCTCTGCCAATCAGCTTCTTGACCCTACTTCGCACATCATAGTACCTGTTCCTGATATCCTCCATTCTGCGCAGGCAAGGTGCTTGAGCGTTCACCTTGTTGACTATCCTCTCCCACATCCTGGTTTTCTGGGACAGGGGGGTCTGTTGGACTAAGGTCCCAAATAACTGGGGCTCAACTCTGAGAATTTAATCTACCATGACTTCCAACTCATTGTCTGTGAACTTTGGATTCTTCTTTGGGGGCATGGTGATGGAGATGTATGTGTGGGGGAGTGTGAAGGTGAGGGTGAGTGTGTATGAGTTAACGTGTGTGTGTTTGTGAGTGTAGTAGTGAACAGGTGCTAGTAGTGTACAGGTTTTGTGGTGGATGAGTTGTGAGTGTGTGTCTCTGATACAGTGTAATGGTGATATGTGCAGGCAGTTCTGTTGAGGTAGCAAAGGATCATGGGTATGTTTTTGGCCCTTTATATAGATGGAGTTGTGGTTGTGGCTTATTTTGAATCTCCTTATTTTTTTAAAACATTTTTTTTAACATTGCCAATGCTTGTTTGGACTTGTTCTGTCAATTTATGTTGTATTTTGTTGAGCATTACAGAAACATTCCATTGACCACACCGGATGCTTGTTCATGTATTGGCAGGGTGGTCTGAGTCTGTCCCAATGACTCAACGCTATGTTCCAGCGTTCGCGTACGCTTGGTTCGCATCGGGCTTTTTCCAGACGAATCGCTCACACGGATTCATTTCCGTACGAGTCGGTCGTCAATATTGTTCTCCGTGTGAGTCGTTTGTATTTAACACGCATTGCATCGTACTCCGCCGTTCGGAGAGCGCGCGTACGAGTCGCTCGGCAAAAATTCCCAATCCGAGTCGGTCGTAGCGCTTTCCGAGCGAGATCGGACCAAGACCAAGTACGATGCAAAGATCGCGTACACGCCAACCAAATCATTTCCGGGACCCGAACCTGTCTGAAAGAGTCATTCGTAGCCGAATGGTACCGTGCTATGGAGCCGTATTCCGACCGAGCGAGTACGATGCACGATTCAGACAGCCGCTTCGCCTCGGTCTCAGCGAGATGAAACGGCTATCGGAAGTGTACTTTGGGGGGCTGTAGCAGGCCCCTCTTCACCCGGGGCCCTCCGTATCTGTCACGGGGGTGTGCCCGTGGGTCGCCAAGATCCAGGCATGCACAGTGTGGCGGGCACCATGGGGTGCCCACTACAGGGTGTACGCTTTTCCCCACCCACCCCTTTTCTGCTATGGGAGCCTGTGTACGCATCTGTACATGGGCTCCCATAGAGTTCAATGGGAGTCCGAGCGAACTGAGTCAGTAAGCATACGGCAGCATCGTACTCGCTCGTTCAGACTCCCGGAGCACGTCTCGCTTGGAAAGCCCTCCAGATCCGAGTCGTACAGAGGGCTTTCCAAGCGAGATCGGAATCGGGCCCCTATAAGTAATATTGTAATGAATACTTACATTATAAATAAATAATGTATAACTGTTACCAAAACATAATATGTAGAAAAAATTGTGTGAAACACAATGTATAACTACATCTTTTTTTTGTAAAAATGTACATCACTATTCTATAAAGCACAAAAATGTTTAATGCTGTCTACAAAAATATTATATATAAATGTATAAATGTCTGCAAATTATATATGTCAAAATATTTTTATTTTATTTCCTGTGTTTAACAATATATATTAAATATAGTAAATAAAATAAAATTATTTTTCTTTTTTTTCTTGAATGTTTGAATGAAAATAAAAACATTAATAAAATATGAACATGCTTCTGTATTTATTTTACATTGTTTTAATTATTGTATATCTAATAAAATATCTATGTTACATTAATGTACTTTAAAACAGTTTTATTATAATAAACATTTACAAATATATCATTAAGCTTACTCCAAAATATATATTTTTTTTTAACTATTCCCACTATAGACTACATTAAGATGCAGGACACTAAACATATATAATTTACTAGTCCCACTCCAAATGATATTAACTCAGGGAAGGTGCTGGACAGCAAACATATATAATTTACTATTCCCACTCCAATTTAAATTAAGTCAGGGAAGGTGCTGGACACTAAACATATATAATTTACTATTCCCACTCCAAACTATACTAACTCTGGGAAGGTGCTGGACACTAAACATATTTAATTTACTATTCCCACTCCAATTTAAATTAAGTCAAGGAAGGTGCTGGACACTAAGGGGCCGATTCCGATCTCGGCCGGTAGGGCTCCGAATCGGATTCGGCTTAACCGGATCCGATTCGGAGCCCTATTTCCCGACCGATCCGTACGCGTGTCCGTCCGAGCGAGTACGATGCGAAATCGCCGACCGACTCGTTCGGGCGTCCCAACCGCTCCGACCGACTCGTTCCCGGGTCGAACCGCACCGACCGACTCACTCGGGACACGACTCGCACCGCGCAATGGAGACGTTCCCCGGCCGGGTAAGTACGATGCGCGCCGCGAGCAGTCCGACCGACACGCGCCGTCCGGCTCGAAAGAGCAGTCGGAGCCGTACTTCGGGGGTCCGTGTCGGACCCCCCTGTACGCGTAGCCGCGCGAGTCGCACACAGGGGGGACCCATGGGTCCCCCCTACCTGTGCATGTACGGCGTGAGTCGCTTCGCCGTGTACACGCTGTAGGGGGCGCCCTTGTTCGCCTCGCACCCATTGAGGCAATGGGAGCCCGCGTACGCGTTGTACGACCGGCTCCCATTGACTTCAATGGGAGTCCGACCGACTCGAGTACGATAGCATACGGACGCATCGTACTCGTTCGGTCGGGCTGCACGGGTCCTATTCGGTCGGAAATCTCTCCGGGTCCGACTCGGTCGGGGAGATTTCCGGCCCGAATCGGAATCGGCCCCTAAACATATATAATTTACTATTCCCACTCCAATATATATTAACTCAGGGAAGGTGCTGGACACTAAACATATATAATTTACTATTCCCACTCCAAACTATACTAACTCTTGGAAGGTGCTGGACACTAAACATATTTAATTTACTACTCCCCTTCCAAACTATATTAAATCAGGGAAGGTGCTGTACACTAAACATATTTAATTTACTATTCCCCTTCCAAACTATTTTAAATCAGGGAAGGTGCTGGACACTAAACATATATAATTTACTATTCCCACTCCAATTTAAATTAAGTCAGGGAAGGTGCTGGACACTAAACATATATAATTTACTATTCCCACTCTAATTTATATTAACTCAGGGAAGGTGCTGGACAGTAAACATATATAATTTACTCTTCCCACTCCAAACTATACTAACTCTGGGAAGGTGCTGGACACTAAACATATTTAATTTACTATTCCCCTTCCAAACTATATTAAATCAGGGAAGGTGCTGGACACTAAACATATATAATTTACTATTCCCACTCTAATTTAAGTTAAGTCAGGGAAGGTGCTGGACACTAAACATATATAATTTACTATTCCCACTCCAATTTAAATTAACTCAGGGAAGGTGCTGGACAATAAACATATAATTACCTATTCCTACTTCAAAATACATTAAATAATGAAAAGTGACAGACAGTAAACATTTATAAATTAGTAGAAAAAACTTTTTTTTAAATAAATAAAATTCTAAAACAACATACACATAAAATTATAATACCCACAAAATATATATCATAAACACATATAATTTAAAAATTTATATATATATTTTTTTTTATGGAGTTTTATATAGCTTGAACTTGACCCGAAGGTATCGGGTAACAGAGTGCTTTACATAGCACCAGTTGTGTTACATGAGGACACACTCATTTGCTGCTAGGCACGGGGAGATTAAGTGATTTGCCCAGAATCACAGGATGTTCAGCGTCATTGCCGAGACTCGAACCCAGTTCCCCAGATTCGAGGTCGACCGCCCTAGCCGTTAGGCCAACTCTTCTCCCCAAGGAGAATTAACATATTCATAAATTAACTAATATATAAACAGCAATAATTCATTATCATTATATATTTTGCCAGAAATGAAAGTAATAAATAAAAATTCCATAATAATTAATACATTTTATATAATATTTTATATTGTAAATATATAATTGCAACAAAAAATATAGGATTTTATTTTTAAAAACAACATTAAACACTTTAAAAAATATTAATATTAAAATTAATATATACAACATTTTAAGTTACTAATTATTAGGTCACATTGAAAATTATGAAAATTTATATATATACTATATCAACACAAAACACATCTACATTAAACTTATTTTATACTTTATCATGTTTTAATATTCACTACTATATTATCAATTCATAACAATTAAAAATATTGTACTATTTAAAATAAAAATTATTTGACTCTCAATATAAAATATTTTTTTAACATATTTTAAATATAATTACATACACTATATTCAATACACAGAATGTTTTCTCTATAATTGATTATTTTTTCTCACTATATATATAAAATAATTATAATTAAAAAAAAATAATAATGAAAAAATACACCATCATCCCCTTATAAAAAAATATTTACACTCATAAAACTAAAATGTTAAATACTGTAACAATTTTTTTTATAGATTTTATTACCAATTTAAGATATATAATCCACTATAAATCAAAAAATGACTCTCATTAATAAATACATTATAATTACATTAATATTAAATTAAATTTTTTAATTTACAAATTTTATTTTTTAAAACACTCCCCACCCATATCCCCTATAAACCCAACATCCCACTCCTAAAATAAAAATTATAATTTCATTAAAAAGTTACATTTTTAAAATTTTAAATAATACATTTTTAAAACACTCCCCACCCTTATCCCCTATAAACCCAACATCCCGTTCCTAAAAAAAAATATGCAATTTTTTTTTTCACCTTTATTAACAATTATAACATTTACAAACATATAACATAATAAAAAAAAACACTAAAACGATATATTTTCATAACGATATTTTAGCAATCGATATTTATGACAACGATATTTTAAACCACACAGTAAATCGATATTATGTACATTGATATTTTAAACAACGAAATTTTTAACTATCGATATTTCTGACTCGATATTATGACATAACGATATTAAAGATTTGATATTGTGTCTACTTACTCTTGAACCCAGGACCCCAGAGTGATTCAAAGGGCTAGTCTGCTGGCCTCCTGATCTGAGCCTTGGGACGTAAAAGGCTCCCCAACAGCTCCTGGACGTGTCGTCAGCGAGCACCTGACCCCCAAGTGGTGCCTTTGAGGTCTTGGACCCTTAGTAGGGCTCACAGGCTTTTTTAAATCAAGCTTTTGGGCTCTTCATCTCCGCGAACTGGCCCTGTTCACACCTGAACCACGCCATGTGCACCGAAATCCAGTTTGAGTCGTGCGCCAGCCTGTCTCTTCACACAGCAGCATCGACAGTCCATGGGGGACTGCCTACATGAAGCTCCAACCCGCCTGTTCATAATGCCCGGCCTGCTCTTATCATGCTGCCTGCCGCCCATAATGCTCTTCTTGCTCCTCACGACCCCCTCCAATGTGAATGGGACACTTGGCACAACATTTGAGAAGGTAAACCTTTAGAGGGACTAATCTGGGATTGTATCTGACCCGCTCTCTATTGCGGTTTGCCTGAACCTTTGACTTTGACCTGGACCAGTGCGACCAGATAACCGTTTTTAGTGCTTTCTGATTTTAGGTTTTAGGTGCTATTTTACAGTTTACTCTTTAAAAATGTATAACTCTGGTTCTATTGATTTTATTATTTTGGTTGTGTTTTATTTATTAAATTCAGCTCTATTTTACTAATTTGTTGTGGGATCCATTTTGTGTGGTGTTTTCACTGTCTTACTGTGTGGAGTGTTGCACAAATACTTTACACATTGCCTCCAAGTTAAGCATGACTGATCTGTGCCAAGCTATCAGGGGGGTTGAGCACAGGTTAATATGGGGTTTGCTTGTGCCTTACTGTAACTAGGATTGTGGTTGCTGCTTGACCAGGGCCCACAGCCCAGTCACCCAGTAACCAAAGCTGAAGATAATTGAGTGGGCAATCTGACTTCCCTATATGACTCATGTTCACAATAGTTTTTTCTACCTGCGTTCACTTTCTGACACACAATACGTCTTTGACATAACTCTCATCCATAGTATGAAAGTGTTTGATGTATGAGTACAGCTTAAAGGGCAGCACCATTCCATCTAAGCCAACATGTGGTGGGCCATGTAAATGTTGAACCATGGTTGGTAACATAGAATCAGGCAGAATTGATTTCCCATCATTAGACACCCAGGGGCCGATTCCGATTCGGGCAGGAAAACGTACCGACCGACTCGGTTCGGGAATTTATTCCGACCGACACGTACCGGTGCTGCCCGACCCGCCTAGTACGATGAAATACGTGCAAATTACGACCGACTCGTATGGAACACAAGCCGAACGACCAAACCGCAAGGAAAACAGCTATCCGGCCGGAAAACCACGCGAATCGAACCGACCGACACGCACCAGGAATGAACCCGAACGAAACGTACCCGCGAAGTCCGACCCGCGCAGTACGATGCAACGCGTGGAAAACCCGACAGAGTCGCACGGAGTTCAAGCCATACGACCGACACGCATACAAAACAGCGAGCCGAAGCAACCCAATACTCCGCGACCGACGCGTACGCCGCACATTAAACACAGCACAAACACAGCGTGAACGACTCGGAGAAGCTCGCACGAGACAACTGCAGCGTCCGACTCGGTCAGAAGAACGTCTCCTACATGCACAAAAAGTACAAAGGGAAAAATACAAAAAAAAGGGCCAAACAAGCAATTACAAAGCCAAGAAATACTGGGGGGGGGAAACAGGGAACAAAGACACACCCACAACTCCACCCATATAAAGGCCACAAATCCCTACCATGATCCTTTGCAAATTCAACTGACCTGCCAGCACAGAACACCAACAGACAGCAACCACAGACACTGTTCACAACTCATTCATCACACAAGCCACACACCATCAGCACCCCAACAAATAGCACCCTCACATACACCCAGCAAAACCTACACTCACACACCCTCACTTGCACACCCACACACACATCAATCACCACCACCACCCATCACCATGCCCCCAAAGAAGAATCCAAAGTTCCTAGACAGTGAATTGGAAGTCCTGGTAGATGAGATCCTCAGGGTAGAGCCACAGCTGTTTGGTACATTGGTCCAACAGACCCCCCATGTCGCAGAAAACCAAGATGTGGGAGAGGATCGTCGACAGGGTGAACGCACAATCACCATGTTTGCGCACAAAGGAAGACATCCAGAACAGGTGGTATGATGTGCGCAGGAGGGTCAAGGACCTACTAAAGAAGGATTACGCCTTGAGCCAACACACCGGCAGTGGCCCTCCTGCCAAACCAGTATACCTCAGGCCCTGGGAGGAGAAGGTGCGGGCCATCCTACCACCAGTGAGCGTATATGGACTATCAAACATCCCAGAGCCTGGTGAGTACACAACCAATATACCCAATATCGTGTGACAATATACACACATCACTGTCAAGTGGATAGTCAAACCATGCACCCTTAGCAAATCCACAGCAACCAAAACAGAATCATCCCAAGATGTGTATGTCAGTCAGATAAACACAATACATGCCATTTCATAGTGATATATAACTGTGTCATGACATGTACAAACCCAACAACAAATAAAGCTAGGCAGTGGCACAAATCTAACCAACAAACACAGTCAGATATGTAGCCACCATTAGAACACCACCTCACAGGGAAGCCCACAGAAAGGAAGGAATCCTGTGTATGCTGGTCAAGTCAGTGTAGCCAATAGCATGATGGGAGTTGTAGTCACAGATATTGCTCACCCTCACAATTGGCCCATCAACACCACTCTGAACCATGCTCACATCACAGGGAGTGGAAAACAACTGACAAGATGGCTGACACTGGCTACTGCTGTGGGGAGCACAAGGCCCTGCTGGGAACTGGGCACCAACAAACAGCACGACACCACTGACTGACATCCTGAAAGCCAACTTGCACTCCCTGCAATGGAAGCACGTTCCATGGTGGGATATCTGGCTGGGTGGGAAGGAGGACTGACAGCTCTGACCATAGTTACCAGCAGCTTTTCTCACACACACCCTTAACACAAACTACACACAACTCACCTGGGAGAATGCATTGCCTCACACTAAAATTAAATATCCCACAAAGAACCACCACCCTGGGTTATGCTGTGGGAAGCACAGGGACACACATGGGACTTGTAGCCAAACAAACGCCAGGACAACACTGTCAGCCATCCATGTCAGCACAGGCACACTACCCCACAGGGAAGCAGAGTCAGAAGGAAGGAAGTATGGGCAAGCTGGGAAGGGGGTGTAGGCAATAGCATTATGGGAGTGGTAGTCACAGCTCAACATCCCCCACCCACATGGCCCAGCAAGCTCACACTGAAGCATGCACACCTCACAGGGAGTGAAAAGCCACTTCAAAGATGTCTGACACTGGTGCTCTGTTGTGGGGAGCACAAGGCCCTGCTGGGAACTGGGCACCAACAAACAACAGGACACCACTGTCAGCCATCTTGCCATTGCTGTCACACTCACACACAGTGAAGTCCACTCAAAAGGAAGGAATAATGGGCATGCTGGGAAGGGGGGTGTAGGCAATAGCATGATGGGAGTGGTAGTCACAGCTCAACATCCCCCACCCACATGGCCCAGCAAGCCCACACTGAAGCATGCACACCTCACAGGGAGTGAAAAGCCACTTCAAAGATGTATGACAATGGTGCTCTGTTGTGGGGAGCACAAGGCCATGCTGGGAACTGTGCACCAACCAACAGCAGGACACCACTGACTGACATCCTGAGAGTCAACCTGAACCCACTGCAAGGGTGGCATGCTTCATGGTGGGATAACTGGGCTGGGGGAGAAGGAGGGCCGGATGTCCACCAAATACAACCAATGCTGTCCATGTACACACCTCAACATCCACATTGAAATGCTTCAAGTTTGCAGGACAATGTGCCACACCAATATCAACCCCTGACTGTGACAACTTAGGACAATGCAATGTACAGGCCTGCATCCAGAGGTACAGCCACAACTGTCAGGTGTGTGAACCATTGATGCCTGCAGAAACATAACATACATTGTGTGTGTCTCCCAAAACAGGTGATGATCGGGACACAGCAGCAGACAATGAGGAGTCCCTGTCCCAGGCTCCGGGGGACACTGAGCTCACTGGTGTGGAACAGCCTCTGCCCTCCTCGGATGGCGAAGACCTACCTGGCACCTCCGGTGTGAGTCATCATGCAGCACCAGCAGGACCACCATCTGCACCCCCTGCACCCACCCCTCCAACAACTGCCAACACACAGACCACCCCCGCCGACACGGACAGACCAAGGACCAACAATAACACCAGCACAGTGACCCCGGCCCAACCTGGAGCAACGGACAACAACACCAGTGACAACCCCCAAGTGGGCCTAGGGTCACCTGTGCGTGCCACTGCAGGTCCCGCACGTGTCGCCAGGGGTGGTGGGAGGGGTGGTAGACATAGGTCGCTGTTTGCAGAGGGGTCTGGACTGCATGATGACCCACATCTGATACGCATTGCTGATGCGTACCAGAATAGCACTGGAGAGGTCAGCCATGTAGTGGGGATCCTCAAGGACATTCAACAACAGCAGGCTGCCCATCATGCCCGCTTGGACTCACACATGTCACGTGTGGACTCCCACATGTCCCGTATGGAGACACACATGTCCCGTATGGAGACACACATGGCTGGCATGGAGTCCAAGTGGGACACATTGCAAGAACTGACGGCGGTGCATAGGGACATATTGACATGCCTCCGCCAGATTAGCACCAACATGGCCACACCTCCCTGTGTGCCCACAACATCTGGTGCCGCAACAACTGCAACTGCCACAGGGAGGGAGGATGACTCTGGCGGAGAGTCCCCTGCACCGCAGCAGCCTGCACGTGAGGGTCCCCCCCAAAGAAGAGGGGTCGTCCGAGGAAGGAGAACTGAGAGGCCGATGGCCATGCACATCCCCCAGGAACCCAACACCTGTTCTGGAAATCCACCTTTGTGTGCAAACTGTTCACCCTGTCGCATGCAACCCAACTCCCTCACATGACATGGGGAGTTTAAGTTGGACCAATGTATCAGATGACTGTTGACTTTACTCAGGACATTTCTGCTACCAAGACTTCCAACTCATCTGGGAACTTTGGATTACAATCCCAATGTACAGCACCCACCATCCTGTGCACTATCCTCACACATGTATGTAAATAAACTCACTAATACACCATACTTGCCTCTGTTGTGATTCCAACGTGGTTTCTGTCATGGAGATGATGATCTGCTAAATGACACTGTGCATGCTAACTGCTACAGCAAGTACAACACCGTCATGTGAGTCATGGCGACGTGACACATATGAGGGAGACACACCACTAGGGCTACACAACACATACACACCAGGGCCATCTGACTCATCGCCTACACTGATGTTGCCAGGAAATACAGTGCAATGCACAGACACCACACCTATTCACAGTCTGTGTTAACTAGCCCACTGGTGCAGTAAGCAAATGTCAGTCAGATGTGTGACCACAGACAACGCACATCCCAAAGTGAAGCACAGGTTTATTACACATTTGCAACATGTTGTTTCCACTACAGATGCAAGGTAATCCCACGTGGCAGTGGCCACACAGTCAACAAGTGTAGAAGAAAGGAAGTCCAGGGGTGTGGGGCACATCACCTGTAGGGAAACGACAGCCTCCACCCTGGAAGTTGAATCACGGTGTCGGGGGATCACAGTTGACCAAACAACTCTGAAAGTACCCTGTGAAGGACAGACATGACACACAGTCAAAAGCACTGAAGAACAGGACAGAACTGCAAGACTCATGCCCAATACATGTCACAAGATACCTACACAAAACCAAGTTAGCATGTCAACACTGTTGTGGAGTACAGACTACCTGTAAGGACACATCGCTGCACGCATACAGTCAAGTAGCACATGGACACACTCAAACAGCACCAGAGCACCACCAACACATATCACGCAAACTCACATCATTGACATGACATCTCCGGATACTCACATTCAGCTGAAGAAGTTGGTGATGAGCTGTGTGCGGACATCACCCTCATCATCATCACCATCACTGGCATCGTGGCCCAGGCCAGGATCCTCCACAGGTGGCGGATGTTGGTCATCGTCATCCAGGATGAGAGGCAACTCCTTCCGCACTGCCAGGTTGTGTAGCATGCAGCAGACGATGACAATCTTGCACACCTTTGCTGGGGCATATGGGAGGGCCCCTCCTGTCTTGTCCAGGCAGCGAAAGCGGCTCTTCAGGAGACCAAATGTCCGCTCAATCACTCTCCTGGTCCGACCATGTGCCTCATTGTAGCGCATCTGGGCTGGTGTCACAGGGTTCCTGAGGGGCGTCAGCAACCACGGCATGTTGGGGTATCCGGAGTCACCTACATACAGACAATTGCACATTAGCTGAGTTGGAAAAGAGGGTGGAATACTACATTGCAGAACACACACAATGGTACAAAGTCAGTACACACCGACAAGCCAGGCACGCTGGTTCCGCATCTGTGACATCATCCTCGGGATGCGACTACTCCTCATCACGTAGGCATCGTGTGCAGAACCGGGGAAACGGGCACACACGTGTGAGATGCTCATATCTGCAAGACATACCACCAGTGCATTGACCGAATGGTAATGTTTGCGGTTCCTGTATGCCTGCTCATGTGCCTGTGGTGGTACCAAAGCCACATGTGTCCCATCAATGGAGCCAATGACATGCGGCATCCTCCCCAGGGCATAGAAGTCACTCTTGACGTCAGTGAGTTGTTGACGTTTAGGGAAATAGATGTACTGGTTCAGGTATCTCAACATAGCCTCCAAAACATCGCGGAGCACACGGCTGAACATGGTCTGTGACATCCCACCAGCAGACGCCACAGTGTGTTGAAAGGTACCGGTGGCAAAGAAGTGTAGGGCTGCCATCACCTTCACCTTGGGGGTCAGCGCTGTAGGGTATGTCCGGCCAGGTTGCAAATGTGGGGCCAACCGCACCGTCAACTCCTCAATCAGTGGCCTGGTGAAGCGGTACCGTTGGATGCAGTCCCGTTCAACCATGGTTGCAAGGTCAGGGAATGGTCGATGGACAGCTGGTGCCCTGCAGTGCATAGGTGAAGAAAGAAAGATTGTCAGTCACCCCACATATGTGGCATAGACCATACTCAATATCACATGATACATCATTACGAGACACAAGTACATGATGTGTGTGCCGTTCCGTAAGGACATGTATGGCACCTACATGGCTAACATCTAACATCACAGTTCAACATGTGTCCTCAACAAGTCCCAGGTTGTGCTATGGGATATCATTAGGCTGTGTCACAGTACCCATGTACTGCTGTCACGTTCCAAACACACACCACAGTGACATGTGAGGACAGATGTGCCCCAGGCATCACAGCTCATCGACAGGTAGATTCCCAGGGAGCCTGTATTGCCACATGGACACTGGCATGACATGGTGCATCATGAATACACCACAGCAAAACAACCATGACCCCCACAGGTAGTGGTCCCTGTTGCCTCGGCAGGACAGACATGGACGTCTGTGACACACACACGCACAACATCAAAGTCCATGCACAAACAACGTGGATGTGGAGACTGTCTCCCATTGTGCACATGGAATCAGAGACATTGTAAACACAACATGCACACAGACTGTGGAGGGCCATCACTATTGTGGCAATGGGTCACCCTGGGACGTACATACCGTCCCACATGGGACTCAGGGGGTATGTGACATGACATACACATACACAACCGTGAAATGTGACCATGCCACATGCTCTGAAATGAACAGTTGCACATCACAGTGGTCATGTGCACAACACACCAAGGATTCTGTCCCCATGAACACGTGCACAGCCTGGGAGTGGCTGCCCCCAAGTGCCACCCAAAAAACCACATGTTGACCCCCATACACGGAAAAGGTAATGCAGCCTTACATGCCCTAGGATACAGTGTGGACAGGCTGTGGTGTTGTAGGTGTGCCCCTCACTCCCTGGGAAGTAAATGTGGCTGGCATACGTTCACCTGTGACAGGCATGGTGACATATGCCAGTGACTTGTACAGGGACGCGTTGTACAGCAATGGACCGATCTGTGCGCACGCATTGGCCATTACATACGATGTGAGCGGGTACGCGTTGTACAGCAATGGACCGATCGGTGCGCACGCATTGGCCATTGCATACGATGTGAGCGGGTACGCGTTGTCATCCGATGTACGCGTTGTACAGCAATGGACCGATCGGTGCGCATGCATTGGCCATTGCATACGATGTGAGCGGGTACGCGTTGTACAGCAATGGACCGATCGGTGCGCACGCATTGGCCATTGCATACGATGTGAGCGGGTACGCGTTGTACAGCAATGGACCGATCGGTGCGCACGCATTGGCCATTGCATACGATGTGAGCGGGTACGCGTTGTCATCCGATGTACGCGTTGTACAGCAATGGACCGATCGGTGTGCATGCATTGGCCATTGCATACGATGTGAGCGGGTACGCGTTGTACAGCAATGGACCAATCGGTGCGCACGCATTGGCCATTGCATACGATGTGAGCGGGTACGCGTTGTACAGCAATGGCCCGATCGGTGCGCACGCCTTGGCCATTGCATATGATGTGAGCGACTACGCGTTGTTTTCGAAATACGCGTTGTACAGCAATGGATCGATCGGTGCGCACGCCTTGGCCATTGCATATGATGTGAGCGGGTACGCGTTGTTTTCGAAATACGCGTTGTACAGCAATGGACCGATCGGTGCGCACGCATTGGCCATTGCATATGATGTGAGCGGTGCGAAATACGCGTTGTACAGCAATGGACCGATCGGTGCGCACGCATTGGCCATTGCATATGATGTGAGCGGGTACGCGTTGTACAGCAATGGACCGATCGGTGCGCACGCCTTGGCCATTGCATATGATGTGAGCGGGTACGCGTTGTTTTCGAAATACGCGTTGTACAGCAATGGACCGATCGGTGCGCACGCCTTGGCCATTGCATATGATGTGAGCGGGTACGCGTTGTTTTCGAAATACGCGTTGTACAGCAATGGACCGATCGGTGCACACGCATTGGCTATGGCCTGGCATGGCAACGGACACGTTTTCAAACCTTTAACGAGTCTGATGCTGTGAATTCAGTTGGCCAGCCACAACAATGTTGCAAATTCATGGGTCTCATGAAGTTGAACTTTTGAAGGATGCTGTGGGCGTGTGTAAGTGGCGCAATGCCATGGATTGGCCAGATTCAGAAGATGCAAACGACTTGGACCTATCACTTTGGACACATGGGACAGTATCTGCCTCAGCAGCACACATATAATGCTGGCTGTTCCCCTGAGAGCTCACTTGCCTGCACTACATGCTCCAGGACGACATCTGCCACCACCACTGCTGCTGTATCTGCATCCTCTGGATCCTGCAATGGCACGTACTGTGGAGAGAGCCCCAGCCTTCACCACTGAGGAGAACCAGGCCCTGCTGGACAGCCTCCTTCCACAGTACAGCAAGCTGTATGGGAAACCAGGGGAGCAGGTGAGTGTGCTGTCCACTGCCTCACTAAATGTGCATGTTGTCTGACTAGCAAGACTTACAGTCTGCACGCCACTGGCTAGCAGGCTCACTGAGTAGTTGTCACCCCCCATAGTGTGTAGTTACATGCACTGAACAGGTATAGTGCAGTAACAGTGCATTTAAACGAGGTTTTACTTCCCAGGCAATGATACCATGTAGTAACTGCTGGCAAACTGTTCATAGCCATCGTTGCACTGCCTGTGTACATCATGTGCCCCTGTGATTGAGACATGTATGTCCAAATGTGTGATGCACGGAAATGTTGCATGTGTAGTAATGGGCTTTTCACTTTGTCATCCTCACAGGTTGATGCCCACCAGAAGCAGAAGATATGGCTGACCATCGTCCGGGCAGTGAGATCCGTGGGGGTCTACAAGCGCCGGATCCGCAACTGCCAGAAGAGGTGGCAGGACCTTCGGGGCTGGACCCGGAGGATCGCACGGGTCCAGCTGAAGCTGTCGCCTCCTCGCAGGAGGGGCGGACACCGGACCCTGACCCCCCACATGCTCAGGATCCTGGCGGTGGTCTTCCCTGATCTGGATGGGCAGCTGAAGGCCAGACAGCAGCAAGGAGGGGGT
Organism: Calotriton arnoldi; assembly: GCA_963921515.1. NCBI lineage: Eukaryota > Metazoa > Chordata > Amphibia > Caudata > Salamandridae > Calotriton > Calotriton arnoldi. The sequence continues at coordinate 930,210 of CAWUFW010007367.1, read as the reverse complement.
GAGTCCATGACTGCACTGTGAACTTTGTCTGCCATGCTATGTGCCCTCCTCTGGCCTGGTTTAACTTCAACAGTACATCAGTCATGTGGTCCAGGACCCATGTCCCTCAATTGTGCACTGCCCACTCCTCATCTGATACCCAGGTGTGGCCCTTACAGTCAGGAAATTGTGTCACTTGGGTACTGTGTCCTTGCATTTTGCTTAGCTCAAGGTGGGGGACAGCATTTGTTCCCGTAATTCTGTGGTGGGCTTCATGGGTGGGTCCATTGCTTACACAATGCCTGAGTTCTCACATGTAATCTGCGTGTTGCTCTGATATGTGGTCCAATTGCTGTTCTGATTCACCACATGTGCCTGGGGTATTTGGCACACACCCATGCTGCGGGTGGGAACAATGTTTGGGCCTCAGGAGTATGTATATCAAGTGTGTCACACATACTTAGCCACCTGCCTACTGTCCAGGGCTCATCCCTCATTCACGTGGAGCAGGACAGTCATGCCTACTCCAGGCCATACAATACACTCTGTACTCCCACTCCCGTGTATCAGCTGACACGTTGTGCTCAGTGAAATGTTCCCTCAGGTGTCTGCCTCTGTGTCATTGTGCTGTGGCTACGTTGTCAGGACTACTGGGGTGTTTCTCGGTTAGGGCTCAGCATGCCACCGGAGATGTGACCATAGGAGACGATACTTGTGTGACATATAGGTGTTTGATCACTTGACCGTGCAGACTGGGGTATGCGAATGTGAAGTTCAGGCAGCTGTTTCCCATTCACAGCAGATTGTGAGGTGCTCAGGTTCAGAGGGTTGTGTTTCAGGTCTCCCATATGTCCAATTGGTATGACGTCGACAAATAAGAGTTCAGATGATGTGGTTTGTGGGGGATGGACATGTGCACTTGTCAGCTCCAGGACTTGCATTCCCCATGACCTATGATTGTGACACAGTGCAGACTGTTGTTGTCTGGCTGCCCTGCCCATGTGACTGGAGACAGTGATGTATGACTTTGCAGGCATGCCTGTGCCATGGCATTAAACTTCCTATGAGTGATCCTGCAGGGGAGTGACATGTGCTACATGCACCCCATTGTGGCATTGACTATCAGGACATGGGTGCATCATGGTGTCTGGTGCTGGTATGCATCACATGCATTTCAAGATAGACTCTGGCCATCCCTTTATCCGGACATCTGTACTGACTCAGTGGCAAGAGTTGTGATGTGTGCATGTTCACATACTTCACCGTGTTCTCTGCACTGTCCAACTACTGTGTAGGTGGTGCATGTGTCCACACTGGGGTATTGCCATCCGACAGACACCAGACAGATGGGTGCAAGGCCAGGAGGGATGTGAGTGCCATGGTTGACCATCAGACTGACAATTGGCTTCTCCTACTCTGTTTGGGCACTTTTGGCAATGTTCAACTAAGGCTGCCAGGGCTTGCTCTGTAATGTGCTGTACTTACTGTGGTGTGTGCGGTCAGTGCAGGTGACTGATGTTTGTCTGTTTCCCTATTGTTTGCAGATACATCCACGGCCACAGGAGGGGACAGCTCCACGGACCAGGAGGAGCCGCAGAGCCAGACTGGGTCAGCAGCCGAGGAGTGGTCGGAGGGACCCAGTGGCACGGAGGGCGAGGGGAGCCACACCGAGGAGTCCTCAGCACCATCCACCTCAGCTGAGGACCACAGCAGCTCGGAGGATGACTCCCTTGTGGAGGCGGGTGTCAGCAGCCACCACACCCCAGCTAGTATTGCTGTCCCCGCCACCACCACCACCACCACCACCGCCCTCCCATCGGCTCCCATTCCAGAGGTCCGTGGAGGCTCCCGTGTTCGGGAGCATGTCTCCTTCGTGCCAGGCACCGCACCCCCTGCCCCTGTGTCCCCTGCTGCCCTGAGTGAGGAGTCTGTGTACCTACTTCGCCAGCTCCATGTAGGGCAGACAGCAGTGCTGAGTGTCCTCCATGCCCACACCACTCTGTTGACTCAGCTGGTGTCGTTCATGGAGGGCATCTCATCGGGCATGTCTGCCCTACAGAGGAGCAATAGGTCCATGGACTCCTCCCTGACGGCAGCAGTGTCCCTCCTCCAACAGTCCCTCACCCCTCCTACCTCTGCCCCATCCACACTTCCTGGCACCCTACCTGTCCCAAGCACATGCACACCTGCACATTCACCCAAACACACAGACACGGGCAGCACAGACACACCCACTCCAAAAACAAGACGTGCACGCAGGCCTCCTCAGGGGACTGATACCACACCCACAGGGGATGGGGGACAGACACACACACAGGCATCCACAGTCACTCCGCAGTCCTCCGATACCTCTCCCTCCAAGGCCCCTTCCCTTGCCTCACCTGCAACCCCACCTACACAGCGGGTCTTCCTCTGTGACCTCGGCCTCTTCCCCTCCAATCCAGCTGATCCAGCATACAGGGGGAAGAGGAAGCCCACCCACACAGAGGGGAGTGCCCCTCACCCCCGGACACCCTCCCCCAGGCGCAGACAGACTGACGCCCCCATCCGCAAGTCCCCCCGGACCCGGAAGAGCAAGACCCCGCCGCCGCCCTGCAGCTCAACCACCAAGTCTCCTTCCTCCATCCCTCAGGCCCCCACTCCACAGGTGCCCCCACCACACCCTGCCCCAGGTTCCCCCACCCACAGATACACCATCCCCAAAATGATCCGGCCTTCTCCCCCTGCCACTTGCTCTTCCAGCACCACACCCCCCGCTGCGCATGTCTGTGCCACTGGTGTGGAGACGGTGTCCTCCCCCTCTGTCCTGCCCACCTTACCTGAACCCCATTCTACTCCCCTGGAGATAGGCACTGCAGTGGAGTCCACTACCACCCCGTCTGACTTGGGCACTGCAGTGGGGAACCTGTCCACTCCATCTGCACAGGCCCACTGCAGTCGTGCCGGCACCCACACCATCTGACTCATGCCCCCCAGTTGTGCCGGCACACACCATGTCAGACACCTCCACTGCAGTTGTCAGTGACTCTCCAGCACCCACCACCCCTTCCCTGCCTCCTTCTGGTGAGCCCTGATCCTGTCCCTGCGGTGCCTGGCCTGCCCCCCGTATGCCCCTCCGAGGGGAATGTCCCTGGTGTGTAGCAGTGCAGGCATGCGAAGGGTGACATCTGGCACTGTCACCATGTTTGGACTCTTGTTATGGACTGGCCATTGGCCTTTGTTGTATTTCTGGACTTTAACTTCGTTAACACACAAATGCTGAATAAAGCTACTTTCTGTTCTCTAGTGGTTTTGCTTCTGATGTACATGATGTTGATGTTGCTAACCGTGCCCTTGCTGCAGTGATGGTGATTTTTGATCTCAGGAAAATGAAGTGTTACTGTGCAGGACCCCATGTGGTCCAGGGGGAATGTGTCCTATCCTGTTGTGTATCCATGTCATCCTTTGCAGCAATATGAGGGTGTCATGTTTTCAATTTTGGCAATGGGATTTCCTACTTACATTTGCAATATCACATCTGTGGCCTACACCCCTGCACATCTGTTGTGCTTGCCATTGTTCAATTAGTCTACTTCCCTGACCGTGTGACCATCTCCACTGGACATGCAAGTTTGGGCATCAATGGGGAAGGAATCATCTGTGTTATCAGTGCAACTTGCTATACATGTGTGTTGGATCTGTGCTGATGATTTCGGTGACACTCCCATGACCAGGCTGATATGACGGGAGCCTTCATTTTGTGCTAATTGTTGACTGTGTGACCAAGTGTTCTGCTGACATGATAGAGCCCTACTGAGACAACGTATGGCACAGCTTTCCTTACACAGGAGTGGAGTCCCCTCATGGCAGTGTGTAAATCTGTGACATTGCCTGAGCACAAGGTGTGTGTTGTGTGAGCATGTCTGTGTGTGTTCACTTCCATTTTGCTAGGCAGGCTGGGATCCCTAGTGATGTTCCTGTTTGTGATGCTTGCTGAGTTGACCTATGTTCCCCCCAAGTCATCTCCCTGGGTTCGCTGTGATGTGGGTGCATGGCACATTACTGGTCATCAGGGTGTCACCCATAGGTGTGTTTGCTGTCAGGGCTGAGTTTGTGGGCAAACGCAGATGGGACACAGTCAGGATTCCCCTTGGCACTTGTTGGTTACACCGGTCATGTAATTTCCAGTTTGTGTTAGCTTTCAGTGATTGTGACACGTTGTGTGTGTGACTGCTGCCACTCCTCAGGGTCAGAGCTGCAATGTTGGAAGTTGTCTATGTGTGTTCTTTGTGGGTGACCTTGGCTTCTTCATTGGTGTGTGTTTGTGGCCGGGATCCCATTGGTTGGTGTGGTATTGACGTCATGTCCATGTACGGCGTACTGTGCAGTGTGTCAGACATTCACGAGTCTTGTTGAGTGGCCATGTGTGATGGGTTTCTGCACCTTAGTTGCCACCACCACCCCTGGGATTGTCATGGGTGCATGTGCAATGTCACCAGTGCATGTGAGCTTCACTGCTGCACATTGGTGGAGATCATGGTGTGTGGTGTTGAGTGTGTGCAGATGAGAGTTGTTGCACGGCTAGACCCCTGCCTCCATGTTGGCCTTGGCTGACAGGCCGTGCTGATAGATTTGTGCTTGTGTAGGTGTGGTGGTAGTTTGTTGCTCAGGACACATGACTGTGGTTCACAGCGTGAACGACATCTAGCTTTGTCATCACAGTGGGATTATCATGCAGGCCAGTGTCAACACAATGTGGGGACCCTGGGGGTAGTGCTGTGGTGGGTCTGTGTCTTGCTGTGTTAGTTGCTGTTCCTACAAGCCTGTGTGACCTGTGTAATTTGGGCTTCCTCTCATCTGACAATGCCTGATTGCCCACAGAGGGGATTCGGACCCATGAGTTTCTTTTGTGTGGCACTGTATGCACATCTGTGTAATTGGGATTCAGGCCTCCTCATGTGTTGTGTGGTTGCCTGGGGACACTGGCACCCCCCCCTCACCTGTTGTGTTTGATATGCAGTGTGGGGCTGCCTGTTTGTGTTTGTGCATCTGCACCACTGCATTGGCATATCTTTGGTGTGCCATTGGCTGTATGTTGTTTTGTGGGTTTCCCCTGCTGTCCCTGGGACTCCTAGGTCATCAGTCAGCACAATGATCATGGTTTGTGTGTCCCATTGCTGCCATGGTATGGTATTTGTTCACCTCACATCTACAGTCTCCACAGGATATCTACATTTGTGTGCCCATTGGTGCAAATATGTGGGTCTGCATTATGATGGTCACTTCTGTCATTGTGTCATTGATGAATGTTGACAGTGTCAGCCCCCATGGGTGATGTTTGTCTGCACATGGCCAAAGGTATGTCTTATTTGCACTGCACTGTTTGCCTCCCACAATCTATGTTGCTATGGGACACAAGCACTACTTTGCCACTGATGTGTTTGTTGTTCTGTGACCAGGAATCATCCATGCAGTTTGGCAGTTGCAGCTTTTTCAATGTCAACACTTACCTTTTGATCACTGTGATGATGGGGGTTTAGACCCCATTGCCACAATGTTCAAAATGTGCTTCAGCTATGGACCCCACACTTACCTTTTGGTCACTGTGATGATGGGGGCTTAGACCCCATTGCCACAATGTTCAAAATGTGCTTCAGCTATGGACCCCACACTTACCTTTTGGTCACTGTGATGATGGGGGCTTAGACCCCATTGCCACAATGTTCAAAATGTGCTTCAGCTATGGACCCCACACTTACCTTTTGGTCACTGTGATGATGGGGGCTTAGACCCCATTGCCACAATGTTCAAAATGTGCTTCAGCTATGGACCCCACACTTACCTTTTGGTCACTGTGATGATGGGGGCTTAGACCCCATTGCCACAATGTTCAAAATGTGCTTCAGCTATGGACCCCACACTTACCTTTTGGTCACTGTGATGATGGGGGTTGGACCCCATTGCCACAGTGGTCATGGTCTGCTTGCATTGTGGAGGCCACACACATTTATGTGTGACACATGTGATAGGGGGTCACATTGTATGTTCAATGTCATGTTCAGTGTTGTAGGCATTTGACACAGTCTACACACGCTTGTCATGGTGTTGGGAGTCTGTTTTTTTCTTACATTCCTTATGTTGGGGTATGCTGGTTGTGTCATGCATTACCCATCCTATGAGTAGGGGTGGTGTGGGTGGTAGGCATCCAGCCCCCATGGGTAGAGGTGGTGGTAGTGGTAGGCATCCAGCCCCCCATGGGTAGGGGTGGTGGTAGTGGTAGGCATCCAGCCCCCCATGAGTAGGGGTGGTAGTAGTGACAGGTATCCAGCCCTCCATGGGTAGGGGTGATAGTAGTGACAGGTATCCAGACCCCATGGGTAGGGGTGGTAGTAGTGATAGGCATCCAGCCCCCCATGGGTAGGGGTGGTGGTAGTGGTAGGCATCTAGCACCCCAAGAGTAGGGGTGGTAGTAGTGACAGGTATCCAGCCCCCCATGAGTGGGGATGGTAGTAGTGGTAGGCATCTAGCACCCCCTGAGTAGGGGTGGTGGTAGTGGTAGGCATCCAGCACCCCATGGGTAGGGGTGGTAGTAGTGACAGGCATCCAGCCCCCCATGGGTAGGGGTGGTAGTAGTGACAGGCATCCAGCCCCCCATGGGTAGGGGTGGTGGTAGTGGTAGGCATCTAGCACCCCCTGAGTAGGGGTGGTGGTAGTGGTAGGCATCCAGCCCCCCAAGAGTAGGGGTGGTAGTAGTGACAGGCATCCAGCCCCCCATGGATAGGGGTGGTAGTAGTGACAGGCATCCAGCCCCCCATGGGTAGGGGTGGTAGTAGTGACAGGTATCCTGCCCCCCGTGGGTAAGGGTGGTAGTAGTGACAGGCATCCAGCCCCCCATGGGTAGGGGTGGTGGTAGTGGTAGGCATCCAGCACCCCATGGGTAGGGGTGGTAGTAGTGACAGGTATCCAGCCCCCCATGGGTAGGGGTGGTAGTAGTGGTAGGCATCTAGCACCCCCTGAGTAGGGGTGGGTGGTAGTGACAGGTATCCAGCCCCCCATGAGTGGGGATGGTAGTAGTGGTAGGCATCTAGCACACCCTGAGTAGGGGTGGTGGTAGTGGTAGGCATCCATCCCCCCATGGGTAGGGGTGGTAGTAGTGGTAGGCATCCAGGCTCCTATGGGTGTATATGGCATTGGTGATAGCCATCCCGCCCCTATGGTTCTGCTGTTGCTGGTGTGAGTCATTTCTGCATCCCTATGTGTGTGTGTTATATGTCTGGTACGTGTCGTTTGTTTGTGTGGTGGGTGTTTGACTTACCTTCTGCGCCGTACGCGTCCGTACCAGTTCCGGTAATAGATGTAGAGTATTGGTAGGACCTGTGCGATGGGATTCATGGTTGGTTCGTCTCGTTCGTCTTTCTCGTTGCTTCTCCTCGTCCTCGTGGCTGACGTGTTCGTCTCGTAGCCGTGGATCGTCTTGTGGCGCAAATCGGAGCTTATGTGCGCGTGCCTCTCCCGGATGCTCTGACGTGCCGTGCGTAGCGACGGGTTCGGCGCGTACGGAGGGCGCATCATACTAGTCCGGCCGGACGGTGCTGTATTTTGGCTTCCGTGCGACTCGATTCTGCGTTTACGGATCCGGCTCTGGCGGGGATCAGGAGCTGCATTGGGTGAGTACGGCTGGGTCGGGATCGGGGCTGTTGTGCGCATCGTACTTGTTCGTTCGGACGTATGTTCGAATCGGTCGGGAAACACGCGTTCGGCTTGGTTTTTTTCCTGACGAATAGTATTAGGTGCGCTTCCGGCCGAGATCGGAATCGGCCCCCCAGATCTCACTGGCATCTTTCACACAACCTGCCCTTTACCATTTTTCTTTCTCAATCTCTGGTACGTCATTCTGAGGCTCATGGAGCTCACAGAAGGTTTGCGCAGCAGTTAATAACAAATTCAGGCCGCTTTCATTTTTATCTTTGCATGGTTCTTCCAAGTGAAATGTGCTGGACTTAAGAGCCCAATACCGGGCAATCTCACTGCATAACGATTACCAGTAGTGATAAAATCATTGCCATTATAGTGGGCAGCACATTTCATGACTGCTATTTCCCTGGACAACCAGAGTGCACTCAACAGATTCATTTCATACTTGCTATTTCATATAGGGGAACCAGAGGATTTTAAGAAACCTCCCTCAGACCATAGCTACCCAAAATAGTGCACCAAGCTGAATCTATACTGGCCATTGGTATAAATGGTAACCCTCAGGTCGTCAGATGAGCTGCATGCCTTAGTAAGTGTGATCAGTTCAGCTACTTGTGGGGAGGTTATATTGCATAAATAAGATGCTTCCGCAACACCATTCATGGTGCAAACGGCATATGCTACTCTTCAAATTTCGCATCAGTCTCTGAAGCAAGAGCCGTTTACAAATAGTGTGATCAAGTTCTTCAAGTGGTACATCTAGAGTATCTGGTTGTGGTCAGGAAGGGGCAAAAGGGTAGCAGGGTTGAGGATGCTACAGCACTTCAATGACACATTCTCAGCTGCCAAAATCACCTGTTCATACTTAGTGAGGTGACTACTTGTCATTTGTTGGTTTCAAGTGCAAGTCAAGAGAATGTTAGTTGATTGTGGGATCTTCACAATGTCCTCACTCTGCTGAATGCTCAAACTGACACAGCAGCTAATTTCAGGCAACCAGGGAGCTCAGCGACAATTGGATTGAGTATAGATGAGAAGAATGTGACTGGCCATTTCTCTTCCCCATGAGTCTGTGCCAGTGACACACAAACAGCATGCAACCATTGCACTCTTGGCCGTACAAAGTAGATTCTTTATTGTGGTCTGGCATTCCTAGAGCGGGTGCAATGCAAAGTTTTTAAGCTCTATGGAGGCTTTCATGCATTTCTTGTCAAATGATACTAAATCACTGATGCTGTTGTGCATAAGCCTCTTTAAAGGCTTCAAAACTATGGAAAAGTTGGGAATCCACTGGTGACAGTAGCCTACCATTCCCAAAAATATTCTGATCTCCCTCTGTGTAGATGGGCGCTTCATATTTAGGACTGAAGAAATGCATTCATGGGACACCCTTCATGCTCCTTTCTCAATCAGAAGCCCTAGATAACGGACTTCTTTCTGACAATACTGCTATTTGTCCAAAGAAACCATGACCCATTCTCACTGAGGTGGTTGAGCAGACTGTCTCTGTCCGGTCAGCAGGTTTCTTTTGTCACTGTTGCTACGAGTAGATTGTTGATGTACTCCCCCAATGTCAAATCACAAGGCAACTGTAACGTCTCTAGATTTTTCTTTAGGATTTGGTTAAGGAATGGATGGCTTTGTGTAAACCCTTGAGAAGCTCAACACCACGCAAGAGTTTTATCTTGGAATCTGAAAGTGAAAAGCTATTAGCTGTCCTCATGTAAGGGAATGGAGAAGAATGAAAGACTAAAATCAATGACCGTACTCCACTCAGATTAAGAAGGAATTTGGAAAAAGATAACACCAAGATTCAGTACCACTGAACAGCATGGAATAACACTTTTAATTACATGGGTTCCCAATGACTTATTTTAAAATGGCCTGTTCTAACAAGCCTTCAATCATTTCACCAGCTACTCTTTATGGTAAGAGCTTGTATTGGAGTATTTGTGTAAAGTCTGCATTATGTCTTAAAGTGATATTCAAAGGTTTGGCATTTTTGATCAGCCGAGTTTAATTTCCTGTGAAATCCCACACTTCCTCCTTCACTGTCTCTTTTAAATCAAGGGGTTAATCCTCCTCCGTAAAGACTGAGTACAGTGTACCTACTGACTCTTGAGTCTTTATTTGAATTCTCCATCAGAAGCCTGAGTCTCCACACCTTCCGGCATTCAGTAGATCACACAGTTGCTCTTACAGAGCTAGTCCCTTCCCAGTAGGTTCACAGAACTTGAATCGCATATCACAAATTGGTGATTTTCTCCTATCAAACCCATTCTCACTGGAACTGGGGCTGAAATTTTGTACACTTCTTATTGGTAATACCTACAACTTGGATCCCTCCCCCCGAGAGGGGTATGTTTGGTACTTCAACCATTGTAACAGCTGAGCAGGTACCTTCTGTATGGCTCAAGATCGATACAAAGTGGTTATTCACCTCACCTTCTACATATGGGGCACTCTGGTCTACTTCTAGACTTGCACCAAGTATGCAATCCTCTTCCAACCTCAGGCAACACCACTGATACTGATCGAGGCCAATAGGACTCTCAACCACCTGAGAAGCATGATAGTTTATCATGAGCAGATTATGCTGACCTCTGGGATATGGCTTGATGTTTAATCCACCATTCTGCATTTGTGCTTGTACTATGGGAATTTGGGGCACATTTGGCCATATATGGCCTTGATTCTACATGTGCTGGATAGGGGCCATCAGTATTTGGGATGCTACTTGCATTTTCCCCTTTATTGTGGCATTACTTTCTGTATCTGAGCTTCGAATTGCACTCTGTCAGGGGCCCAAAGCATTTCTCAGAAAGACACATTAACCATCATCTCTAGCTAAACCTTAAAGCTGTGCTAAATGTCAGTATCAACATTACCTACTAACAATCACACACATAGAAATGTAATGTGACAATTTCTACCATTATAGGTATCCAGAGCTGAAACAATGGCCTAGGCACACTGGTATTATTATTGTTTAATGCATAATAGATTAGTAAATACTCTGTTGATGTGCTCTGCTTAAAAACTGGCAGACAGTGCTACCTGTGGTTGATTTCCATAACTAAATGTAGTGTTAAGAATTATGTGTCATTACTGAGCACTGGCAAACACCTGCACACATGCTGGGCAGCTGCCCTACAAGATCAGCTTCTCATTTGTGAATTTGTTACTACCTCAATTTAGGATTAAGTAGATTTTCAATGGTTTGTGACCACAATTACAGTCACAAACCATTTGTTATATTATGTTATGTGTACAGTAAAGTGCACTATCACCCACAAGGGTATACTGGCACTGAGTGAATGTGTGCCTAGCCTTGCCTATGTTAGCGTGATTAAATGAAAAGGCAGGTCTTCAGCATCTTGCAGAATTCAAGAAGAGAGGAGAAGGCTCTGATGTGGAGTGGGAAGACATTTCACACTTTTGGAGCTGGCTCTCGTTTTATGCGTCGGATGTCCGTGAATAGGAGTCCTGCAGAGCAGAGGTGTCTGGGTGGTTGGCGGAAGGAGATACGACTGTTCAGGCAGGTGAGGCCTGAGTTGAGTAGTGCCTTGAATATGTGTGTGAGTAGTTTGAATTGAGCGCATTTGTTTATCAGGAGCCAGTGTAGTTCCCCGAGATGTGGTGTAGTGTGATGTGAGTTATGTGTGGGAGATTGAGGATAAGTCTGGCTGCCGAATTCTGGATGGTTTGTAGTCATCTATTATGTTGCTTGGTGATCTCAGCATAAAGGGTGTTCCAATGGTCCAATTTGCTGGTGACTAGGATGAGAGTGACAGTTTGTTAGATCTGGCATCCTTGGTGTGGTTTCCCCTGTCTTTTTGCCTCTGCCTCCTGTATTTTTGCTGTGTGCTGAATTTTGTTTTTGCTGGTCTAGATGCTTTGGGCACTTTGCCACTGCTGATCAGTGCCAAAGTGTAAGTGCTCCCTTTATAAGATATGATTTGTTATCCATGATTAGCATATCTGATTTACTAGTAAGTCCCTAGTGAAGTGCGCTGAGTGTGCCAGGGCCTGTAAATCAAATGCTACTAGTGGGCCTGCAGCACTGATTGTGCCACCCACATGAGTAGCCTGGTAAATGTATCTCAGACCTGCCACTGCAGTGTCTGCATGCAGATTTCAACTGCCATGTTGACCTGGCAAGTGCACCCACTTGCCAGGGCAAAACCTTCCCTTTTCTTACATGTAAGGCACCCCTCAGGTATGTCCAAGGTACCCCATGGGCAGGGTGCAGTGCATCTGAAAGGTAGGACATGTACTGGTATGTTTTAAATGTCCTGATAGTGAAAGACTCTGGGGCATATTCACAAGAACGTGTGATAACCACCGCAAGTTTAGCTTAACACAACTTCTCACATCGCAGTCCATCGTGGGAAAACAACGCCGTGTTAACGTAGCATTCTCAACCTGGCGTCACCATGCGATAGTCCCACGATAACGTGTCAAATGACCGCGTTAAAAACAACACGACGCCGAAAAATGCGAAACACCAACGCGAATAAAGTTGCGATGAGGCCAACCACGAAAAAAATAACAGCGACAACCAGCGATAGGCCTGCAAACCCCTCGCGTCTGGCGGGAAAATGCACCATAAAAGCTGAACAAGAATAACACACCATGAACAAATCAAACTGCGCAGCAACATGGATGCACCCGGAACTAGTGCCCAGGTCAACGCGAACCCCACAAGCCCCACAGACCACCAGCAATGAACCTCGGGGGCGGGGAAGGCCAAGGAGAAGAGGAAGAGGAAGACGGGGTACAGTCCGCAGGAAAACCCGATCGTCGTCACGGAGGTGACAGAGCACCACCAACAACTGTCCGTCACCACCACCGTGTCATTGGCAATACAGACGGAAAAATGGCATCCCATCGTGAATGCAGTCGGAGTACCCAGGAGGCCAAGATGCGCTGGCACGATATCAAAAGCCAAACCAAGCAGAAACCCGCTGCCAACAGGAAGGCAGCAACGGCGAATGGAGGTGGGAGTCCTGCGCCACAGGAGGAGCTGGAGCAAATGACGCCCACAGTCATCAGTGTGGAGACGGAGCAAGGAGTCGGGAGTCCAGACACTGCTCGACATGACCTGACACAACAGCAACAGGGTGAGTAACGAACAGGGACTGTGGGGACGGGCACAATGGCACACATGCACAACGACGTGTAGCACGCCGCACACCCACAATAACCCTGGGTCATGTCCCTGATCCCCGTGGCACACTGCAGCACACATACAAACATCAAGTAGGCCCCCGTTCACCATGTGCCCAAAGGGGTCCCACCCCACACAACACCAATTACACAACACACACATGCACCCGTGCGAAACACAGCAAAGATGCGTATGTGAGAGCAACACTGACAATGCAAGTGACACCACATGACCAGCAGCATGGCTGGAGTACAATCACCATGACACTGTGCACGCCACGAGACTGAGGTGGCTGAGTGTGGACCACATCCGGAAAGGAGCAGGTCACACTCTGACACATCCACCTGCACAAACAACCACTGATGTCAACAACACATCTGCAGACAAACAATGCACAAGAGTACAAAAACCGTCCAATAGCACAAATGACCCAAGTCGCAAACATCACAGCACCGCAAAAGCACAAAAGCCAAAGGCACACCGCCTCCAAGGGATAAGGGGCAGCAAAATCACAGCTGCAGGTGCGACTCCCACACAAAGCAGCACACACACATAGCAATTACAGCACACCCACATGGACGACCATGTGGTACACAGCCCAACACCTACACTGCAGAACAGAGGACACAACTGGGTCCGCCTGTGTGTAGAAAATGGCCAATCACATCTGACACAGCAGGAAACTGTGAGATGCAAAGGTACGTGTACAACCTCACCTACGTCATGTAGTCCAAATGTCCACTGTCCCGCATCAAATAGTCTGCCCCTCCCAAACAGTCACAATGTACATTGTCATGAAGTCTGAATGTAAAGGTGAACAATGCGGCAACATACATGCCAACACAATGTCAACAAGCATCTCCCCCCACATTGCAGAGGGACAAACAACACCCCCAGCAGACCAGACCAGACAACTCTACAGTGATGCTGAAGAGGACCACCACACTTCCTACACCTACGCCCCACAACAGTCAATGGACATCTAAGGCAATCGACCTCCAGGAGCAGGGCAGCATCGCTGCATCGAGGACACCCCACCCCCTGCACAGACAACACAGCTGGATGCACCCACCACCCCGGCTGGCTCCCAGCAGCCCACCCAAGCACACATCGCATTCCAAGGCCAGGTGTCAGACTGCCAGAAGGGGGTGGCCGAACATGTGCGGGTGGGCCACTACCTCATGGAAGCCGAACCAGATCACATACGTGGGTGTCCAAGTCCCATCAGGGCCTACCAACACTCCCCAACGGAGACCCACACTGCGACAGAGACACATGCCTTTGCACATTTCCAGTACTGAACCACACCCAGAGCCACGGGATGATCATCCACACCCCCACGCCGGACTGGCATACGCCAGCCCAGTTCACTCCTTTTACGTATTGAGTGGGGGACGACAAAGCTACATGTGCAATGTCCCACCCTCTGCCTGCGGTGACATGGCTGCGTCCTCTGTACACGGCACAATGTAATGTCGTAGTGCCCGGGGCACAAATGCATACATCATGAGCACACGGACACACACAGATAGTTCGTTGAACTGGCCATGGGCACGTGCGCTCGACACCTTTATTGGCATGGTTACATGTACAGTGACGCATGTGCTGGATGTGTGTGGGGTGAGTGTAAGCCAACCCTCATGGAGTCGTTGGTGCTGGCAACAACTTGAACAGTGATCACAATTGAAGTTGAAACATAAAACACCAGCACAACAGAAACAACTGTGAAGCATCATGGTGGTAGCCGGAGGGAGGACAGTGTTCACCCAACATGCAAGCAGATTGTTCCCTGATTTGTGGTGCACTGAGCTAGTGGCACCTGCAGAGCTTAGCAGGGTATCAAGCTGATGATGGCCCCCACGACAGGTGTGAGCAACTCTGACAGTCTGGCAGTAAAACACCTCTGACTCTGGCACCTGTCGTTTTTAGTCGGTCCTGGCGGTGGTGGCGTGTGCATCCTGCGGTGATGCGACGTCCGGGCAGGTCAGGACTCGATGTGATGTGTGAGGCAAGGTGGACCGCAGTTGAGGCCGGAGGCAGCGGACAGCGCAGGGCCATAGACACATGGCGTTGATGACCCCCAGACCATCGACCCAGAGGCCATCCAACATGCCATCAGACTGGGGCCATGGTTTGAGCTGCGCAGAGTCAGTGGCCCCGGATGCACTGCGGCCGGCACAGGCACACCGCCACGGGACGGTGAGTTGCGGTGCAGTGAGATAGGGCCACGCGAGGTGAGCGGGTCCTCGTCGATGGCGAAGGTGACTGTAGCGGAGGTTTGCGGGGGACAGTGGAAGGTGTCCTCTAGGGCATGATGCAGAGGGCAGGAGCCGGCCAGAAGCGGCAGATGGAGGAGTGGAATGCTACAGCCTCGTTTTGGCCACATAGTCAGTATCACCAACATGATGATGAAGACAACCCCCAGTCCATGGACTCAGTCGCCAACAAATCTCAAGAAGAAAGTGTCCATGGTTGTCGGGGAACAGACTTAGTGGCACCGGAGCTGACAGGGGATGCAGTCTGCGACGAGGCCAGTACAATGATATCAGGTCTGCCATGAATGAATCATGACTGAGTTCCCAATGTGTGCACTACTCGCCCGATGTGTAGTCCGGAGGCAGCGGCCAGCGTGGGCCAACCGCTGTTCAGCAAGCTCCTCCTGGAACACTGACACACGGCATTGAAATGGCATGTGGGGATGACTCGTGGTTGACTGAGGCAGTAGCAACAGAGCTGAGCGGGTGTTTGGCCAGCGACAATGCCGTGTACTGCCTGGTACGGACTGGCATGGATTTGTGTGGGGCCTACAGGACCGCAGTGTAGTCCGAAGGCGTAGTCATCAAGGGCCCACAGACACGTGTGGTTGGGATGCCATGCACATACTTTGTGTCACTACATCGAAGGAGTATAGTGATATAAACTCCGCCATAAAGTGTGTACTCGACCATTGTGTAATCAAGACTCAGTTCCAAATGTGTGACCTACTTGACCGCAGTGTAGGCCCGAGGCAGGGGTCAGCAGGGGCCCACAGCCACGTGTCCTTGGCCCGCGATGCACAGGGTTGGTGACACCAGGGCAGTTGTCGGCAGTGTTCGGACACCTCCGTAACGATGGTCCTTTTCTCTTCCGGATTGAACCGCGTCTTCCTCTTACTCGTCTCCCTGCGTACAGTGATATGTACTCCGCCATGCAGAAATCACGGATCAGTTCAACATGTGTGACCTACACGTCTGCAGTGTAGGCCGAAGGCGTAGTCATCAGGGGCCCACAGACACGTGTGGTTGGGATGCCATGCACATACTTTGTGTCACCACATCAAAGGGAGTAAAGTGATATAAACTCCGCCATGAAGTGTGTACTCTGCCATAGCATAATCAAGACTCAGTTCCAAATGTGTGACCTACTTGAGCGTAGTGTAGGCCGGAGGCAGCGGTGGTGTACGTCAACGAAAAAGGAGTAAAGCGGGCCTGTGTCGCGGAGGCCGTGATGGTCTGAGGAGGCTGCGAAGGTCGCAGGCCTCGGGCTTGGAGCTTGCGCCGGCACATGGTGGGCCCTCTTTGACTCACGCCGGTGTTGGCAGGTGAGCAGTGAGGCCTGGCTACGCAGGGGCGGGCATGACGGCCCGGGGTGCAGCAGGCGCACAGGGTCGCAGGCCACACCGCTCACGGCGACGGCGTCGGCCTCGTGGCGGGGTGGGAGGCGCCGCCCTGGCAGACGCGTTGGGCATTCCAGAAGAGAACCACGCCCAGTGCTACGTGCTTTTCATTCACACCCCTGCACTGGCCTGGCGTACGCGGGCCAGCCCACTCTGCACACGCTTACGGGGGGGACGTCACAAGCTACATTTCCGCGATCTTCCCCACTGGCTGGGGTGACATGGTTGCGTCTACTGTCCACGACACTCCAAACACCAGCAGTGCATCTAGACATGGCTGTGTCTGTGGTCTATATACTGCAGTCTGTCCAGCACATCTCCGCCACACTTGGCATTGTGTACATACTCATTCATGGGTCACTTGCCTCCTTCGCACATGCCTGGTTCCCACCTCTCCCCACATTCCGATATTGTGTGGCTGAGGCGCCATGCCGTCGATGGCTCATGTACATGGCTGGCCACGGTTGCTACAGTTACTTGTGTTGTCGTGTCTGGTAGGTGGGCATGTTGTTTGGCATGTTGTATGTGTTTTTGTGACGTGTGCAGTGCCAGAGTTGTGAGTTGCATGATTGTGGTGTTGAGGTGTGTCGTGTGTTCATTTGGTACTTGCCAATGGGCAGTGCATTCCCATGGGTGCCATCCTGGAAGCGCTGGTTGATGTTGGACTGTCGGAAGATGAAGGGAACATGCACACTGCCTGGGTAGTTGGCCATGACATTGGTGAGGAGTCCCCTGTGGTCCACTATTGCCTGCATGTTGATGGGATGCATGTGCTTTCTGTTGGGGTATTGTGTGCGGTGTTGGCAGGGGGCACAAGTGGGACAAGTGTGCAGTGGATTGCCCCCGACACGTGGGGGGCTCCAGCTATGACGTATCGTCCTTGCTTGGTCTCCAGCTGTTTCTGCGCATTGTGGGGGACGTATGGGTGCTGGGGTCCCGAGCTTGTGAGGGCATCCGGGACAGGTGTGAGGAACTTGAATGGGGCTGGCTGTGAGACTCCTCCGACTCGGGCGGTTGTTGTTTGGGAGGGTACCAGAGGCCAACAGGTGCAGCACAGCCAGCAGCTTTGACTGCGGAGGGGTGTTGGTTGTCCGCTGTGTTGGTACCGTCAGCCTGTGGGCAATGATGTTCAGGATGCGGAGGATGGTTGTCCTTTTGGGCCTGTAGTGGGCATTGGCATTGTCTGTAAGTCTGTGGGGCTGGTGCATTTCCTGAAGGTCCGCTGTCTTTGTCTGCGCTGCCTCTGTGGTGGTCCGGGGGGGCGGCGGGGGGGGTCCGTTGGGGGGGTGGCGGTCCTGGGGGGGGTGGCAGTGGGTGTTGTTGCCCTCTGGGGGCTCCGGGGTGCATGGTGAGTGGCTCCATGGCATCTGTTGTTCTTCAGGTGTGGCTGTGGGCTGGGCTCCCTTTTCTTGTGCAGTTTGACGTCCGACTTTGCACCAGGTCAGAGCAGGTGTTAATTTCCTGCTCATAACACGCCGTATCGCCTGTTTTGTGTTCCTATCGCAGATGTGGTTGGTCGTTGAGAATGTTGCGTTGTGGTGTTGTCGCGGCTTATTGCTCGGGAACGCCTACTCTGCATCTCATTAGCGTTAGTTGCCGGGGTCATCTGTGGCGATGTTTTTTGCGACTGCTTTCGCAGGGAAACTGGTGTTATGGGCTGTTAGCACCGGCTTGTGAATGGGGCGATAAATTTAGCGCGACTTTGGATCCGTTAAAGTGCCAATAATTCGACAGTAGCTCCTTGAGAATATGCCCCTCTGTATTTCGTTTTTCACTATTGCAAGGCTATCTGTCCCATACGCTGACATGGAAGTTACTTTGTAACATCTTATGAGTATAACTTCCCATTGGGACAATATAGAGAAATGGAGTTTAGGTTCTCTGAACTCAGGATTTAATAACACATCTTTCTAGAAAGATGGTTTTAATTTATGTGTTTGAAAATGCTACTTTTGGAAAGGGGGCATTTTCTTGCTTAAACCATCCTATGTGCCTCTGCTGGGTTGTGTGTTGACTGTCTGGTTTTGGAGTGACAGGGGCTGGGGATGTGCATTCACTGTAGACAGCCACTGGGGAGGTTGAGGTGTGCCCTGCCTTTCCTGGGTGACTCAGAGCTGAGCTGAATAGACCTTGGCTGCATTTAGAATGGTGGGAGGAGTTTCCCTTGTATCTGAATAGGCCCTGTCTCCTTTGCACAATGCTGTCTCCACCTCCTGTGATCCTTCTGCCCCAGAGAGAACAGAACTGGTTTGGACTGAGCTGAGAGACTTTTAGCCACCAGAGAACAAAGGCAAATGTGGTATGAATATTGGGGCCCAGACCCAAGAACTTGATAATAGCTCAACTCAAGATGAACCTCTGCCAAGGAGAAGATCTGGAGAAGCTGAAGGAGGAGTACTGCCCCATTGTTGTGTGGATACGTTGCTGAGTTGGCCTGCAGTGGCTGCTTCTGCCAAGGAGAGGACAAAGACTGAACTGTGCTGTGTATCCTGCATGAAGAAGACCTCCAAGGGCTTGGTGTAGAGCTTGCCTCCTGTTCTGAAGTCTCAGGGACACAAAGACTTTGTTTCCTCTGTCCTCCTGCACCTGGAACTGCTGTTTCAGTTGCCACAGAGGGAAAGAGCAAAACTGACGCTGTCAAGTGATGCCGCGACCTGCAACAAAGCCATGGACACCACTCGTGAAGTGCACAGCGCACTGCCCTGACTTGCACCGCAGCCCGACGCATGCCAACGCCGCACCGTATGGAATCTGACACCGTCACCGAGGCTGCTGCCTGCACCGGAGCTGAGATCACTGCTCGTGACGCACCGCCCTGGCTCGCACCGCAGCGCTTACCTCACCGACACAGGTGCTTCATCATCATTGAGACGATGCCTGACGGGGTGGCCTCCCGAATCCATTATCCCTGCACCGTCTTAAGAAACGGACGCATTGCTGCCAATGTGACGTCACCTGCCCTGCAACAGTAGGGAACCAACACCTTATCCTCCCTGCCTCGCAGTAAGGAACCAGTGCTTCACCTCCCCTGTGGTCCTAAGCAACCGACGCAGCCTGGCTCCAATGACGTATCACTCGCCGATGTCGTGCACTGTTTCTGTTTGCATCTTTGCCAAAGTACTGTTCTTGGGGGTACGTGTGACTTGGTGCCCGGCCTGCGCACCGAACGGTGGCGCCGTACTTTGAGATTTCCATTTGTCACGACGTCGTAATAGCCCCAGGGGGAGCTATTTGTTGCTACAAGCTTTATGTTTGTGAATAACCTATTTTTGATGATATCTTGACATATGTATGGTGTATTTTTGTCATTTTGGTCTTGTTTGGTTTAGATAAAGACTTACCTATTTTTCTAAACTGGTGTGATGTGCATTTGTAGTATTTTCACTGTGTTGCTATATGAGTGCACAAATGCTCTACACATTGCCTCTGAGCTAAGCCTGACTGCTCATGCCAAGCTACATAGGGGGTGAGCAGGGGTTGTCTTAGGGCATAATTCCCTTACCCTGACTAGAAGCAAAGGTCCCTCCTTGGACAACGGTAAAAGCATTGCCAACTAGAGACCCGCATTTCTAACATTCATGTTCAGCTGTGAGGATTAGGACTTGCATTTGTGCCTAACATACAGTAATTGGTGTACACTACTAGTAAAGTGCAGACCATTACACAACCCCAAACTATTTGGTGAACTTTTATTTTGAATTTTTCTACAACTTGTGAACTTCCAATTTCACCATGTCTAAACCAGCATCAATGGCATCTGTGGATATTGATTTTGAAGAGGATAGAGTTGAGCTCTACACTGTGCCACAATTGAAATCAATCTGCAAGAATTTTAAAATCACAGTGAGAGGCCTCACCAGAAAGGAGGAATACCAAAAGGTGGTGAGGGTCTGGTTGGAATCAAGGAATGCCAGTGGGCATACTGAGGTGGCTATGGTGGAGGCAGAGGATTTAGATGGGCAGTGGAGTGAGCTGTTAGGTCTGCTTGGAGGGAGGGTGCTCTCCAGGGAGGGCAGCAGTGTATCTTCAAAGGGTTTGTCTCCAGAGGAGCTGGAGGACAGACAAAGAAGCAGAGTGTATGAGCTGGAGCTTGCCAAGCTCAGACTGGGGAAAGAGAGTGACATGGAGAAAAATAAATTGGAGTTAGAGAGGCAGAAACTTACCATGGAGAAAAAGAGGATGCACTTAGAGCATGAGAGAAGTTTGAAGGAGCTGGACATAAAAGCCAAGAGTGTGAAGTGCAGTTCCAATGGTGGCAGCATTTCTTCGGTGCATGGGGAAGGAAGGGTGCATATTCCTAAGGAGGTGATCAAAGATTTTGTGCTAGGTGATGACATTGGTCAGTGGTTCAAGGGGTATGAGGTAGCAATGAGGTCCCACAGAGTCCCTGAGAGAGATTGGGGAGCGTGGTTGTGAAGTTGCTTCACTGCAAAGGGGAGGGACACCTTGCTAGCTTTGCCTGAGAAGGATAAAGTGATTTACACTACAGAAGGAGGCCTTGATCAGAAGGTATGGGTTGACCCTAGAGCTGTATAGACAGAAGTTCAGGGCCTTTAACTGTTTCGCTGCTAGGCCTCCCCACCCCCTCCGTGCTAAGACTTTTTTGAGCTATTTAGGGTAGTTTGCGCTTAGGCCCCTGTAACTTTTTGTCCACATAAGGAATCCACCCCAAATTTGCATCCTTTTCTTCCAGCATCATGGGAATTTTAAAGGTACCCAGGGGTTGTGGATTGCCCTGGAGGGGACCCAGAAATTTGCCAAAATATAGGTAAATGTTGGTTTGTTTTTCTAAAAATGGGGAAAAAGTGCTGCAGAAGAAAGTTTCTGTTTTTTCCCTGCAATGGTATCAACAAAGAGTTTGTGGTGCTGAAATCACCATCTTCCCAGCTTTCAGGGACAGGCAGACTTTTTTCAGAAAACCAAAACTTTTTACACAGTTTTGGCATTTTACTGGGACATAGCCTATTTTTGCTACTTTTTGTGCTTTCAACCTCCTTCCAGTTAGTGGTAGAAATGGGTATAAAAGCAATAATGGATGCTGGAAAGCTATACATTTCTGTAAAGTAGACAAAATTCTGAATTCAGCAAGGGGTCATTTGTTTAGATCCTTCAAGTTTCTTTTTTTTTATAGGAACTAACCGTTGAAAATAAGTGTAATTGAAAATGAGTTGAAAAAACAGCCATTTGTGCCTACGTTTTAACCTCTAACTCTTTCTAAGTATTACAGAGCTTTCAAAGCAATATACCGTTACATCCACTGAACCCTTCTGGTTGTGGGGATATATAGGACTTGTAGGTTCACCAAGAACCTGAGGAACCCAGAACTAATAACTGAACTGCTTCTTGCAATGGTTTTTCATTGTGTACCGGGTATATAGCAATTAATTTGGTAAAATATAAAGAGTGAAAAGTAGGTATCAAGGACACCTATGTATTTCTGAAATGGGAACAAAATGTAGAGTTTAGAAGCAGTAGTTATTTGCACATTTCCAAAATTGTGGGTACCCATACTAGAATGTGAATTATAGGACATTTTTCAAAGTGACTTCTTTTTTACACAATGTCTTACAAAAACGCAACTTGGACACACAACATTTTTACAGTGAAAACCGACCCTTTTTTGCAAAGTGCCTAGCTGTGGATTCTGAACCCTAGCTCAGCTGGCACCTAGAGAAGCCTAGTAAACCTATACTTTTTTCAAAAGTAGGCACTAAGAGGAATCCAGGATGAGGTGACTTGAGTGGCTTTTACCAGGTTCTGTTACCCAGAATCCCATGCAAACCTCAAACGTTGTAAAATAAAAACATTTTCCTCATATTTCTGTGATGGAAAGTTCTGGAATCTGTGTGGATCCACAAAATTCCATGCACCCGGCATTCCTCAAAGTCTTCCAATAAAAATGGTACCTCACTTGTGTGGGTAGGTCTAGTGCCTGTGACAAGAAACAGGCCAAAAAGCAACGTGGACACACCACAATTTGACAGTGAAACTGACCCTTTTTTACAAAGTGCCTAGCTGTGGATTTTGAACTCTAGCTCTGCCGGCACCTAGAGAAACCTAGCAAAATTATAAATTTTTTAAAACTACACATCAAGGGGAATCCAGGAGGGGGTGACTTTTGTGGATCTCACCAGGTTCTAATACCCAGAATCTCTTGCAAACTTCAAACTTTGTCACAAAAAAAACAAATTTTCCTCACATATCTGTGAAGGAAAGTTCTGGAATCTGCGTGGATCCACAAAATTCCACCCACCTTGCATTTCTCAAAGTCTTTTGATAAAAATGGTACCTTACTTGTGTGGGAGGCCTAGTGCCTGTGACAGGAAACAGGCCAAAATGCAACATGGACACACCACAATTTGACAGTGAAAACTGACCATTTTTTTCAAAGTGCCTAGCTGTGGATTTTGAACCCTAGCTCTGTCGGTACCTAGGGAAACTTAGCAAACCTATACATTTTTGAAAACTAAACACCCAGGGGAATCCAGGAGGGGGTGACTTGTGTGGCTTTCACCAGGTTATGTTACCCAGAATCCCTTGCAAACCTCAAACTGTGTCACAAAAAACAAATTTTCCTCACATTTCTGCGATGGAAAGTTCTGGAATCTGCGAGGATCCACTAAATTCTACCCACCCTGCATTCCCCAAAGTCTCCCAATAAAAATGGTAGCTCACTTGTGTGGGTAGGCCTAGTGCCGGCCACAAGAAATGGGCCAAATTACAACATGGACACACCACATTTTTACTGTGAAAACTGACCCTTTTTTTGCAAAGTGCCTAGCTGTAGCTTTTGAACCCTAGCTCTGCCGGCACCTAGGGAAACCTATCAAACCTATACATTTTTTAAAACTAGATATCCAGGGAAATCCAGGATGGGGTGACTTGTGTGGCTCTCACCAAGTTCTTTTACCCAGAATCCCTTGCAAACCTTAAACTTTGTCACAAAAAAACACATTTTCCTCACATTTCTGTGATGGAAAGTTCTGGAATCTGCGTTGATCCAAAGAATTCCACCCCACATTCTCCAACATCTCCTGATAAAAATGGTACCTCACTTGTGTGGGTAGGGCTAGTGCCCGCTACAGGAAACAGGCCAAAACACAAGGTGGACACACCACATTTTTACTGTGAAAACTGACCATTTTTTTGCAAAGTGTCTAGCTGCCGATTTTTAACCCTAGATCTGCCAGCACCTAGGGAATCCTAGAAAACCTATACATTTTTTAAAACTAGGCACAAAGGGAAATCCAGGAGGGGGTGACATGTGTGGCTCTCACCAGGTTATGTTACCCAGAATCCCATGCAAACCTCAAACTTTGTAAAAAAAAACACATTTTACTCACATTTCTGTGATGGAAAGTTTTGGATTCTGTGTGAATCCACAAAATTCTACCCACCCCGCATTTTTCAAAGTCTTCCGATAAAAATGGTACCTTACTTGTGTGGGTAGGCCTAGTGCCCGCAACAGGAAACAGGCCAAAACGCAACGTGGACACACCACATTTTTACAGTGAAAACTGACCCTTTTTTCAAAGTGCCTAGCTGTGGATTTTGAACCCTAGCTCTGCTGGTACCTAGGGAAACCTAGCACACCTATCCATTTTTGAAAACTAGACACCCAGGGAAATCCAGGAGGGGGTGACTTGTGTGGCTCTCACCAGGTTCTGTTACCCAGAATCTCTTGCAAATATCAAACTTTGTAAAAAAAAACACATTTTCCTCACATTTCTGTGATGGAAAGTTCTGGAATCTGCGTGGATCCACAAAATTCCATGCACCCCACATTCCTCAAAGTCTTCCGATAAAAATGGTACCTCACTTGTGTGGGTAGGTATGGTGCCTGCGACAGGAAACAGGCCAAAAAGCAACGTGGCCACACCACAATTTGACAGTGAAAACTGACCCTTTTTTACAATGTGCCTAGCTTTGGATTTTGAACGCTAGCTCTGCGGCACCTAGAGAAACCTAGCAAACCTATAAATTTTTTAAAACTAGACATCAAGGGGAATCCAGGAGGGGGCGACTTTTGTGCATCTCACCAGGTTCTGTTACCCAGAATCCCTTGTAAACCTCAAACTTTGTAAAAAAAAAACACATTTTACTCACATTTCTGTGATGGAAAGTTTTGGATTCTGTGTGAATCCACAAAATTCCACCCACCCCGCATTTTTCAAAGTCTTCAAATAAAAATGGTACCTTACTTGTGTGGGTAGGCCTAGTGCCGGCGACAGGAACAGGCCAAAACGCAACGTGGACGCACCACATTTTTACAGTGAAAACTGACCCTTTTTTTGCAAAGTGCCTAGCTGTGGATTTCGAACTCTAACTCTGCCGGCACATAGGGAAACCTAGCAAACCTATACATTTTTGAAAACTAGACACAAAGGGAAATCCAGGAGGGGGTGACTTGTGTGGCTCACACCAGGTTCTATTACCCCCAATCCCTTGCAAACCTCAAATTTCTGTGTGGGAAAGTTGTGTGATCACCGGGCTGACACAAATTTCCTACCTCCCAGCGTTCCTCCAGGTCTCCCGATAAAAATGGTACCTCACTTGTGTCGGTGGGCCAAGTACCCATGACAGGCAAGGGCCCAAAACGTATTGTGGAGACATCTAATTACCTATCACAAAACGACCTGGTTTTGCAAGGGGGGCACCTGGGTTTTTGACCCTGGGCTCGGCGGCCATCTAGGGAAACCTACCAAACCCACACATTTATGAAAACTAGACACCTTGGGGAGTCCAGGGAGATATGGCTTGTGTGAATCCCCCAATGTTTCCCTACCCAGAATCCCTTTGCAAACCTCAAATTTATCTGAAAACAATCACCTTTTCCACACATTTTTGTGTGGGATCCCCGCGCCGGCACAAATGTGCTACCATCCAGCATTCCCCTTGTTCTCCCGAGTAAAATGATACCTCTTTTTTCTTTGTTTATAATTTTTTATTAGGGGAAAAAAAACAAGTTAACAGTCATTCAACAGAATCATCAAACTCATCTGCAGCCGAAACTAAATTCATAATTCTAGTTCATATTATTTAAGCCCAAATTTCTTAATAACAAACTTCTCTTAAACATCAAGACATCACGTCACTTAATCGTTCATGTTAATGCTGCTTCTAAATAAAGAATATTGTACTACTGCAGTTCATTCTAATACATTCCCAGCAACAGATAGTCATAAATAACATAAAAAGCATTTGTGAAAAAATCCTAAAATGCCCCATTGGTCATAATTTAGCCTAAGCTAATCGATTTCTAAAATCTTTTCTACAGCAAACCTTGATTACTAACTGCTCCCATTGCCCTCTGCCAAGTTGACCAAATTTTGTTAAAACGCCTGATAGCCCCTATTCTCTTTGCATAGAGTAATTCATGACGATACACTTTATCCATCTTATTACGCCAATGATTGATGGTAGGTATTTTGATGGACCTCAGTTTGCTAACACCAATGACTTGGCTACCAAGGATACGATAAAACACAGCTGTCTCAATTCAGTAGTCAAATCCTAAGCGGCTAGTGAAACCCCAAAGAAAGCTCCCATCGCACCTGGTAAGATTATTCTACCTACGCAATTACTTAATTCCGCAAAAATCCCTGTCCAAAAAAATTTCAATTTAGGGCAGACAAATATCATATGGAGCCAATCCCCAACCTGGGATCTTCATCTAAAACATATGGGATCGGCAGCAAGGTACATTTTACTAATTTTTGCGGGGTGTAATAGAGCATCCACTTACAGTAAAAGCTTGTACGCTTAAAATTGGCAGCTCGAATAGCTTGTTTACATAAATCGTTATAATGGTCCCAGTGCTGCTTAGTAATGCTACAGCCTGCAATATTGTTTATGCTACTAATGTGTTTTGATATTGCTTTGTGTCCCGAGTGTTGATGTAGCAATCTGTACCAATTACCAATTCCTCTAAGCCGAGTAATGAAAAAAGCTTGCCCTACTTTTTCTGTCCTAAGATTCGGTTCAACGATGTTAGATAAACAAACATGCTTAATTTGAGCATAGCTAAAAAAAAGTGTTGGACTCAAAGATATATGGTCGGAAATAAGTTTTTGCCAGGTAACAAAACCATTATTATGAAAAAAGCTGCCTAATGTGCAAAATCCAATATTTGCCCAGCGTGCTAATATGGAGCGCCTCAAGTGCAAACCCAAACCAGCACAGGCTTCAAGCTTCATCAGAGGATGGTAATATGGAATCTGATATTCTCGCCAAATATAGTTGGCACCATCTACAACTATGTGAGGCGTCTTATAGCGTGTGCGTTTTGGTAGCCTTGGGATTGTAAAAAAAGAGGCCGGGTCTATTTTTGCTGTTTTCAACAAAATATGTAGGTTATAATTATCAGTAGCGGCTATATTTTTTGAAGCTAGGGTCAGCCAGCTTATAAGCTTGGCTTGATAGTAAATTCTTAAAGCAGGCAAAGCTAGTCCACCCTCCTCCTGAGGCAAAGAAAGTGTTAACAGTTTAGCCCTCGGTCACTTCGACTGCCAAATAAACAACTGAAGTTCGCCTTCTCAGGCTCCAAAAAAGGCCTTTGTAAGCTTAATTGGGACATTAGAAAAAACAAACAAAAATAGCGGTAATAAATTCATTTTTATAAGTGATACACGGCCGATAATTGTAAAAGGAAATTTGTTCCAACGATACAACAATAAGCAAACTTTATTTAATAAAGGGGCGTAATTTAGTGCATATAAATCATTATAATTTATCGTTGCCTTCTTCCCAAGATAGCTAATCGGACGTGTGGCTAAGAATGAAGACTGCATATCAAATGGTAATATCCTAGGGAACTATTAAAAATTAGAGCTTCAGATTTTGCTTGATTTATTTTATATCACCCAATGGCCGTAAACTCAGCGATTTTATTAAAAGCACGCTGAACATTATCCTTGGTAAAAAGCAACAGGAGTATGACCCATAGACCAGGTTGAGATCTGGGTAACTAAGCGTAATTTACAACAATGTCTCAACCGGATTCAATGAGGAAGGCAAATGCATATGTATGTACACAACATTACAAGGCAGACGCAAAAAAGGGAGACTCCCGGTCTTCTTTCAAAAGTGCTCATGGCATCATATATTTAAATTCTCAGTTTATACAAGACAGTTATAACAGCACTGTAAGCATAAATTGCGAAGGCAACCCAAGAGGACTTTGTGCACGTTGTGCTCGTGATGCATCAGTGCTGTTATAACTGTCTTGTATAAACTGAGAATTTAAATATATGATGCCATGAGCACTTTTGAAAGAAGACCGGGAGTCTCCCTTTTTTGCGTCTGCCTTGTAATGTTGTGTACATACATATGCATTTGCCTTCCTCATTGAATCCGGTTGAGACATTGTTGTAACTTACGAACATTATCCTTGTCAGCCTTTAAGTACAAAACCATATCGTCTGCATATAACTTAAAGTTTAGGCGCCGCCCTCATAGGTGCTTCAATAGATTGGTCTGAGCGAATAGCACATGCCTGTGGTTCGATAAATAAAGCAAACAATATGGGTGACATCGGGCAACCCTGGTGAGTTCCACAACTGATGTTAATGTCTCCAACTAAAATATTATTAATCAATATAGATGCCTTCGCCCCAAGATATAAAGTTCGCAACATTAACAAAAAACTAACTCTGAAAGAAAATTTCTGAAGTATTGCAAAAAGAACCTCCCACTCCACCAAATCAAAAGCTTTCTCAGCATTTAACATAAGAGCCGTAGCTTTTATTTATTTATTTATTTTGAAGGTTTTATATAGCGAGAACAAGACCCTTGCGGGTATCAGAGCGCTTTACAGGGTAAATAAAAGAAACACAATAAGCATAGGGTCATAAAAATATGTCTCATACCAGATAAGCATCGTATATCCACAACAAGCATAGAGTAATAAACATTTCTTCTACAAATCAAGAATCGTATAAAAGGTAATATACATGGATCAAGTAAATTTAGACATAAGAAGGGTTTTCACTTCTTTTTTGAAAGATGCAGTAGAGGGGTTCAGTCTGGTTTCTGGGGGCAGTGCATTCCAAATCCTGGGCGCCATCCCTGAGAAGGAGCGGTTTTCTTTTTGGCGAATCTTTGTGGTTTCAGTAAAAGGTTACTGGAGCTCCTGGAGGCTCTGTTGCCACATGAAGGCACCAATTTCTGTGTCAGGTAACTCAGGGTGTTGTGATGTATGGCTTTATGTGTCATACAGGCAATTTTTTGTTGAATTCTGGCTTCGAAAGGTAGCCAGTTAAGGGATCTGAGGTCGGGGGAGATATGGCAGTTTCTTTTAGATCCTGTGATGAGTCTGGCTGCTGCGTTGATTGAGGCTCTTAGAGGGGCTGTCGACGCTTTGGGAAGACCGCAGAGAGATACACTTCCATATTCCACTCTTGGGATAATTAGTGCTTGAACTGCCAGTTTGAAGTCATTTTCGGGTAGGAAGGGTTTTAGTTTTCTCAAGGTGTTCATCTGAAAATTAGCTCCTTTTGTTGCTGCGCTAATGTGTTTCTGCATATTTAGATTTCTGTCCAGAGTTACTCCCAGCGATTTCGCTGAGTCAATAATAAGAGGTTGGCATTTGAGTGCTGTTAGGTGTTTCAACCAATCTTGGATGATGGTTACTTGTGTGGGAGGAGCGATTAGGAGGAATTCGGTCTTGAGGGTATTTAGTTTCAAGTGGTTTTCTGCCAGCCAGGTCTGCGTTTTTTGAAGCGTAAAGTTGAGGGATTTGATGTCCTCTAGAGAGTGGATCTTTAAGTATATCTGGATATTATCAGCATACATGTGATAGTGTACGTTAGAAGAGCTGAGGATTTCTGTGAGCGGTTCCATGAATAAATTGAAAAGTGTAGGAGAGAGGGATGATCCCTGTGGGACTCCTAATGTGACTGGGACGGGGTTGGACAGGGATTGATTAACCTTGAATCTTTGCGATCTATTTTGAAGGAACGAAGTGAACCAGTTTAGTACTGATCCAGTTAATCCCATTCTGTGTTTCAGTAGGTCTAGCAGGTTGTCGTGTTTGATGGTGTCAAAGACCGAAGAAAGGTCAAGCAGGATTAGCAGAGAAGCCTTGTTTTGGTCGAGGCTTTTTAGCGCGTCATCTATGATGTGTGTCATGGCTGATTCAGTGCTGTGCCCTGCGCGGAAGCCGGATTGGTATTGGTTGAGCAGGTTGAAATGGTCTATGTGGTAGCCTAGCTGAATGTGAACACATTTTTCTAAGAGTTTGGCCAAAGTAGGGATGTTGGATATAGGGTGGTAATTATTTAAGTCCGAGGAGTCAACCGTTGGTTCTTTAGGATGGGGGATACCTGCCCGGCTTTGAGGAGTTCCGGGATGATGCCTTGAAGGAGAGAGGTATTTATGATCTTTGTCCATAGAGGTAGTAGCAGTGGAATGAAGTATTTTAAGTAGTTTGCGGGAAGAGGGTCTGTGAAGTGGTTAGAGGGATTCAGAGCAATGAGCATTTTGAATATGGCTTCTTCACTGTAAGTGGTGAAGGAAGCCCAGGAGGCGTTATTTTTTAGTTCGAACTTAGGTGAGCATACAGGTGGGAATCCCGGAGGGGGAGAAGAAATGTCCATATGCGTGTCATTATGAGCTGTTAGGACATTGAGTAGGTCCGTCTTAATGTTTTCGGTTTTCGTAGTGAAGATGGAGGCAAAATCTTCGCAATTGGGTACTTAGTCTAGGTTAGCGTGGGAGAGGTGAGATGCACCCTTAGATTGTGTTTTGATTAGTTCAAATAGTTTTTTGGGACGGTTCTTGGCTTGGTCTAGTTGATTACTGAAGAAGTCTGCTTTTGATCGTCTGATCTTTCTGTAGTAAGAGTTTCTCGTAGTCCTTAGCAGTTTGAGGAGGTTAGTGGAAGGTGATGATCTCCATCGTCGTTCGATTGATCTTAGGCATCGTCTATCCTCATTTAGTCTTCCATCGTACCACGGTTTTGAGTCTTTTGTGGAGATTCTCTTCAGTTGCACGGGAGCAACTTTGTCTAATAATTTGTTCATGGAGTGGAAGTAGTGCTTAGTAAGATCTTGAGCTTCGGCTAAGCCTTCAGGTGGAAGGAGGGGGTTGGTGCTGAAGGTTGTGGCTAGGTCGGCACTGAAATATTTTTAGATTCCTCTTCCATATTTTAGTTCTTGTGGGTTGGGAAGGGTGACGTTTTACTGATTCATTAATGAAGAATGTGATAATGTGGTGATCCGACCAATCACAGGGTAGGATCGTTTCAAGCTGAATGGATTCAGCTTTGGAAATGACTAGGTCCAGGATAGAGCCTTTATCGTGTGTGGAGCTGTTACAGATTTGGGTGAGGTCAAGTTCCGAGAGGAAGGCTTTGAGGCTATTGACCGCTGAATCATTCAGGTCGCTCCAGTGGAGATTGAGGTCTCCGAGAAATATTTGGGTATTTTATTGGCCGGCATTAGTAGAGACAATATCCATGAGATGTTCGATGAATGTGAGGTTATCACCTGGTGGGTGATAGAGAGTGTGCAGAGAGCATACTGGCTTGTTATTAATAGTGATGTCTAAGCATAGGTATTCGCAAGAAGAGAATACTGGGGATTGTGCGCGGTTAACTGAGAGATTGTTCCGGTGTATGCAGGCAATACCACCACCTGGTTTATCAGTTCTGTCTAGTCTGGTGATGTCATGGTTAGGGGGTACCAGAATGTCGAGGATGGGTGTAGAAGATTCATTTAACCAAGTTTCTGTCAAAATTAGTAGGTCAGGTTCATAAGTGAGTATAAGGTCAGCTATATCAGCTGCATGTCTTGAGGCAGATCTACAGTTTAGAAGTGTGCATTTAAGTCGAGGTTTGATGAGGGTTGTGTTGGGTTCTTGTGTGAGGGGGACTCACCTAAGGTTATTTTCAATTATCCCTCTAGAATTGTGATTTGTAACTCTGTGAATGTTGGAAGGGATACTTTGGATTGTGGAATGTTTCTGCAGGTTGTCTGAGTGCAGTGTGTCAAGGGTGGAATGCGGGATATCATAGGAACGAAGTAGGGAGAGTATGTCTTTGGCCGATAGGGGATTTAACCTTCGGATTGGATGAGATAAGGTGTTGGGGTAGGGAACAGTTCTCCACCTTCGGGGCTGCTGTTTCAGGGGATGCGCGTGCAGCTGTTGGGTGTATTTGGAGTGGTTGCTGTGGAATTTTGTCCGAAATTCTTGTTCAGAGTGTTTGGCCAGGGGTTGGTGCAGAATCAAGTCACATAGTCTTTGTAGTTCCTCTTTGACTTGTAGTAATGATAGTAAGATCTCATCAAGTCTGGGGTCTGGAGTGGGAGGTAACATGCTTAGTGATTAGAGTGTGGGTGAGGGAGGAGTGCTGGGGTCATATCTGAGCTTTAATTTTTGCTATTGAAAAGTAATCTATAGCCTGTATTAAAAAAATTGTGTTAGAAGTTATCAATCTTCCCGGGAGGAAACCATTCTGATCGTGATGTACAATAGTTTGTGCAATGGCTGCGACCCTTTTAGCCATCATTTTGGCAAATAGTTTATAATCAGTGTTGAGGAGACTGATGGGACGATACGAGTTGGGGTCGAGTTCTGACTTTCTCTTTTTAAAAAAACTAACAACAATAGATTCAGAAAACGAACTGGGGACACTACCTCCTTGTAAGATTTGATTAAATAGCCAAACTAAAAAAAGTGATAATTGCTGAGAAAATGTTTTATAAAATTCGGCTGGCAAACCATCTCTACCGCAAGCCTTGCCATTAGGAAGAGATTTGATAGTTTGTTGTACCTCAGATTACGTAATGACTGTATTAATTGATTCCGCCTGGCCTTCTGAAAGAGACGGGACTACTATACCCGCCAGCCATCATTCTATCACCTCCGGTGGACTCCCAATCCCTCCAGTATAAATTTTAAGATAGTTCTGATAAAAGATCTGAGCTAATTCTGAGGGAAGAAATTTTGTATTCTGCTTAGAATCAATTATTCGCTTGATAAAATTCGAGTTATTTTTGGATTCTGCTGACCAAGCCAGAAGCCTACCCACGAATTCACTTTCCTCGTATCTTTGCTGTAAATATGAAGCATGATTTAGCATTTGCTTTGAAAAACAAACCTCCTGCAGGTTCTGTTTAGCTTCTTTCATTACTTTCAATGTACTTTTGGATCGAGAGCAAGTATATGCCCCCATGGCACTATCTACTGCCTTACTCAGACATTCCAATTGCACCCTATCCTTCTGTTTGATAGCGGCAGAAAATGCAATTGCTAGCCCCCGAAAAAATGCTTTCAGTGCTCCCCAAACCACAAAGTCTGCTGCCGAATCTATGTTGAGCTTAAAGAATTCCTCACGATTCTGTTTCAACGGTTCAACCCAACAATCATCCGATAATAATGCTTTGTTAAAGCTTCATCTGACGCTTAAAGACCCGGCAGACACTGATGGAATAAATATACTAATCAATGCATGATCCAAAAATGTGTTATTAACTATGCTTGCTTCCTCGATGCCTAATACATATGATGTCAAAAAATAATCAATGCGGGATGCAGTTCCGTAGCATTTCGAATAGCATGTATATTCTTGTAGAGCTTCATTTCATGTCCGCCAGGGATCTATGAGAGCAAAATCCTGGATTAAAGCCTGGAAAGCCTTTATAGATTTAGGTTTGTTTTGCAATCTATTCTGGCGTGATGTATCTATTTCTAAGTTTTGAATTAAATTAAAATCCACTCCCATTATAATATAACCTGTCTCATTTTGCAAAAGTAAATATAATTCCTGTAGGGCTGCCGGGAAATCCTCAATAGCACTATAATAACTTATCAGATTATAAATGTCCCTTCTAATTTGTATTTTAACAAAGATCCACCTAGCAAATGAATCACTAACTACTTTTAACACTTCTGCTTGAACTGACCGCATTATCAGTATAGCCACCCCCCTGATAGATTCCTGTGCTGAAGCAAAAAATGCTTATTGAATCTGTGGGTGGAGCCGAGGTTGTGTGCCCTGGTCCTTTAAATGTGTCTCCTGTAACATTATAATATCCGAGTGTAAGATTCTGAACCAGGCTAGCATTCCTAGGGTCTTTAATCTATTATTTAGCCCATTCACATTACATGATCTAACTTTCAACCCATTACGTGACATTATCTTTCCTACTTCTCATTGACTGCTGTTTCTTTTCCAATTTTACCTTCAACCTAACCCCACACCCATGTGCCAACAACCTCCCCACCACCCAGCTCTCCCTCCTCACCCCCTGGAGCCCAACCCGCCATAAGCTCCTTCCTACCCCACCTACCCCTCCCCATCTTCCGCCCCCCCTCCCAACCTCCACCCTATTGTGGTGCCTTCACATGGCACCTGTAAAACGACTAGGGCAACTCTAGGCGTCGAGAGTATTAAATAAATTCGAACAAAACACAGACAGTTTTTTAGCACTGTCCAGCTCCGACTCTTTGTTGCGACTGAGGGATTGATTGCAAAAAATCACATGCCTGTTCTACTGAATGTAAAATCTTAACTCGACCTTTAAATAAAACCTTAAGTTTTGATTGTTGTATAATGCCCGCAGGGGCCCCGACCTGCTGACAATTGCTCATCAAACTCTTAAACTCCCTTCTGCGACGAGCAGACAGTGCCGACATGTCGGAAAAGACTCTGAAAGTAAAGTCTCCTGGGATCTGGAATGCTTTATTCTTAATGGCATTTGTGAGTATCTGCTCCTTGATCCGGTAATCACCGAAATTCACGATTACTGTCCGGGGATACTTGACGCCTGAAGGTTGAACGGCCGGTACATGATGAGTTCTTGTGATGGTTAAATCTAGTTCACGCGATGCATCTTCTGGGTACACATGTTTTCTTATGAGTGCGGAAACAAACTCAACCATAGTTTGGCTATTTTCACGACCCTCTGGAATCCCTGTGAACCTCAAGTTTGAGCGGCGTGACCGATTTTCGGCATCATCAATCTTTACTTGCAGATCTTCCAGCTCGGTTTGGAGTTTAGAAACTATACATTCCTGCCCGGGTCTAGCAACCTCTATATCTGAAACCCGCTGTTTAACTTCGGACAATCTTGCATTTAAGTTCAACATATTCTGATTAATTGAATCTAATTGTAGTTCTTTCTTTCTGCTCGTTTCGACCTGGGAGACCTTTATGAGTTTGAGGTCTTTTAAGAATTGGTGTAGCAGTAGTTCGGTTGTAGAAGGGTGCTCTTCACCAGCGCTTGAAAGTTGAGGATCTGCAGTTAACTGTGGCATAACAGACCCGGACTCCAAGCATGTATTGTTTACCCCCCCCTGCTGTAATGCTCCTGCTTTGAGGATCGGTAATGATAGAACAAAACTGGTAGAGATTGAATTCAAACCAACAGAACTAGTAGGAATTGAATTCATAGCATCATCCGACACCCCAGGTATGGGATTATCTTTGCCTTGCCCCAGCGCCTGTATAGCTGTATATGCGGCAGCATCCTTATGGGTTCTTTCATTCTGGATACCACAAAGAGAGGATAGGTCTGTGTTTTAAGCCCCCTTTGTGCACTCTCCATAGTTCTCTTCGCTTTTGCCTCTATGGATATGCCTCCATCTGCAGCTTTAACTGCAAAGTCGAGGATCGAGCTAAACAGTTTAGAAGCCGACAATTGGGGTGTCGTGCCCTTATCAGCAGGGTTTCCTTGTGGTGTACTTGAGCTCCCTCCCAGGGACTGTTCTGAGCTCATAGACATAAGGGGATCCATAATTGGAGAAAGCGGTGTAGCGGCTGCCATGCTCTCTTGATCCTTACACTGCTTGCGAGTAGTTTTTACTGATGTTTTAACAAAACGCAGTTTATTTGTTGAGTCCCTGGGAATACGTTTAATTATCAGTATTCGGTATCAATCTGCCTCAGTAAGTGGTTTCAAATGGCCGCAAGCTGCAAGCCACACCACAGCTATGTGGCTGCTTCCGCAGCCTCAGCACCTTTCTCTTCCCCCCAAAAAAACCCCAGAAAACATTTTCTTGAAGGGCCGGAGCTTCCCTCATATCGCTCAGTTCTACTGGAAAACTAAAAATGCGAATATACATGTATACTAGTATACAGTTCACAGTTCACAAGCTCGTACCGCTCAGCCACTGTAGCAAAACACCCCCTTAGATGCTGCTCACTCACCGCTATCTGGCGTGGAGAAATGGCAAGCAGAGCCAGGAAAATCCTTATGGGATAACAATCCAGCCGCCGACCGGTCCCAGCAGCTCAGCTGTTCCTCCAGCGTAAGTCAGCTACATAAATCAATCCTCTGTGCTGCACATGATCCTCCTAGGTCTCACTGGAACAGCAAAAGGGAGCGGGCAGCTCTGCACAATTAAGTATGTTTATTATGCGGGATTGCCCATTCCCGATTTGCCCGGATTCCCGGTCTCCCAGGCGTACATCCCCAACGAACATCCGACACCGCAAAAACTGCAAAGCTTTCTTCACTCGAACGCCGCCGAGTGCCGCCAGCTGTGTCAGCTGTGGAGCATGACAGGAGCTCCCAACGCGTCCCGAGTAAAATGATACCTCACTTGTGTGGGTGGGCCAAGGGCCTGTGACTGGGATGGGCCAAAACATGGGGATTAAGGGTATAGCACAGTGAATTCTAAGCCCTACATTTTTAAAAAATACTTTTTTAGCCGATTCTGTATTGGAGCAGATCCAGCAAGAGAGGGTCCTTAGTGTTACACATTAAGGGTATTCGCCCTTGCATTCTGCTGTCTGCACTGAAACTACAATTCCCAGAAAGCTTCTTATGGGGGATTAGGTTGTGTGCACTCTCAGACCCCATCATGTGACCTAGCGGCCGTTAAAGGTTGCCTGCTCCCAAGCACAGGTGCTTGGCAAACTACCTTCAGGTGGACCACGCCTCCCAACAGAGACTCCGTTCCAGACCGCACCCTTCTGCTGCGACATCGCGCTTCTGAAGACGCCTGTTCTGTGTTCTCTGCCGTGTCTCGGTTGTTGTCTCTTTGTTTTTGGATTTCGTTTTTTTTTTGGAACATTCAGCGCGTGTTGGCGCTTCTTTCTGTCTCATGTTTTAGTCCCTTTTGGTGCGGAGGAAATTTCGCCCAACATATTATTTTTTTGTAGTGCTGCGCTCGCACGCATACAGCGTGGAACGCTTCTTGGTCCCAATATCACATTACTAGATTGGATCGCTTGATTGCATATGACCTGGTGCGGTCACGGTGTTCGCCGCATTTGGACACAGCGGTTGTTTGTTTTTATTAATGAGCCGGTAGCGCTCCTTTTTGCTTTTGCTCTCGCCAGCATAGCGACCTGAGCAGCTCAACGGAAACTGAATGCCCTTTCGCCCCTCTTTGTTTACATTTCCCTTCCACGTGGGACAAAGCAAAGACTGCTGGAAATTAGGGAAGCACTCCTGGTTGATCGTGCCTTGGACTCTGTGTTCTCTGTGCCAGTGGAAATGACATTGCTGGCTATCCCCTAATCTTTGCTTCGGAGGGCAGACGTATGCCTACTACAACTGATTACCGGGACACTAATATTTTGTGTATCCTTCTACCTACCTTCTGAATCCTTACTTAAATAAGAAAGTCGCTATCTATGGTGAGTCTGGGGGAGCATACAACAGAGGGGTTGTTTGTTACTCAGGGGTATTGGTATTAGATAGTGGTGTGTTCTGTCATTGAAAATCATTTCTTGTTTTTATGTTTATCTTCCCAAAGGGCTACAGATCCTAAACCAGATATCTCTGAAGATCCCTCTTTCGTGGGTTTAACATTGAAGTTTCCTCTCCTGGTGGTCCTGAGCTGTCTCTTCTCTGCCCACGGGTGGTTAGCTAGTAATTCGGTTATATCCGGATCTGGTTGTACCCTAAGGGAGAGTGGAGGTCCTTTCTTCGCTCCTGAGGATTTGGTCATCCGCCGAGCGGATTTTGAACCGCGACACTTAGATACGAATCTGGTGCAGGCGTTCAAGGCAAAGAATGGCAGCAAGGCTCATAAACAGTGCACTACCCAGTCTAGTCACTCATATATTGCAGCACACGTATTGCCCACCTCTAACAACCAGCTGCCACATGGTCATAAATTGAATACAGTTTAGACAGAAAGATGAGAGGCAATACAATTTATACGGTGATACTTCAATGTTCAATAACAGTTCTTTCACTGGTTTCTTGTGTACGTAGAAAGATTCTTTTATTTCTTAGATTCTTATGATAAGTAGGCACAGCCAACGCGTTTCGCCCTAGAAAGGGCTTCTTCACGGCAAAGTATTTTAGTGAGCACTGTCCAAGTGTTCTTGGTGGGAAACGCCAGCATCAAACTGTGTTAGTACCGTCCTTTGGTCACTCATATAATTCTTCTGGTGCATCAAGTGTTGTACTATAGTACCCTCTAATAAAAGTCGTTGATGACTCTCCGGACACGGGACTATCCTGTTACTTAATTGAAATAACCCACGGACTCAGAAACACCTGAGACGCTAAGCGACACACCTCTGATCTATATTTTAACCCTTTGAACATTGAAGTATCACCGTATAAATTGTATTGCCTCTCATCTTTCTGCCGAATCTCGAGCAGGTGCCTGATGGGGATGGAGAGAAAGACCGTGTCAAATGCTGCAGTGAGGTCCAGGAGAGTGATGGCTGCCATGTCTCCTCTGTCAAGGATCATGTGGATGTCGTCTGTGGCAGTGATGAGTGCTGTTTCTGTACTGTGGTTGGGCCTGAATCTGGACTGCGTGGTGTCGAGGAGCTGGTGGTTGCTGAGGTGGTCGGGGAGGCTTTGGTTGATTTGTTTCTCTAAGACCTTTGCTTAGTATGGTAGGAGGGAGATGGGTCTGTAGTTGGAAAGCGTGGCTGGGTCAGGGGTTAGATTCTTGAGAGAGGCATAACAGTGGTGTAGTCCAGGTGTCCGGGATTGTGATTGAGTGAATGGAAGCATTGAGGATGGGTGTTAGTGCTTCGCTAACCAGTAGGAGTCCTTTCGTGAAGGTGTGGTGGGGACAAGAGTCAGATGGAGTCCCCGGGTGGATGGTCTTCATGGTAGCTGTGATTTTGGATGCAATGAGTGAGCAGTCCAGTAAAGCCTATGAGGTTACATCTTTTTTGGCATTTATGTTGAAGGTTGTCCCAGTTTTCTGAGAGACAAAATGTTTCTAGGTTAGAGTTTTTTCACAGGTTATATTAGCATTTCTTTTATATACTTATTTATATAACTGCTCCTCTGACTTCAGTTACATTTTTCCCAGTAGAGATGGATTCCCTCAACTCTGCTTTCTAGCAACAAGGAATAAACAACTATTGTCCTTAAACTGTTGCAGGAAGCCAACTCCTTCCATTATCGTTCCATAGAGGTAAACTAGCTTTACTGGCAGTAGAACCTTAAAACCTTCTGGGCCAGTGGGTTAGTAGGAGACTGGCACCACTAATCTTAGAAATATTCTGGAAAAATAAATTCAAGAAAGTGGCAACTATCTCTGTGATAGTTTGTCAGGAAAGTATGAATCCTTTAGTGGAGTGGGGGAAATCTTTCCTCTTCTTCAGATCCATGCAGATTCAGTCCTTAGAGTTAGTCAAGAAGGGTATTTTAAAGGATAGACCTGTCAGCCACTGGTAGTAAGAACTCTTTAACCAAATCTAAGACTGTTGAAAGACTTCATTTTCAAAGAATTACGACATATAGATGCACATCTTTTCCTAGGGACATGTTTTGTGACAACAGTACTATTCTAGAAGTCCATGTATCCAAAATCCAGAATGCTGCAAACCTTCCTTCTCTTTGTGGACCTCTTTCAGGCTCTCACTGCCATCATTGGCAGTTCCAGGTCAGTTGACTGGACTTCAAAGGAAATCACTTCAAAAGCTACCGGTAGACAATTTATTCACTGTTTATTGAGGGACAACTTCTATGAATGCAAAAATGCTATTGATCATTTTCCAAACAGAGAAGCCCCACTTCACAACCTACTGGGGTCTTTCATCGTAGGCATTATGGGCCAGGTGTACGAAAATGCAATGGTGTATTTCCTAATTAGCGACTCTTTTGAAAATGCTATTTAGGAAATGCGAAATGAAATATACGATTTCCTAATAGCTATTCCTACAGAGTAGGAATCCCTATGAGGAAATTGCAAATAGTAATTCCCGTTCCATTTGTTCCAATGGGCCGGGTTTGCATTTCCAAAATAACGATTTCCTATTAGGAAATCGATATTTTGGAAATACTAAACCAAGGATGGCTATGGGCATAAGGCCCCCCGTGATGCACCCCAAAAATACTGGTGCACATGTAGAGCACACATATGCCCTAGGATCATGCGTGTGCTCTATCACACTTAAAAACAAGCATCTTTGGGTGCTTTTTAAAAAAAATTACACATGGTTACAATCGACTTGAAGTCAATGGTAATTGCATTTCTTAAATGCCCAATGTGCATAGGAATCGCAAATAGGTAATCCCTATTTGTGATTTCCGATTTAGGAGATCACAAATTGCGATTTCTACTGGGTAGAAATCACAATTTGCAACCACTTAAAGGACTTTACGCATATGAAAAGCCCATTTACCATTTCCTAAGGGCATATTCGAAATAGCAATTTGGTCCGTTAAGAAATGCTAAATGGTTTAGTACATCTGGCCCTATATGGCTGATATTTTAAAATAGCAGTGACAGGCTAAAGCAAACAATGTGTGATTGGAGTGTGATCAAAGGCATCAATGTCAGTGCTTCTAGAAGGGCAACGCAGCTGAGAAAAAGCAGAATTCAGTTCAAATTTCAAACCAAGCAATTTAATTTCTCCATTGGTCCACTCAGCTTCCAATATTACTCTCATCCTATTAATACTACTTTCTTATGTAAAGTTATAGATTTAAGTTTAAGTACATTTTATACCATTGGAAAATGATAAGCAGGAGAAGTTTCTAGAAATATATATAATGTAAAATCAGGTCGTAGAAGTAGTTTTGAAAAGATGTTTTTTCTCCTACTATCCAAATCTATACTCTGTTCATGCATGGAGGGGTCGTGTGATTAGGGCAACCTTTCCACAATCAGTTATGATTTGTAAAGCACGGCAAATCACCACCCGTGGAGGGCTCAAGGTGCTAAAGTTGCTAACTGGAAATCTGTTAATTCGGAGCAATGCGGTGGTCCTGAGGTGCTGGGGTAGGTCGTTCTAAGCTTTGGCTGCCAGGTGCAAGAAGGAGCGTCCTCTGCTGTTGCTTCTGCAGATTCGAGCAGTGTCTGCCAGGAAGAGGGAGGCAGAATGTAGGTGTCTGGCCAGTTGGTGGAATGCCAGATATGTCACTTTAAACAGAAAACAAGTAGCCTATTTAGCATGTAATAGTTTCAATGACTACTTAGCAATATTCTTTTAGGAAGATTCCCAATAAAATTGCATTAGCAAAAACATATTTTTATTTTGTTTTCTAATAAACTATTTATGCATCTCATTACATTTTGTGGCTTTTCATCATTGAGATTATTTCTTTGTATGTCTAGTTTCTTCTACAGTCTTCACATGGTAATGGTGATATTTTTCATATTTCTTTATTTATGTCTGCTGCCTTGTAAAGAAGGAATACCACTATTGTCCTCCTTTTTACTTTCCCAATTTACACCACCGCACTCACATCTCTCCCTTTTGCTGTGTTGCCATATTTTATTGACTTACAATATGAACCTGTCACTGAGTTCCAGAATCTATCCATTCAAATCCTTTTACTCTGTAGATGCCTTTTGTGGGAAATATAGAAAAAAAAATACCTGGCATCAATACAGCCTACCTGTAATTTGCTTCCATACTGTTATTAAAATTTCTCAAGGGAAGAGCTGGACAGCACTCATATGCAGATTGTAGCTCTGTACTCAAAGGCCGACTGGAAAGAGGAGGGGCTGGAAAAAAAAACGATATTTGGCTGGGCAGGGAAGTTGATACTGGAGACACCACTCTAGGAAATTGAGGTACTGAAAGACTTATGGAAGACAGGATACAGGATGTG
Source organism: Calotriton arnoldi (assembly GCA_963921515.1). NCBI lineage: Eukaryota > Metazoa > Chordata > Amphibia > Caudata > Salamandridae > Calotriton > Calotriton arnoldi. The sequence continues at coordinate 888,743 of CAWUFW010007367.1, read as the reverse complement.
GGGCATGCTGGGTTTATCAAAAATTGGGGATGTCTGGACAGATGGGGATAGATGCCCTTCCAGGAACTTCAGAAACAATATGACATGGCAGAGAGTCAAATTCTCTGCTATATGCTGCTGAAACACACCGAGGAACCACGCAGATAGATTGGGTGAGGTAGCGGAGGAAACACCACTGGTGATAAAAATATTGGGGCACTCCCTACATAAACATAAAGAATCGCAGATCTACGCCACATTGCTTAACAACAGCCTCCCTCCCCTCACAGCACTCAGGGACAAATTCAAATGGGACCTGGGAAGACTTGAGGATGACTCCTGGGGAAAAGCCTGTAGCGGCTATAGGAGAGTGGCCAAGCGGGCAGGATTCCAGCTGGTACAGTTAAAAATATTACACAAGGAATACTAAACTAGAAAGAGGCTATCGGCAACGGGGTGGTAGATGACAACCGATGCCTTAGAGGGTGGAAGCAGCAGAATACACTGGTACATACACTATGGAGTTGTCCACGCCTGTGACAGTACTGGGGCACTCTCGGTAAAACACTATTGAGGTGGCTGGGACACACCGACCTTAGTAACACTGGGTATTTGGGGTGAGCAATCCCTAGACAAATACGCATGGCTATTCTGCAACATGGTGTAAGCAGGTTCCAGGAGAGATGGTGCTGTGGAGCTGAGGCACCTCCAACGGTAGCCGAATGGAGTCCAAACCTGGACTGGTGTATGTGGCAGGAAAAAACGGTATGTTAGTCACATGGCACCTCCATAAATTTGAAAGGGTATGGGGTCCCAGGAAGCAGGAAGAAGAAGAAGAAGAAGAAGAAGAAGAAGAAGAAGAAGAAGAAGAGCAGGAGTCGGGTGCAATGTACTAATTTCACCACCATGGTGGAATAGTAATGCCGGCCATCAGGAAACAAACTGGACAGTGAAGAAGTATGGGGTGGTGAACTGAGGCACAAAAAGCATAGCGTAAGACTTCTAGAACTGGTGTACATAACACTCACTTGGATTTTTTCAGGTACTGCGGACCCGAGGGCAAGGTGTTGAATAGAGACCTTTGGTCTTGTGTTTTATGTTTGTCTGCTTGTTGTGAGATTTAAAAAAAAAGATCTTTAAAAAAAAAGAATGGATACGAGACTCACAAGCAAACTGGAGCTGTTAAATTGGAAACAGTTTGTCCCTCAGATTCTGGTTGAGTGGTTGAGTTCAGATAAAGGCAGAAAGGTAAGTAAAACACATGCTCCTATACTAATGCAGGTAGAGAAAGGAACATGTATGTGAGTTGGATGCGCATCACATTCAGCCACAACATCATATCCAAGTTGTTAGACCTGACTTCGTTTGCGTGGCATTCTCCCAAAACATGTTTCCTTCACTCCTCCTGTTTGCTAAATTTATTTATCTTGGCTTTAGGACTCTGTGCACTTGACCACTGCTAAAGTGGTTGTGCTCTCTCATTTGAACATATTAAAACTGGACTACAACTAATTGGCTCATTCAATTTTCTTGTAAGTCCCTAGTAACTGGTACTCCATGTACCCAGGGCTTATGAATTAAATGCTACTAGTGGGACTGTAGGACTCATTGTGCCACGCACTGAAGTAGCCTTTTAAAACCTGACTCAGGCCTGCCACTGCATCCTGACATGCAGTTTTAAACTGCCATTTTCACCTGGCAAAATAAATCTCTTGCCAGGCCTAAACCTTCCTTTTTAATACTTATATGTCTACCTTCTCGAGCAGGGTGCACTGTTTTTAAAAAGCAGCACATGTGTACTTAAGCTTTGCATGTCCTGGTAGTGAATAACCCAAAGTCATTTTTCACTGTTGTAAGGCATATCTCTTTCATTGGCTGACACAAGGTTGTCTTATTACATTTAATAAGTGCTAATTTGGGATTGGGAGCAGATATAGATATGTTGTTTATACTGAAATGAATTTTGATTTAAAATCCTCTTTAAGGGTAAAGTCAGATTTTAAGTCACCAGCTCCCCCAATCTGGAACAGATCATGGCAGAACATAAGTGGCCCATACGGGCAGCAGGCAATCTAGGGCCTAAACCCACTGCTACAGATGATGTGAAGGGTCCACACATCTTCTCTTCCGAAGATGACTCCGTCCACTCTGATGACTGTCGTATAGGATCGCAGTCCCCCCCACTTGTGATACCGCAAACAGCAGACAACATCATTTGACTATTTCCTCATGGGCCATCATGGCGGATGGTCTTATGTCAACATGACAACTTTCGACATGCACTCTGCACCAAACTGTAGAAGACACCCTCTGGTCCGAAGATTATTGAGTCAGCAGCCAGTCCCCTTCCGCTGGCACCATTACTAGCAGTAGCCACCTGTATTTGAACATTCCCATGCTGATCCTCAGAGCCGCTTAACTCATGCCATGATGGCTCTTTTGTTACATATGGGGCATCACACTAACTACACCTGTCAAGAGATTTCTGATCACAGGCCCACCATGCTTATACCCATTCCATTACTTACCATCTTCTCTCCCCCTCAGGGCACTGACCTGATCCCTAGTCAACATTGTCACTCTCCACAATCTGATACTCGAAGGGCACTATCACTGCACAGCTGCACATCGGCTACTGGCCTCACCCTCAGATTACATTAGGGCAAAATAAATATTCCTTGTTTGGGCATACCACCGGCTGTGGTAGACCCCCGGTATTGGGACACTTTGATTCTCCAGTTGATTTTCTCCACCCTTGATCACTTCTCACCAAACTCATGCTTCATCTTGGCGGGCGGGCTTCGACATGGGCGGGACGATGCAGCTGGATGCTGTGGCTGGGGTGCAGTGCCCCCACGCCCTGCACACAAACCACTAGCACCACACTTTGGCACCCACTGACATACGCTTTTTTTAAAAACATTTGCGACATGCACACCGCTAGAAAACACTATGCTGTTTATTCATATATTAAGCACCAGCGGGCACAAATAATATTTTTACAAGAGACTGACATCATGATGGGAGAACTAGACCGCCTGCACAAGTGTTGGAGGGGCCTCCTCTGTGCCACTACCTACTTAGCATATGCGAGAGGTGGCTTGGTCTGGGTGCGACCCGTAGTAACCTTTCAGGAAACGAATATGACCATTGACAAGGAAAGCCGCGGGGGCGTGTCTAAGATGGAGACGTGAGTGGACGAGTTTTCTGCTCGCTCCGTCGTGACCGCCAAATATCCTGCATCCAGCCGACAGGAGGAAGACCAGCGGACCTTGGAATCACTGCGAGACGCATCAAGGGCATCCAGCGATCTAGCTGAGCCCTTCAGCAGCGATTACAGCTATGGGGAAGCAAGATACCTGAGCGAAGTCCCGGGCCCACGTTCGCGGCCCTTTCCCCACCGGACCTCCGCTGGGAGTTCGCCCGGCCAGGAGCGCCTGTTCTACCACTGGCAGCCCTCCCTTGATGGTGTATTGCCCCTGCAGACACGCGGCTGTGGCAGGAGTTCGGCACGGCGAAGCGCGGCCCAATCGCGCGCCCTGTTACCTCGCTGACGTCGGGAGGGTGTCTGCGCCACATCGAGGATGGGCCCGGCCGTGGACTCAGGTAGGCCGCAAGCGCCTCACACCCTCCCCTCCCGGCATCTCTCCAACCTTGAGGCTGGCACTGGCAACAGCCCCTGGGGGCCCGATTTATATCTGTGGGCTTCCCCTCCGTGCTCACGGGCCCACCGGACTGCTTCCAAGAGGCCTGGGTTGTCCCTCATTGATCTGCGCATCCTGTGGGCACAGTGTGGCACACGGGGCCCGAAAACATCTTGGAGTGCACCAGACCTGCCGCAGACCGGCGGTGGGTGCGGCCCTGTGGCCCAGCGGCCCCTGCACCATACTGACCCGAAGGCACCGCAGTTGCCCCTGGACTTGTGGGGCCCCCCTCGTGACCGGGGGAAACACCGAGCCCAGGCAGTGACGGCTCTCTGCTGTGCATCGGCGCATGGATGCCCCTCTACATTCCGAATCTGTTCTCCCACAACACTGGGCCTGGGGGGCCTCCTCTTTTGTCCAGAGGTGAACAGGTGCGGGGAGGGAGGTAGGCGCATAGTGATTCCCTACCTGGCAGAATGCACTGCCCCACCGCACGCCCTCCATTGTCAGAGCTTATACGAGAGGCACCCTCCTTTTGAAACCTGGATCAGGCAGCACACCTTCCCACTGCCCTGTAACTGCCACCCCCTGAACGGTTGCTACACAGGGCCTGACACTCTCTCCGCCTTCCACTGCCACGCACAACAATTGACACCATTACCCGGCGCACGGGCCCGGGTGATGTGATTACGGTGGGGGCAAAGATAGACGACTACCCCCTCTTGGCCAGGAGTCCACCCAGCGGCGGGACGCAAGCTTTGGACCCAACACGCTCTCCCCCCCCAGAACTTACTAAGTGCCATTACCACCAGGATGGGCAAGACAAGACCAGAGAAAGAACAGCCTCCGTCCGCTGACCCGCAGGGCCCATCATCTGGTGCCACGGGTGCCGACCAGTTGTTAACAGGACAGCCCATGCCACAGGCTGACCTCTCACACCGCCTCGATGAGCTAATGGCGGCGGTGATGGACATTAAATCCACCCTGGTCCCTAAAATCGACACGCTATTCGCAGAGCTCAGCTTCCTGCGAGAGGAACACAAAAAGCTGAAAGACAGGTTGGACGATATGGAGTCCTCAGTCGCAATTGTGAAACCCTCCGTGACCTCAACAGTGGCCCAAGTCAAGAAACTGCTGGAGGAGGTGAACTACCTCAAAGATCGTGTTGACGACCAGGAAGGCAGATCACACCGGAACAACATGCGCCTGGTGGGCCTGCCGGAGCACGTAGAGGGAATGAGTATGGAGTTATTCTTGGAAACCTGGTTCTCAGACACCATACTTCAAGGCAAGCACTCCAAGTTCTTTTCCGTGGAGCGAGCCCATAGAGTCCCGGGGGGCCCTCATTGTCCAGGCGCTCCCCCCAGGCCGGTGGTCGTGCGCCTCCTTTAACTACCGTGACAGGGACCACATCCTGCAGGTTACAAGAGCCCGTGGCCTATGGATGATCAAGACCGCGGAGGTGCACATATATCCGGACTATACACTGGCAGTACAGCGTCGCAGGGCATCCTTTATGGACGTCAAACGCTGCCTCCGTGAACATGAGATAAAGTATGCATTAAAATACCCAGCCTCATTGCGAATCCAGCATAAAGGAACCATGGTCTTCTGCCACTCTCCTGATGATGCATGAAACTGGGTGGAACGGAACGGAGTGGCGTCAGCCCCGAAATCCGCGGGGGACTCTCACCAACAATGGAAAAAGGCCGAACACCGAGGACGCCGCGGCCTGTCCCGTGGGCAGTGCCCCACCAAAGCCCACGCAGTGCAGGAGAGGGAGCAGGCTCTCATACAAGCTGAAAAGCATGGAGCCACCGTTTCCCCCCTCCGTTCAGACTCAGAAACGGAGGCCCTCCTGTAACAGGAATACTCTCTATCGGACTCACAGCAACAGTTGATGCTGGGAGACGGCCCCAACGTGACACCACAGACCTCAGACGAACTGGGTTAACTACTCATGGCACTGGGACTCACCGGAACTGCGCAATCCACGCCAATGGAATATTATGTCCAAGCAGAAGGCAAACGCTGGATAAAGGTCTTCATCATTCCCTGATTGGCTGTTTTATGAACACTCTACTAAGGTGGTCGAGAGGCTATGGCGAGAATAAGCGAGTATCTTCACGCCCCACACACGATAAGTGACTGTTATAGACTTATCTTGAGTTTTGTGATTTATTGTTTCCATTTCTTCTTAATTTATCATGTTTGCATACAAGTGCATATGGCCTCTTGCCCATTGGCAATTAGGCCTGGGATGGGGGGAGCAGTTTATAGTTTATCACGAAAAGCCAATCCATAACATATTTCTGCGTGCCAATCTAGAATGCAGAAATGTCCTTTACGTGCTGTTTAAATGTCTGTTGCATGCAGGGAATGCATATTTACTGTCTTTAACACTTACTGAAGTAAATGCAAGGGAATAATTACCTATTGTTGACTTGGAATGTGAGCGGCCTGGCCGGATGTGTCAAGCGGCATAAAGTTTACCAGTACTTACGCAGACATAAGATAGCCATAGCTCTACTTCAAGAGACTCATTTAACACAACAAACACTGCAGTCACTCAGTAAAAGATGGAGGGGCACGGTAATAGGCACGACTTATTCAGGCTATGCCAGAGGGGCTCTGATCTGGGTGGCACCTGGTATTCCATTGCAGATAATGCACACACGCGTCGATCCTCAGGGCCGTTATGCGATACAAGAAGGATCTTTAGATGGTCGCCCACTAGCCATGGTTTCGCTTTACGTGCCCAACTCAGGGCAATCCGCATTCCTTCAAACATTAACCCCAGCACTTCTTAGGGACCCTTCGGTCCCCACTTATTGGGGGGGCGACTATAATGGTGTACCCGATTTAACTCTTGACCGCTCCCGCCCTCCCTTCCCCGGAGCTCAGGCTGTTGGGCTCGCACATACAATGTCTACCTGGGCCGCACAGATGCAATTGTTCGATGGTTGGTGCGCAAAACACCCTACAGATCGGGTATACTCACACTGTTCCACTCTCCATGACCTGTACACGCAAATTGATGCCATATACTGCACGTACAAAGCACTGTCGCCTGTAGCTCATGCTGAATACTTAGCTCGCACGATATCGGACCATAGCCCCCTGCAACTTCATTTGACTTAGGGTGCATCCAAACCCAGCATACGAACCTGGCGCCTCCCTCTGGAGGCACTTTGTGACCCTGTTCTGAGTGCCACTATCTCGCAGTCCATCACCTCATACTTCCAAACTAACGAGGGAACGGCCACACATGCTGGCATTGAATGGGACTCCCTGAAGGTTGTCCTGCATGGGCAGGTCATACAGGCAGTGTACGGTACCCGTATGACACTAACTAGGGAAATACAAGGGGTAGAGGCTGAAATACAACAGCAGGAACAAAAGGCCCCCACGGACCCGCACACCTTACCAGCACTCTCCCAAGCCAGATTAGCGCATAAGGAAGCACTGGATAAATTGGGCAGCTCCTGCACTCCCTTCGAGAATACCTTTTGGTTTCACTTCCTAAGCACGAAAAAAGACTCCTCAAGCTTCATTGCCATCCTCGGGACGATTATAAAATCCTAGGTAAAATCTTAGCTGATCGGTATGCCCTGGTCCTCCCGGAGCTGGTGCACATGGATAAAAATGGCTTCGTTCCCAGACGCAGCACTTCACAGAATATCTATCGCCTCTTTATGTCCAGGACCAGGTGTAGGGTCGGTTTCCGAGGTTGGCTTGTCTGATCCTTGATCTAGAGAAGGCGTTCGACACCTTGATGTGGCCCTACCTGTTTGCAGTATTCACCCGCATGGGGGTTGGATCCAGACTATTAGCTTACACTAGACTGCTATCTTCCAAAGAAACCTCTCAGGTTTGCAAAATCCACCTTGACTCGGCCCCCTTCCTGATCGGCCTTGGCACGAGATGGGGAGCCCGCTTTCCCCCATCTGTTCGCGCTCACCATGGACCCGTTGCCATATGGTTGCGTGGAGAGGGTCGCCAGTGGGGCATCCCGCTTGCAGGCCGGACGCATGCAGTGTCCCTTTACGCGGAAGACCTACTCCTCTATGTACAAGATGTTGCCGACTGACCTCGCGCTGCTCCGGAACACCCTATCGGAATATGTAGATATCACAGACCTTCATGTCAACTGGGCCAAATCAGCTGTATATCCACTGTGGCCAGACCAACAGCCAAAGGATATTTTCCTTGGAGACACCCATCTCAACTGGCATGCACAGGTGACTCTCTACCTAGGGGTTTCTACTAGAGACCGCAGGACCTATACGAGAGGAACCTCTGCAAGGCCTTGGCGGGAATCTGAGCTCAGATTCAAATCTGGGGGGCCCTTTCTCCTAACTCCAATAGGGAAGATTGCGTTAGTAAAGATGGTTATCATGCATCGCCTCTTGTACTATTTTGCAAACCTCCCGGTTATACCACCACACAACTTCTTCAGAGACCTAGACTCCCTGCTAAGCACACTCATATGGGGTCCCAGCGTAGACACGTTGCTCTTGCTAAACTATAGTTAACACTGTTCTAGAGATGCCTGGGAGTCCCATGTTTTGAGGCATGCTTCTGCGCAGCACAGCTGCAATGGTTGTCTCGTTGAACATCCGGGTGATACCTGGGTAAAACCAGTACCGGCCCCTCTCAATTCCCACAATCCGACGCCTACTTTTACCAAAGGCACAACACGCAGATCCCTGGCCCCTTCAGGTAACGGTGGCAAAGGCATGCATGGCTGGTATACACCGACTCTCCCAGAAAATCCCACTGTGTGCCCCAAATCTGCCTCTGTTGGGCCTTCCACACAACACAGGTTTCTATACCACGGGGGAGCTGAGAATGGCCACCCAGTGCTAACGACAAGTGACCTGTTTGCCAAGGGCTGTCTTATCCCCTTCTGCCAATTGACTCAGGAGAATTACCTCCCACTTGGACAGTTCCTCTTACACCGACAGCTCAGCCAGACTTGTTGCACCCTCTGGGACTTCTCAGAAGGGGAACCTGCAGTGCACCCACTATTCCCGGCTGTCCTGAGTCTGGGCACCGGTCAACACCTGATCATCTGGCTGTATAAAGCCATACGTGAACTGATGGCTGCCCCCTCACAGCAGTATGAGGATCAATTTGGAGTCTACTGCACAACAAGTGAGAATGGGCGCTGGAACACCCCAAGAAGGTCTCTCGCAACTCACGTTTCAAAAATATACAGTTCTTGATCCTGCACAGGGCCTACCTAACCCCGACTCAACTACACCACTTTTTCCCAGAGACACAATTCAAGTGCACATGCTACAGAGTCCCAAGTGCGGACCTCAGGCACATGCTATGGTCCTGCCCTGCCCTCCAGGAATATTGGCACTCAATCCAAACCATTCTGCATGAGGTCACCGAGCTACCAGACAGTCAAACACAGGATGCTTGCTCCCTGGGCATCTTTAAACGCAAGAAGCGACTGAAACTACGAGCTCACTTTGGGGACCTGGCGCTACTATTAGCCAAGCACACACTCACACTTCACTGGCGCACTCCTGCGGCTCCCCCGGTAGAGACATGGAGGGGGGCGGTATGCAAGTAGGGCACAGCTGAGGAAGACACCCTCCGCTACAAAGAGGTTTGCCCATTGCGTAGGTAACCCATATCCCCCCAATGGGCCACTCTTCTTGCACACTTCCTGCAGGAGGCGGGAAATGATGACCTGCTGCCATGAAGCCCCAAGAAACTTTCCCACACGCAGCAAACACCCTTCCAAATGGAGATACACACATCAGCAAACAACTGCAAGACGCTGCATCCGTGTCTACCCATCCCCAGCTCACCGAGTTACTTCTTCGCGGGCCGTCCACCCAACCACCCATTCAGTCTTACACACCATGTCATTGAAATTCACCCGCCCACCACTCCCCACCAACACCACCTTGTTAACTCCCAGCTACACTGCCACAACACCTGCTACAGCTAACCGCTCAAATTTAGTACCCTAGGCACGGCACCTCTGGTAGCACTTATGACTGACCTGCAAGATTGCTTACTAATTGTATTTTTCTCTAATTGCTCTGATGTCCCTACTATATACTGAAGGAACATGCTGTCCAATGTCATGCATTATTGTTGTTTATGTTGCAATACTCAATAAAGAAATTTTTTTAAAAGTCAGATTTTAAGTTAGAATTCTGAGAATTCTACTCTTAGAAAGTTGCCATTTCCTTGTCTCAACCAGTTGTCCCTTATGCCAGTGTCCTGGGTCACTTGACTGTGAATGTGTCTGCTTTTGGGGTTTGTGTGTTGCTTACAGACAGTAACACAAAAGGGGCTTAGGTGTGGACAGGATGGAGCTGGACACAGCCCCATTTGCACTTCAAAGGGATTTGCCTCCTCTACAGAAAAAGGAACCATACACAAGGGCTGCCCTGCCTTTTGTCATCACCGGACAGTTTGGAGGCTTGACAGGTCATGGTGAGAACTTTACAGAAACAGATGTGGAGGTAGGACAGGGTACCCCCTCACACAAAGACTGGCACCAGGTATAAATATGGGACATCCAGAGCCACTTATCAGAACACTCTCACTACCTGTGGAAGTTACAGCAGAAGAATTGCCCTGCTGCCAGAGGACTGCCCTGCTGCTACAAGGACTGTCTTGCTGTCTGAGAAGACTGGAGCTGTTTGCCTTCATCCAGGCTATTAAGAGTGGCTCCAAGGGTCAGTTGACTGACCTCCTGTGTGAGCTACGGGAGCACAACAAGCTTTAGAGAACTCACTGCAATTACCCAGCTGACCTGCTGCAAATGGACCTGTCTGACCTGCAACTGGACCTAGCTGAGCCCAGCTTTCCTCTCCTGGAGTCCCTGATCCCCAAGAGGTGCCCTCCCAGATCCTGGACCATTAGCTGGCATCAGAGTGTACTCCTCTGAAATAAAAGGGGAAAATCCTGAAGTTTGGGCTCCTCATAACCACGAACAGGCCCATTTGTGCCAAGACTCTGCCGCCAGTGATGACTGCCAATTCGAAGTACAAGTGAGATCTGCTCTGCGCGTCAACAGCGACTGCCAGTAACAACTGCCAATGCAAGACCTGCACTTGGCACTCAAGCAATGAAAGCCCATGACGACTGCCAAAGCAAAACTACAGCAATGACCATCCACAATGCCCGACTGTCTCTTCACGCTACAGCAGCGATTGTCTGTGATGCTCAGCCTGCTCCTCTCAGCATCCTCCAACAGCGAATGGAACTCTTTGCGACGGACTCAGGAAGTAACTTTTCAGTGGGACTAATCTGGTTCCTGCATCTGACAAGCATTTCATCACATTCCCCCAGTCTAGCAGGACCAGATGATCGTGAGTGGTGCTTTGTGCTTTTAGGGGCTATTTTCTCTAAAAAGTTTAAAATTGAATATCTCTGGTTCTACTGATTGGATTTTGTTGTTCTGGCATCATTCCAGTTAGTACATTTTCCTCTATGTTTCTAAATTGGTTTGGAATTTTTCTTGTATTCTGCTTTCACTTTGTCACTGTTTGTGTGCTGCATAAATACTTTACATTTTGTCTCTAAGTTAAGCCTGACTGTTTTGTGTCAAGCTACCAGAGGGTTAAGCACAGGTTAATTTAGTGACTACTTGTGGTTCAGGCTGACAAGGATTGTGATTGTTGCCTGAGCGGGTCATCCACCCCCCTTAATCAATAACTAGGCCTAAGTGTGCAATTCCTCTCTGCTCGCAGAGTTTGCAGCGTTTTTCCCACTCCACGCGTTATGAAAAACTCCACTCCGCAGAGCAGAGTTTTTTTCCTCATCAACGTTAAGTTGGCGAGCGCAAGTGAGGAAAATTTTACTCCAGACCACCTCCTGGTGAGATTTCTCAACACAAGCAGTCGCAGATGGCCTCTACCACTCTCGCGTTGAGAAGCCTTCCGTTCGCGTTGAGGAAGATGCTGCTCAAGCAGAACATCTACTCAAGAGGCAGAAAGAAGCCGCACCCTCTTGCGCTGCGCCTGGTGCTGCTCGCATTTATTTTTCAGTGTGGGACAAACACCCGGTGCTAAAAATCAGTGTGAACAGCGCACCCTAACAAACTCTGCCGCTTGTAGAACTCCGCGCAGCATGGCTGAAATCTTTGGACACTTCAGAGAGTTCTGCTGAGCTGAACTCTGCGAAATCCGACCAGGCCTATCAATAACCGATTTCTTACATGACTAATTCAAAGATATCAGTGTACTGTTGTAAGAAAGTGGATTTCTGTTGCAGTACCCCCACCCACCACTTTTTTGCTTGGGTTTTCATGCAACTTTGACAGTAGAGTACTGGGTCCCTGCTAATCAGGTTCCCAGTACCAGTGTTTTTTCCCTAAACCTATTGTTTCCACAATTGGTACCCATTTAGCTCACATATAAGTCCCTAGTAGAATGTACCCCTGGTACCAAGGGCCTTGTGGTTAAAAGGGGTCACTATGGGCTGCAGCCTGAATTGTGCCACCCTGAGGGACCCCTTACCAGGCACATGAAAACTGTCACTGTAGCCTGAGTGTCTTGGTACTGATAAAACTGAAGAGTCAAAATGGCACACATCCCTGTGTGCCATGCCCACAGACGCTGCATGGGTAATAGGTAAGCCACCCCTCTAGCAGGCCTTATCCCTAAGGCAGGGTGCACTGTATTCCTTGTGAGGGCATATCTGCATGAGCAGAAAAGCCCCTGCAATATCCTTGTCGATTCCTGGATATTGTAATGACCAGGGAAGCCATACTAAGTACATGGGCTGGGCACTCGTCATTACAAGTTCCCCAGCTCCATGATGGCTTCACTGAAGTATGGGATGTTTGGTACCAAACATCTCAGCATAATAAACCTGCACTGATTCTAGTGTCAGATTTATTGAAAATTGCTCCCAGAAGACCCTTTAGAGGGTTCCCTTGAAACCTACCAATCTTCATTGTGGTCACTGACTGGCCTAAGCCAGCCTTCTACCACCAGACAGTGCTCTGACCTCATTGGGAAAGTGCCTGCTCTAAGGACGAGAACAATGCCTTTCTTGGGTGGAGGTGTTCACACCTCCCCTGGTCAGAAAGAGCCATCAGTGGCGGGGAGCTTCAAAGGCCTTGCCACCTTTGTAATACGACCCCATCCTCTCCTGTTAGAGAGAGCGGGCCCCCTTCCTGTCCTCACCCCCTTTTTGGCATGAGGAAAGGCGAGAAAACATAGAAAGAATAGGAGGATTGCCTCCCTCTGCCAACTCCACCCCTCAGGTGCTGGAGGCGAGGTGAAGTACACATTTCAGTGCCCACCATCTTGAAGATGGTGGGATTTATCCAATCCGGGCTAAGTCTATGTCCCCCTGCCACAAGAGGTGGACATAATAGATGGTGTAGACACCCCAAGTAAGGGGTCCATTGGCCACTACCTGTCACTCCCTTGTAAAGCCCCTAAATCTAGTATTTATGTGGCATCCCCAATCCCTGAACTTCAGTTTCTGATGACCTAAGAAGAGGGGACACTACAGAGTTGCACCAGCAGAGAAGACTGCAGAGAACTACTGACTTGGCCCCAGCCCTACCGGCCTGTCTGCAGCCCTAGAAGATCCTGTGCCAAAAGATGACCCGTCCTACAGTCCAGCAACTTCCAAAGCCTTGGGAGGACTTCCTGCCTTTGATAAAGAACAATATCTCCTAAGAACAGTGGACCTGTTTACAATGAAATCAACTTCAAATAAAAGGCTCTGACCTGAAGAATCTCAAACCCTGCCGCCGGTTCCACCTCTACTCTTGATGCCTTCGGCTTGAGTCTAAGTGGACCACAGGTTCCAGCAAGGTTCCTTAGTGCTCCAGAGCCCGAGTCCACTATGAGCTGACCTCTCCCGGACTCTTTGACATCCCCTGCAGCCTCTGCATGGAGACCCCCCTCAACCGTGACCTGCTCTGGTAATCCGTTTCCGAAGCCAAAGGACATCCCTGCACCCATCTGCCCTGGGCCTTGGTGAAGAAGGCCAAAGGTGTACCTGCGTCCCCGTGCATCGCAACTTGCCTCTGCAGCTGTTGACTCCATTCGACCAGCCTCCTGGCCTGAGCATGTAGCCTGTTTCCGATTTTGGCTGTCTCCATTGCTTTGCATTGGGCCCCTGAAGCTATGTTGGCACCCTACACCTAGCCGCCCCTGTACAGCTGGTGGTGTAGTGTTGGTGCTGAATTGAGCCTCATCCACTACTTGCTTCAACCCCCAGAGACTGCCCCTCCCCCCAAGCTGCTGCTGCTTACCTGTAAGCAGCCTTTGACTGATTGCCCCCAATCCACATTGATATATTATTGGGCACCCAACCTCCAACTTGCACCCTGCACCTGGCCTCCCCTGAGCCGCTGGTGGCGCACTGTTGGTGCTGAACTGAACCTTGCCCATTACTTATCTTAACTTCCGAAGATTGGTCTTGCAAGTCGATGTTATCCCTATGTATGCTGAATGCTTTCTTCCTCCCAAAGGTTAACATTGCAAAGTCTGAAAATTGCATTTGAAAATGGAAAGTATTTCTTTAGACAAACGTATTTACCTATAACAAAGTTCTGTGGTTCTGCAAAATAAATATAGCCAAGTACTATTTTTATAAATTGGTCTCAGATTTATTAATTGAGTGTGTGTCTCATTTATTGCCACTGCGTGTGCAACAAATGCTTAACACTGCCCTCTGATAAGCCTAACTGCTTGCCCACACTACCACAAAAGAGAGCATTAGTATTATCTGCTTTAGCCTCTGTAAAACCTCTGGGGATCCACTGGACTCTCTACACACTATACCTCATTTTGGTATAATATATAGAGAGCCAGCTTCCTACAACTGTTTTCTGAAAAAGGAGTCTGGGTGATATCAACAGCTTATACGGGATAATATACGTCAGAATAGTACATTATAAAGACATTGCTAATTGCTGAGGAGTTCCATAATCATATGGAGGCATAAGGCTGCCAGATGAGTGACTTATTAAGGGTATAGAACTCCCAAGTTACTTGCATTATCCCTTGAGATGTAAAGTTGTGAGCTTATTATTCCACATCATAAATGGACTCCCAAACAATCAAAACAAGTGTAATTTTATCGTCTTGCTTATCTAATGAGGCCAAGGGCCAGAACTGCATATTTGCCCTTCACCCCTCTATTTGATTAATTTCCCACCTGGGGATGATCAACCTGACCCTGCTCTCCTGACACTGGCAGTGGATGTGGGAGACAGACTGGCAGATGGGGGGCATACATGTTCCTTATATGTAGTTCTTGTGAGTAAGAGTAAAAATGCTAAGGTTCTTTGCACTGATCACTCAGCAGCAGCAAGTAAATGCACATTTGTTTTAACAACACATGTACCGGTCTTTGTGAAATCACTTTTCTTCATAATGCCAATACATTTGTGATTTTCCAGGTTTGGCAGCAACCCACATGCACTATGTGCATTTTGATTGTAATACTCATATAAGAAAAGGTAAAAATGGTTATGGTTGTGGTGATAGCCCTCTTTGTCTCTGTTCCATCACAGAGATTGCCCACGCTCCTAGTAGGTGTGCAGTTTGAAGGTTTATGCATCATAGAGCAGCAAACAGAATCAGATCAATGACAAGAGCCACCAAAGACTTGTGAAGGGTTGCAGTGCTGTGGTTTTGGACAGGTGTGCTTAGGTAGCAACGCCTAACCCACCATGTTCTTTCGAATGTGGGCAAGAGGGAGCAACATGTGCAAAGAGAAAAAAACACCCAGACCAAATTAATGTTGCAATGTAATTTAATTGATAGCAGCAATGATTCGTGGAATAGAAGCACTATCATCAGAGTATAGATGATAACCCATAACAGGTACATAATTCCAAAGAGTAACATGAGACTGCAGAAAATACAGATAAGTTCTCTTACAGCCTCGTGAAGCGATGCCAGAGACTCTTTGTTGTAATTCACGACCAATGTCAATACATGGTATTATGATAGACAGTTGGCCCACAAGCAGGAGTATACACCAGCCTGCGTCCAAAGTCTCACAGACAACTGTTGATATATTTTATAACTAATAAGTTGGCAATCATTCTCATTAATCCAATGCGTAGACTTTCATGTATTCAACCTGTTTTTTTCCAAGCTCTGATGTTATGACTGTTTGTTCGTGCAAAGCACATGTTTGTCCTCTCCTCTTGTCCTGGGAACCAGGTGAGAGTTCCTAACTCCTTATCAGAAGCTTCCATCCTTATAAATGATGTATATGCTCATACATGTCTGGGATCCCTGTTCCCCCAGGATTTGCATTCAGCCTTGATTGACTAGCTAGGAAAAGGGTTACTCTGACTTTATATTTAGCTTGTTTTGAAAATCCTTGGTGGCATTTATGCTAGCAAAGGCTGCATATTTAAGATGCTCTCAACAAATGCAGCATGTATTCATGTTTATATGCATGAGCACTAAGCTAAGATATCCCTCAAGTGATATAGAAATTCTTGCTCAACCCAAACCCTGTATGCTACAGCTGTTTGTTTATTTCTCCTGCCACTAACATCTACTTCGACGTGCAAAATGGAAGAGGCACGAGATAATTTTCTCTTGACACAAGTAGCAGTAACGCAACTTTCCTCAAGCAATGAAAAAATGCAAGTGACAGTGGGAGTTGAGACACGCCAAGTACCTTTATTATGTCATAATACTCTAAATTGATCAGCAGCATCCTTTTAATTGTACAGTTAGGGTGAGTACATAAGTCAAATAGTGTGTCTTTTTATTCTTCAAACTCTTCAAAAGAGCTCATCATTTATCCTAAAGTGAAAGTTCTTCATCCAGTATTTGTTTTGATTTGTGGAACTTGTACTTTCAAAGCTTCTATTTAAAAAAAGGTTGCATATGCCACAAAGCAAAGCATAACATAAGCAATGATGTTTTAGAAACACTCCAGGCATATTTAAGAGCTGTGGTCTCTATTAAAAAAAAATATTGTTGGTTTTGTGCCTCATGGGCACCACTGTAAAGATGGACCCTAGCTCAAATAATAAACTATGCAGCAGTTGTCCTTGCTGGTGTGGTGTCAGAACATGGAGCCTTAGATACTTAGACGGACTCAGGGTCGGGTGTGCTTAGCTGGGTATATGGACCCACCATGCATTACCCTGCCTCCTAAACAATCTAAGTTTTGTGTGCAACCTGGTCATCAACTGCCTCCAGTCAGTAGCCTGCTTGCAACCTCCTGCCACTGTCCAGAATGTGGGAAAGACAGCGAAGGAGGTAGATGCAATGGGAGGCAGTGTGCACAGGCTTGCAGGTGGCCTTGATATTCAAAAGTACTAACGGTGATTGATGTGCAAGGGCTTCCTCCTTCTGCCATGAGGCTGTGTAGTGAAGAAAAGGAGGAGCCTGGGACCAAAACTAGAGAAAGGAATTAGGAGGCACAGTGATGTAACTAGCCACTTGTAATAATGTTTGCAAATAACTAGTGAACTACTTTTCGTATTTCAGGTCTTTTCTGACACAAAAATGCACCTGTAATAATAAGCTAATGTTCCATCACTGTGCAATGCTGTTACTATCTGTTACTACCATTTCAAACAAATTGTATCAAGACACCTGCAGCAAGCTGCACTACGTATAGAATATGCTACAAACAGCCACTTTGCATTTGAAATACAAATAAAATGATCACACTAGCCTATGTCCCTGGCACAGAGCTACCTAACCACTCCCATTTATTAACAGAAAGCCCTTTCTAGCAACAAAATGAAGACAAACAAAGCCCACTAATGGATTATTTTGAAGACACTTGGGTTGGCAGACTGCATTGCTCTGGACACAGATGCCAACCCAAAGTCCAAATCCCATGGTGGAATGTCAAGGACAGCCGAAAAGGATCCCTTTTGTGTCACTCACTCTCCGATTCACACCATTCGTAAAAGAATATCTTATATAAGTAAAGAGAAAATTACCCTACCTACTGGCATGTATCAACACTCTCTAGACACCGATCACTGCATTATGTAAACATGTCTGGTTTAATACAGATTGATATATATAAAATTGAAATATACTGTATACAATATTTTATTTCAAAAGATAAAAATTCCACATTTTAAAATCCCATTCTATCTATTATATGCAAAAAAAACATCACAAATCCCTCTCGAAATAATTTTCCACTTCTAAAAGCTGTGGGTGACAGTCACCCTAAATTCTTCAAATACAAAAATAATTAAACAAATTCACATAAAAATGCAAATCTTTGTCCCAAGTTGTCGACGCAGCGTTTCTGTGTTTTTTTAGAATGGTTGGCTCCACCTTCTTCAGGACAAAAAGTTTTTTAAAAGACATTAATTTTGAGACTCTGTCCCTTTTGGTTAGAAGGGCACCTCTCCCAAATTGGTGGGGATGTCTAGGACAGTGCCTTGGCACAAGAATCTAAAACAAACAAAGCAGTTGAAGGAAGCACAATGCCTTCCAAACCACACTAGGCAGAACCCAACCTACACTCTATAAATTTATAGAAGCATTACAAAAAAAGAGCAAAGCTACCATCAAATACGAATGGAGCATTCTGTTAGCCAAATTGCACCTAACTTAGCAAACAAACCAAGAAAATGTATGACATGCTACAATTTAGAGTCAAACTCTTCATAAACAACAAAGGAGTAGATTACTTACAAATAATATGCAAAAGCTTATTATAAAATAAATAGTAACCTAAAAAAATGTCCCAAAAAAACTGTCACAAAACCTAAAACAACATCAAAAATTATTTTTCATACAAATAATAAACATAATATCATATTACATCAGTCTAAACATTAAATAAAATGTCAATGTTAAATAAAACTGAGATAAAATAATATATAAATTGTTTACATGAAAAATGCAAACTTCACCAACCAAAAAGCTCAATGAACAAACAATCCTTCACGTAAAATAAATTCAAAACATAAGCTCCACATTTACAAATAACAATCACATACTATTTACAAAAACGATAAAACAAAACAAGCCCGAAAGAAATAAAATACATATGACTTATTGTTCTGTAGGTGCAGATCTTCCTCTGTATCCACATAGCAAAAATATTAATACTAGGGGTGGGAGGAACTCGCTGGGCTTTACTCAACAAAGATATATGAAACCTCTGAGAGATACCGCACGGTTCCGCCCATCCCTAGTTGTGTGTAATTTATTGTGACCTGCATGCAGAAGCACTCCTTTCCCTCTGAAGTCACAGCAACAAAATGAACACACACATAAAATTCTAGAATCATGGAACAACGGAGCACGAGGGTGCTTGTGAATATAAAGGAAATAATGTACCCATGGACCCAAAGAGAATATATACACAACATAACCCTAATGAGAATCGGGTCTTTGACCTGCATATTGGATGTAGTTCTCAGGATAAGGCATATTAACCTGTCAAACTATCTCACCCTTAAAACCTTCCATCATTAAGATGGATTCACTGTGTGTTTATCTTTACTTTTTGATCAGATGCATCATGTGGCCTTTTGTATTCTGGCCTCTAAAACACTTTCTGCAAGGTGCTATAGACTAAAGATTTTATAAACACAATACTCCATATATAATTTTTGATCAATAAAATAAAATAACATTTGATTAAAACTAACCAAAACTACAAAACCTATACATTCATATTTAACCATTAACATATAAAGTAACGTTTTAGCACTAATAATAATTAATATATTTTTGAAAATATTTACTTCCTAAACTTGAACCATAAAAATAAAAAATAAACTCATAATCAAAAATTAACAATCATACAATTAAAAATATATAAAACTGATCTCATTCTTTAAATAAAAATGTAAAAAATATATATTTGCAATTACATTATAATTTTCAACGTATCATTTTGTAAAAATATTTTAATTATGGTACTTTTTCCACAAAAATTATAAACTATAAACTTATTATTTAAAAAAATCTTATTTTTTTATCTTATAAATTTACATTTAAAAAAAATTCTATTTGTTTTTAAATATATATGTAACAAAATTAATGCAATCATTCTATAATATTAATTTGCATGCCATTAAAATAATTAACATTAGATTTACATTAACATATTCACTTTTCAAAAGTCTCCCCACCCTTACCCCCTAAAAATCCAATATCCCGCTGCTAGAAAATATATAAATCCGTTATTTCTTTACATAATACAACGCAAGAGACACATTTCAACAGTTTCATAATTAATCAATTATCTTGATAAAAATACAAATAAAAAATTAATAAACATAAAGTCTCAAACACACTCCAATAAATTACATACGTCACACAAACAATACTACATATAAGAATATTTTCTAAATCAAAATTTTTTATGATATTAAAAATAACACTTAAATCAATTTTTTTAACTTCAATATTCCTTTAGTTTTCAGAAATGTGTGGGTTTGGTAGTTTCCCAAGTGAGGTATCATTTTACTTGGGAGACTGAGGGGAATGCTGTGGGGTAGGACATTTGTGCCGGCATGGTGATTCCACACAAAAATATGTGGAAAATGTGTTTTTTTCAGCTAAATTTGAGGTTTGCAGGGGATTCTGGGTAGGAAAACGATGGGGGATCCACACAAGCCATACCTCTCTGCACTCCCCCGGGTGTCTAGTTTTCAGAAATGTGTGGGTTGGTAGTTTCCCAAGGTGTCCGCCGAGCCCGGGGCCAAAAACCCAGGTGACCCCCCTTGCAAAACCAGGTTGTTTTGTGATAGGTCATTTTGATGTCTCCTCAATGTTTTGGGCCCTTGCCTGTCGCGGATACTTGACCCACCCATGCAAGTGAGGTACCATTTTTATTGGGAGACCTGGGGAAACGCTGGGTGGTAGGAGATTTGTGGATCCATGGAGATTCCAGAACTTTCCCACACAGAAATTTGAGAAAAATTGATTATTTCAGCTAAATTTGATGTGTGCAGGGGATTCTGGGTAGGAAAACGTTGGGGGATCCACCCAAGCCATACCTTGCTGGACTCCCCCGGGTGTCTAGTTTTCATAAATGTGTGGGGTTGGTAGATTTACCAAGATGGGCGCCGAGCCCAGGGCCAAAAACCAGGTGACCCCCCCTTGCAAAACCAGGTTGTTTTGTGATAGGTAATTTTGATGTCTCCTCAATACGTTTTGGGCCCTTTCCTGTCGCGGGTACTTGACCCACCCATGCGAGTGAGGTACCATTTTTCTCGGAAGACTTTGGGGAATGCGGGGTGGGTGGAATTTTGTGTATCCACGCAGATTACAGAACTTTCCACCACAGAAATGTGAGGAAAATGTGTTTCTTTTTACAAAGTTTGAGGTTTGCAAGAGATTCTGGGTAACAGAACCTGGAGAGAGCCAGACAAGTCACCCCATCCTAGATTTTGCTGGGTGTCTAGTTTTTAAAAATGTATAGGTTTGCTAGTTTTCACTAGGTTCCGGCAGAGCTAGGGTTCAAAATCTACAGCTAGGCACTTTGTAAAAAAAGGGACAGTTTTCACTGTGAAAATGTGGAGTGTCCACGTTGCGTTTTGGGCCATTTCCTGTCCCGGGCACTGGGCCTACCCACAGAAGTGAGGTACCATTTTTCTCTGAAGACTTTGGGGAATGCGGGGAGCGTGGAATTTTGTGGATCCACGCAGATTCCAGAACTTTCCAAAACAGAAATGTGAGGAAAATGTGTTTTTTTTTACAAAGTTTGAGGTTTGCAAGGGATTCTGGGTAACAGAACCTGGTGAGAGCCAGACAAGTCACCCCATCCTGGATTCCCCTGGGTGTCTAGTTTTCAAAAATGTATAGGTTTGCTAGGTTTCCCTAGGTGCTAGCAGAGCTAGGGTTCAAAATCGACAGCTAGGCACTTTGCAAAAAAAGGGTCAGTTTTCACTGTGAAAATGTGGTGTCCACGTTGTTTTTGGGCCGTTTCCTGTCATGGCCACTAGGCCTACCCACACAAGTGAGGTACCGTTTTTCTCGGTAGACTTTGGGGAATGCGGGTGGGTGGAATTTTGTGGATCCACGCAGATTACAGAACTTTCCTCCACAGAAATGTGAGTAAAATGTGTTTTTTTTGACAAAGTTTGAGGTTTGCAAGGGATTCTGGGTAACAGAACCTGGTGAGAGCCAGACAAGTCACCCCATTCTGGTTTCCCCTGGGTGTCTAGTTTTCAAAAATGTATAGATTTGCTAGGTTTCCCTAGGTGCCGGCAGAGCTAGAGTTCAAAATCTACAGCTAGGCACTTTGCACAAAAAGGGTCAGTTTTTACTGTAAAAATGAAGTGTGTCCACGTTGCGTTTTGAGCAGTTTCCTGTCGCGGGCACTAGGCCTACCCACACAAGTGAGGTACCATTTTTATCAAGAGACTTAGGGTAACACAGAATTGTAGAGCAACTGTTATTACCTATTGACTTTCGATGCATTTCTGTCCTCCAAATGAAAGACAATGTGTAAAAAAGAAGTCACTTTGAAAAATGTACTATAGTTCTCATGCTAGTATGGGTACTCACAATTTCGGAAATGTGCAAATAGCTACTGTTTCTAAACTCTATATTTTGTTCCAATTTCAGAAATACATAGGTGTCTTTCATCCTGATTTTTCACTATATATATTTTCCCAAATTAATTGGTATATACCCGGTACATAATAAAAAACCATTGCATGACGCTGCTCAGTTATTGTCTCTGGGTTCGTCGGGTTCTTGGTGAACCTACAAGTCCTATATATCCGCACAACCATAACGGTCCTGCCGATGTAACGGTATATTGCTTTCAAACATCTGTCATAATTAGAAGAAGTTACAGGTTAAAACGTTGGCACAAATGGCTGTTTTTTTCAACTCATTTTCAATTTTTCCTCTTTTCAACTGTTAGTTTTTATAAAGAAACCTTGAAGGATCTACACAAATGACCCATTGCTAAATTCAGAATTTTGTCTACTGTTCTAAAATGTATAGCTGTCCAGGATCCATTATTGCTTTTATACCCATTGCTGCCATTAACTGGAAGAAGGTTGAAAGCACAAAAAACAGCAAAAATAGGCTATGTCCCAGTAAAATGCCAAAACTGTGTAAAAAAAATGTTAATTTTCTGACAAAAGTCTGTCAGTCCCTGAAAGCTTGGAAATTTGTAATTTCATCCCCACAAACCCTTTGCTGATACCATTTGCAGGGAAAAAACCAGTCGCTTTCATTTGCAGCACTTTTTTCCCATTTTTCCCAAAAACCCCACATTTAGCTGTATTTTGGCTAATTTCTGGGTCCCCTCCAGGGGAATCCACAAACCCTGGGTACCTTTAGAATCCCCAAGATGTTGGAAGAAAAGGAGGCAAATTTGGTGTGGATACCTTATGTGGTCAAAAAGTTACAGGGGCCTAAGCGTGAACTACCCCAAATAGCCAAAAAAAGGCTTAGCACAGGGGGGGGGGGGAGGCCTAGCAGCGAAGGGGTTAAAAGATTTTAAAGAATTTAAGTGCTGCACATAAAAAAATAACACAGCTTTGCCATTTGCGCTGCTCATATTCCGTAGGTGACCTATATGTCAAAACTTAACTACACTATGTTCAGCATTTTTTCATAGGTATTCTCTCCCAAACCCCTCCATATAACATGTCTGCCTTTCCTTATGCCAAGAATTACCTCCAGTATGCCAGAGGTGCCTCAGTACATCAAGAATTACATTCAGTATGTCAGGACCAATGGCAAGCATAACAAACACTCTCTCACATGCTTACTGACTCTCACATGCTCGCATTCTGTCCGAACCACATGCTGAAACACTGTGTCATTCACATATTCACAAACTATCCCACTGAGACACTCTCATTCTCCCTCTGTCCTACACATGTCTCACTCAAATTCTCGCATGCTGTCTGACAGCAAAATGCAAAAGAATGGAAAAAAATGGAGCCATTTCCCTCAAATGAATATTTGTCGGACATAACACCACCACAAACTTGGCCCACCCTAAAGCATGCTCCAACAACCTCCCTGACTTATTCCTCACCTACACTGGGTTCTCTAAATAGTCACGGATTGCATTGGGCATTGTACACAAACTTCTATAATTTCTGGAATGCATAGTTTGGGATAGATTTTTATCATGTAAAACACAATGTGAATAATAATTACACAGATTTCATACTGTTTGAATTTGAGGCTGACCCAGCCTAGCAAAAATGATATTAACAAAATAGATTAGCAGTGTATTTTTGCCCACACCCAAAAACATTCACCAGGTCATCCAGTTCACTATCACTGTTAATGGGGTGCTAAACTGAACCAATGATTGCTCATGTATTGATCTTTAAAATAATAGTGAAGAGCAGAACTTGGTGCACTCATGCATTTTCACGAAACAGGTCGATTGAACTAGAGCTGTGGTCAAAGATTTTCCCAGATACTATATACCAAAGAGCTCTTCGGAACCACTTGTAGAAGAAACCATGTATTAAGGGATTGCAAGTAGAATTGAAATATCCCAGCCATATAAGCATATCAAACAATACCATAGGGGTGGAGAAGCCAAGAAATGGATCAATCAAAACTGTGATAAAAGCAGGCAACCAGCAGGCTAGAAAGACCCCCATGATGATTCCCAATGTTTTTGCGGCCTTCCGATCCTTCTTTTTGGAGAATTGCCCTTTAGTTACATGGTTTGCATTCTCTGGCATGTTGTTAATCATTTTTGCATGTCTTTTAGAGACTGCAAAGATATTGATATAAATCCCAACCATTACTGACCCAGGAGTGAAGAAGCAGGCTGTAAATACAACTGTTCCCCACAGTTTATTAAACACAAGCGCACAGAAATTAAAGCATGAAACCAATGTCTTGTAACCTTCAATCCCAGATGCATTTTCTTCTGATAAAACTAGCCCAAAAGCAAATATACCAGGCACCAACCAGCAAAACAGTAGCAAACTTTTGATCACCGATTTTGTCATTGTGTTAGAGTAATGTAAGGGGTCACACACAGCACAATAGCGATCAATCGCAATTGAGCAAAGGTGGAAAATTGAAGTTACACTGAGCATCAGGTCACAACTTGCATGGAATTTGCAAAATGTATATCCGAAATACCAGCAACTCTCCACAGACCTGATCATGCTGTATGGCATTATAGCGACTCCAAGGAGGAAGTCAGTACTGGCCATTGAAAGGATTATCGAGTTACTTTGAGATTGGAGTTGTTTGAAATGGGTGATTGAAATCATAAGACCAAGATTTCCCAAGATGGTGATGGTAATAGAGCTGCCCATAAAGAAATACATTGTTAGTTTGACCGTCAAAGGCCTTGAACTATTGGGACATGATCCATTTCCAAACTCGAAACAATCAGGCAAATCCTTAGGGATGTCAGGTATATCCATACTCCTTTGTCAAAGATAAATTTCCTGAGCATTATAGAAGATCATTTTAGATTCGGTACATACGGAACTGGATAGTTTCAAAGGATTGATGTTCCTAGTTTAGGAAGAGAAAAAAAGTTCATTAGAAAATTTGGACAGTCTTCATAAAATAATTATTCATTACAACCACTATTTGGTGATTTAATTCATTGAAAAGAGCAAATTTGTTTCATACATCATATGCAATAAATAGATGTCGTGTAGAAGAGGTAAATTTAGCCAAAAGCCTGTGAGGCAGATGAAACAAAGAATCACAGAAAAACACACAAGCATTGTTTTAGGAAAGACATTTGAAGCCATTGCTAAAAATGAAACTTTATTTTGAAGAAAACAATATTCAAATAAGTAAACAAATTAGGCAATCTTAGTGTTATTGTGTTTTTTCCCATCGAACACATTTATAACTTTGAATAATCTATGCAGTCTTGAACGATGCAAAATACTAGGTTTGAGGTGACCTTAAAAATTTCACCAATAAGTTGGCTAATGCATGAGTGCAGGAATGTCTTTAATTAGTATGAAAAACACGCATCATTTCAGGTCTTCTTTGAAGGAAATTCCCTTCAAGTTTAAAAACTGAGGGGCAGATTTACAAGGACTGGCGCATATCTGCATATTAGCAGGGATGCGCCAGTAAAGATGCAACACGCAAAAATACCCTTGCCCCACCACGGATGCGCCGCATTTACAATGCGGCGCACCGTGGCGCAAGGATAGACAGATGCGTGTTGCATCTTTTTTCGTAAGGGCAGCGCATTGCTGGAGTCGTGTCGCAAGCGCGACGCAACTGCAGCAATGCTCAGGGGCGGCCTATACTTATTGTGCTGCGTCACTCCTTACGCCTGCTTCAAGCAGGCGTAAGGTTTTGACGCAGCGGCGTCGTAAAAGTGACTCAGTGAAATCTTGTAGATTTCACTGCGTCACCTTTACGAGGCTTTCTTGCGACGGAACGCCCACCCTGCATACATTATACCTGACGCAGGTATAATGTAGCGCAGGGCTTTACAACGTGACGCATCTCCCTAGATGCGTCACGTTGTAAATATGTCGCAACGTGGCACATTGTTTACGACACCGCTGCGTCACAGAAGTGGCGCAACGGCGGCGCAAATGTGTCGGAAGGGGCTTGTAAATCTGCCCCTGAGTATATTTAAATCCCTGGAGCCAAAATTATATTCCTATAGAATAATTTAGCTGTGATATTAAACATATTATTGCACTTGAATGTGGAAAGAGTCAGTACTTGATAATCTGGATAGAACCACAAACTCCTGGGAGAATTTGTTTAAAAAACTGCAACATTATGCCCTGTTGTAGAAATAAATTGGGGCAGAGTGCATAATTTGCAAGGAAGAGTTTTGTTCTATTTATTGAACTTCCAGGGGATCATGGATCAGACAATATTATTCAAATTGCCTCTGGCGTATGTACACCGAAAAAAACTATTTCACTCTGTAGAGGGAGCAGACTTTCAGGCATTGATTCTGTTCAATTTACTGAAAAGCATCTCCAGATTAATGCCAGTGATTGTTAAACATCATTGAGTAGGCTTTGTCTGTGGGAGAAAAAATTATGTTGAAAGTCAAACTACTGAAAATTATATTTTGTGAGAAAATGTGTTTAAATCTATTGAACCAATAAGCATTGACAAAGCCCACAGGTCTCACAATTTTGTAAAGAAATAATGTAATTCAGGTATTCATGTCCTTCAAAATCTGTCGCCACTACTCCAACCCCCAGCCCCACCATAAGCTACAAACCCCCTACCTGCCCCCCTGCCCTGAGGCCAAAACCTATCCACCCGACCTCCTCCCACCCCTTGCACTCTCCCTAAAACTACCCCAACCCCTTCCACTGCCCTTAACGGCTGTACAACATGCAGCCGGCACCTGTACCAGACTGCTTCTCAGTACTGTGCTCTGCATTTTGTATAAAGATGCAAGCATTGTTCAGAGTAATGGATCACTCATACTCCAAGCCTGTCGATGATCAACAAAATAAGGGTTAATTGCGGTGTTGTATTACGTCATCGAATGCTAGTCTTTGGGGCCACTTGTTTAAAATCTCTTGGAGTGATAATTGGTTAGAGCAGATTTGACATTTCTGGGTAATATGGTGAGCTCTTAAGGCTGCTGTGCTTCAGGCTTTGGAGAAACCATGAGCGCATGGCGTCGCTTTCTGCCAATAAGCAGGGATCACATAACTTTATTGTCAGGTGCCAGCTGGCAATGATCTAATTTCCCAGAAAACGAGATTTGCCAATAGAATATAAACCCTGGTATGGCAAAGGTCATGTTTTAACCCCAACCCCCCACCAAGCCCTGAAAACTACCCTGAACCCCCACTAGCCCTGAAAACTACCCAACCCCGCAGCCCTGAAAACTACCCTGACCCACCCAGCCCTGAAAACTACCCAACCCCCTAAGCCCTGAAAACTACTCTGACCCCCACTGCCCTGACAACTACCTCGACCACCCCAACCCTGAAAGCTACCCCGTCAACCCTGAAAACTACCCCCCAACCTATACATCCCTGGCCCCAGCCCCACTTACCTTACGCGTCCTCTGGCTCTCTTCCTGCTTCCGCCGAGCAGCAGCCAGCAGCTAGACCGCGCAATGCCTTAACCACGCATATGTGTGGTTAAGGCATATGTGTGGTTAAGGCAAGCGTGGTAGCGCTTTCGTAGTCAGAATACGCGTGGCTGAGGCTGCGGTGTTCTGACCGTTTCCCATGGTAGGTCTAGGTTTGGTAGGTAACTAGGCAAGGTAAGTAGGTTTGTAGGTTCCGTAAGAATCATAACTTAAGCATTATACTTTAGGGATGGTAGGTAGGTTAGGAATGATAAGTTAGGTATGGTTATGTGGGTTATTGTTATCCCCACTCCCTCCTGCTGACCTTATTAGCAGAGAAATTAAGAAACTAAGAGACAGAAAGGGTGCCATAACACTGCCCACGCATTGCCCCAAATGATCATTGTGCTCCCCACTTCTATTAGTCCATTGATTCCGGTCCCTACTACATGCAACCCTCTCTATTATCCCTCTCCTTCTTGATAGGTAATCTTCACATTCCTGCTCTCCTTCTCTCTTTCTCCCCCACACCGTCTGATGTACTCTGCCAGTCTTATATAAAAACACATTTTTATTTCAATCAATATACTTAAACCTACTATACAATGCTCTGTTGCTTTGTAGGTGTGTATATTCAATGTGCATCTTATATGTACATGAAGAAGTTATTCTTGAGTCTTTGGCAGGTGACAATGCAAGTTCTAGTCTGAGGATCTTTGATTGAGGTGAACCCTCATTCTTTTCATCTAAAAAGATGCCCTCAAATCCTAAGTGGGTGGAAGTTAAAGATCGTGACTTTTTAAATGAGAGTAGAGGACAGAGTCAACAAACTACACTCAGAAAAATGTAGCCATTTAGCAAAAGTTATAGAGCCTTTCAGGACAAAGAAACCACAGGTCAATGCTAAAGACAGAATCCCATCATCAAAAAATGACAATGTCAGAGTGAAGGGATTTGGGGTAAAATTTACAAAGATGTCCAACAACGCAGGACAACAACTACCATTGCTGTATGCATTTTGTGACAGGGAGAGAGCAGGAAATCACCATCTCTACTAAGATGTAGCATTGTCCTGATCCCTGCCTTGTGTGATGCATTATCAGGATGCCTAGTGCAATGCGCACCATAGTGCAAAGGTTTCTGCGTCATGTCTAGCACAGGTTTTGCATTGAGAGGGTACCCTTCCAGTACAAAAAGTCTATGGCCCCCGATTCAGAGTTCATCGGAGCCAATATGCTTTTATTGCACTATGTAAATAACGATATCTACCCCAAGGTACGTTATTTATTGAGTGCAATAATTAGCGCCTATTTGGAGTTTTTGAGGAATAACATGCGACCTTTGGTGCTTAGCGCACCAAAATATAAATGGTATGGTAAATTCTGTGCACTTCTCCCCTGTCAAATTTCAACAGGCTTGATCTGTCGAATTTTAACAAAAGGAGAGGTATTTAATGGACCCAGTGGTGTCACGCTAAATAACACCCAACTCAGAATTCTGACCCCTGCACAAACAGGAGTGTGTGCAGTGGTTGGAAAACACCAACCCACTCATAATCAGGGCCTAAGACTAGACAAGCGTTAACTTTTCCACCTTAGATCTGTGCTGTACAGTGCAGCATATGGGCAATGGTGGAAACGTTTGAATAAATAAAAGCATTCCTTCAAATTAAGGCCAATGCCAAAGAGGCATTATTTTTGGGTGGAAAACAGTACCTACTATTGTTAGTAGATAGGGCTTTGCATGAAAAACTTTGAGAGGTTGCATCGGAATGACTACATATCACTTATGGAATGGACTTTTGCACTACTTTGCATTACTTTTATGCACCTTTCCAGCACAAATAAGTTTTGCACTTGAAAGTAAATTCCGAATAAACATTTGCGCCTCATTGCATCACTCTAATGGTGCAAACCCAGTGCATACTTTTTGTAAATCTGCCCGTTCGTGTCTAATTACGCAATCCTGTATTGTTTGCTGCTGGCTTGTACAGCTCTCTTTTGTTTTCCTTTTAAAATTGCACCAATACTCCTTAAATTCACTATTTCATGAAGATCAATGCATAGATCATTCTATTAAGTGGGAAATGTTCCAAGCCCTCAACCCCAAGATATTAATCTCCATATCTACCACAAGTCACTTTAATTACTCTAAGTGAGAGCAGAAATAAGTTTATGATTATGTTATATTTTATATTGATTGAAATGCTCCACAACCCTCTCCCTATTCCAGTGTAAGTGCCATAGTTTCTGCCATCTTTGATCTTGTTCTTGACTAGACCTTCCAACTATGTATTGTCAGCTATTTGCTACCGTATGAAGACCACGATTTCACACGTGCGTTGAGGGTCTTGGAATGAAGTTAGCAGAAACCAGAGGTAGAATCAGATCAAGAACCCATGACTGCCTAGAGAGGTCATCTAACAAACATGAAGCATATAATCACAAGAGCAATAATCGTGAAACTGACTGGTTTACGCCCGACCGCAATCTTCAGTGACAACACAAAGACAAACTTTACCCCAACTCTGTGTCCCTGCTCAGAGCTCTACAGCATAAAGACCCAAATTAGTAGGTAGCTTGACAACACAACAACCCAAGCTTTTAAAGTCTATGAAACCATGAATGCACCATTGATGACATGGACAATAAGCCTATATCATGCCCATCTGACTCTCATAGACTTACACTTTTGGGGCCGTATTTATGAGGCCTTACACTGCTGTTGCGTCAGTTTTTTGTGATGCTGTGGTGGCGTAAACAATGCGCCACACTGCGCCATATTTACAAAGTGATGCATCACTTTGTACACCCCTGCGCTACATTATTCCTGTGTCAGGTATAATGTATGCAGGGTGGATGTTCCCCCGTAAAAAAAGGCTAGTAGAAGTCGCGCAGTGAAATCTATGAGATTTCACTGCACCACTTCCATGAGTTCACTGCCTCAAATCCTTACACCTGCTTCACAACAGGCATAAGGACTGATGCAGACCCTTTTACATGGGACTTGCCCATGTGTAGTGACACATTGCTGGAGTTGCATCTGTTTAGCGCAGTGCTTAATTTGAGCCGGTGCTTTCCGGTGCTCAGCACCGGCACTTAATTGGTTTCCGGTGCTCGGCACCGGCACCTAATTGTCAACACCATACTTAGAACAGTCTACCGCATGATGGCGCTGCTCATCTAATTTAGAGATGAGCAGAACAACGGTTGTTTAGGAATACAATATACATTAAAAAATTGCTAACACTTACCTCCCCAGCCATTCCTTTAGCTTTGGGGACCAGGAATAATCTGAACTGTTGCATTTACATGTGAGAGAGATGGTTAGTTGTTGTTTTGGCAGCGATGACAAGGGCGATGGGTGGTGCAAGCTGCAGTGGCCTCCTGGTCAGAGCCCTGGCACTTAATATTTTACAAATTAAGCACTGGTTTAGCGACACACTCCAGCAATGTGTCATTACTGCTCCACCAGATACGTCAGAATTCCTGACATATCTGGTCAATCCTTGTGAAATGAAGTGTCATTCTGTAAATACAGCACATCCAAGGTGTTGCTAGGAGGGCACTATGAAAAGTGAGTGTTTTCAAACAGCAATATGACACTTTTAATAAATCAGGCTCTTGGTTTCATCCCTTTTTGACATTTATGTTCTTACTTTAACTTCAACACACCACCTGTCACCAATTATAGCACACATTACTTATCTGCAACTGGCCATACTTCTCTAAAAACCATTATACAGTCTGAAGGTGCTTCATGACAGTTTCTGATCTGCTTGAATTTATTCAATAACAATAGTAAGCCTGAGGAGATTGGCAACTTACAACAAAATATGTGGCATATATTTCTCCCTCCTCTTCCTCTCAGCTACTTTTATACTGGCATTAGGTTGCCACCTGCACCATGCAATTAGTTATATTCTCCTCCTTTTCCCCAACTCTAGGCTGGTTCCTCACCGGAACTACATATGTGTGAGATTCAAACAAATTTATAAAAGAGTATCCAGCCCTGTGACTGTCTTCTACCAGTAAGTAAACAAACTTGCGCTTGTGTAATTTATTTCATATTTATAATGGTTCAAGAACTGGCATAAGTCAATGAAATGCAATTGCGTAACTTGGACACATTCATAGATTTATATTAAGTTTCACTCATGGGCACTGCCATCCATGTGTCAGAAAAATAATTTATTGATTTTATACAAATATTTGCAAATTAATTTTCTACACTTATCTACATCAGGGGTGTACATAATTCGCTACAATTGTTTTTGCATAAATATGCAAAATTTCTGAATGTTAGGTAAATTTATGCAAAATGCTAACCTGTCATTTAGCAGTATAATTTAGCACCACATATGTCCTCGCATAATTTATTGATGCATTTCGTTTAAAAAAAAATTGTGTTAAAAACATGATTGCTGCGAACAATTATTCCCATTGCTCCTGTGATATAGCTTTGCCTTAAGTGATGGTGCACTTACGTGACCTGTCATAATGGTGTAATTTTGTGAATTTCCCATAGCACATGTAACACAAAATTCTCAACATTACTTGAATTACACTGATGTAATTTCAATTTCTCCCGGGTCCTAATCTGCACATCTAAGTTAGAACTAAAGGATCTTACAACTAGAAAATCCAGATGTAATTCCTAGAGAAAGAGTGGGATGCAGGATGCAGTACTTGCGATTTTACAGGGGAGTCAGGAAGAAATTAAGCACTTAATAGCAGTCGTGGCTGGTGTCAGGGCAAAGTGGCAGGGAGGGGGAATAAAACAAAAAAAAAAACCTTACCTGAATGCCCACCGCATCGCCGCTCTTCTGGCTCTTCTACAGGCATAGGCTCCCAGACTGCCCTGCGGCTGCCAATCCTAACACTGCTCTCATGCATGAGAGCAGCGCCAGGATTAGCCTGAGAGGCCTGGATTTGTGCTCCCCAGAGAGACTGGAAGCCTGTGCCTGCTGTCTACGACCTGGCAACGCAGCTCGGGTTGGAGACAGCTTCAGTATGCATGTCGGTTTGGCCCTTTATGAGACGGCCGGCCAAACCCGCATGTGCACTGATAGCAGTGCACCTACCACTCCCCCTCGTGCCTGTCATCTCCATGGCCCCGCCCCCTAGTCTTATTAGTATTATTATCATTAAGGGACTTATGGTGTGGACAGCTACCCCAAGTGGTTTCCCGGTGCAAGGCAGAGTAGGGGGGATATCAGAAAAATGAGTAAGTAAACGAGTTAAAAGTGCCAGACCTTTAAACCCTACGAAAAGCAAGAAGGGATGCAGAGTTACTCAAAGAAACTGGAAAGAGTTCCAAAGTTATGGGCCTAAATAGGCAAAAGAATGACCTTTCATGTGGGACAGGCGGAATCTTAGTACAGTGAACCAAGTCTGTAGAGAAGATCTCAGAGGGCGGGATGTATGGTATAGATGGACAAGGTCCAGAAGATATTTGGGAGCTGTTCCGGATTTTGCCTTGAACATGTAGCATAACCCTTTAAACTTGATGTGATTAGCCACAGTAAGCCAGTGCAGGTCACAGAGAAGGTTGGAGGCTGAGGCAAACTTGGGTAACCGATAAAGAAGCCTGGTGGCTGCATTCTGCACAAGCTGCAGCCGATGAATAGTTGATTTGTCGGCTCCCAAGTATAACACATTGCCGTAGTCCAGTCTGGAGATAATAAGAGGTTGGATCACAGTCCTTTGAGGTGAGAAGGGGATCAGTCAAAGGATCTTTTTTAACCATTTGAGTACCGCAAACCAAGTAGCCGTCACCTTGGCCACTTGTTATTTCATGGATAGTGATTCGTCAACAATGAAACCCAAGTTCTTAACCTTGCTTGAAAGTATAGGAGGAGCGCCTAACTCGACGGGCCAGTGACACAGTCCCCAAAGATCAGGGCATTTGCACAGAATTATGACTTCTGTTTTATCCCTATTGAGCTTGAGCAAGTTGTTTTGCATCCAGAGAGAAATCTTACTCAAACCCAAGCTGAGATCGGAGGACCCCTGCCCCTGCGCAGACAACAGAGAGAAAATAATCTTAGTGCCATCAGCATAGGAGAAAAGAGACAGCCCAGAGGTCCCCACCGCCTCCGCTAGCGGGCAGATGTATATGTTGAATAACAGAGGGCTCAGCACCTACCTCTGCAGAACTCCTGAAGAAAGGACATGGGAATTCTACCTGGTAGAAGAAGAAGAAACCTGAAAGGATCGGTCCTTAAGAAAGGAGCGGAACCACTCCAGGCCACTCCGTCAAGACCAAGCGCCATCAGCCCATCCAGGAGGATATGGTGAGATACCGTGTCAAAGGCAGCACTGAGATCAAATAGGATGAGTGCCGCTGTTTCTCCCTCATCCAAGCGCTGCCTTAACAACTCGTTTACCCACCAAAAGGGTAGATTCCGTAGAGAAACCATTCCTAAAACTGGACTGGGAGGGATGAAGGAAATTCTGGGATTCCACAAAAGAGGTCAGCTGGCTATCAACATGTTTCACCCAAATTTTAGAGATAATGGGCAGCAAAGAAATAGGACAAAAATTGGAGAAGTTAATAGAGTCCAGATTCGCTTTCTTTAGGAGAGGAAGGACCATTGCGTGTTCCACTTCTGAGGAACTACCCCTTCATTCAACGAGGCATTAAGATCCATATTCATGGATAATAAGCAAGGGTCCAGCTGCCAAAGCAAATCGGGGGGAAGAGGATCTAACGGAGAGCCTGGTTTAATGGATTGGAGAATGCGATTAAAAAACATAATGTCCGAATGAAGCCAGGTATTGAGTTTAGATGAAGGGCTAGCAATAGGCTGAGGGTTAGATTCATTAGCAAAAAAAAAATTCTGAGTGATTGCTAATGACTCGGCATCATCCGATTGCACTCTCTGTGACTGGTTGCTGGTCAGTTGGGAATGGATATTTTCAACTTTTTTGGTGAAAGAGAGGGCAAGTTCCTCACATTGAATGTGGGAAAGAGGAGAGGAGGTTGACGACTTACAGGGGTCCAACAATTCCTTCACCATCTTAAAGAGTGTTTTGGCACAGTTTTGAGTGTCTAAAATCTTTTTAGAGTAGAAATCAGCGCAAGCAGATTTGCAAAGCCCATGATATTTTTTTTAGCAATTTTGTAATTAGTTTTGAAGTCTTCTGTGTAAGATTTCCTCCAAAGCCTTTTGAGGACCTTGCATTGCTTTTTCTCGGATTTTAGCGTTTCATTGAACCAGGGGGCAGGAGGTAAAGGCCGGCCAGAACTTTTTACAGAGGACGGAAGACATTTTTCCACAGCCCCCATAAGCCAATTATGAATAAGATCCTGGTCCGAAATCGACATTTATTAGATTCCGGTCTGGTGTCATGAAGTTCATTATTGAGGGCTGGAACATTCAGCTTAGACCAGCTCTTGGTTTTTTGCCTTGGAGTCTGAATAAGAGGGAGAGAGGGACGATACCGTTCTCAGCTTGAAGGGCTCTGCAAATTGGTCAGACTAGGATAAAGGGCAGGGAGGAGCGATAACCAAGTCGGACAGATTGGAGAAAATTGGGTCCAACAATTGACCTGCAACATGCGTAGGACTGTGATTACACAGTTTCAAGTTAAAAGCCCCAAGATCCACAATAAGAGAAGTACTTTTGGAGTATTTGGGATCCTCCAGATGAAGGTTAATATCACCCAAGATCTTGAAATAAGCTGATTTTAGAATATGAGGAGCAGCTAAATTTGGGAAGGTGAGACACCAGTTCCCAGTTTGGCCAGGGGGCGATACACCAGAATACCACAGAACGTAAATTTAGGAGTAAGTGCAAGGGCAGGGAAATCTTCAATTTTACATTTGATAGTATTTTTGGAGACAATTGCCACACCGCCAACTATCCTATGTTGCCTGTCCTTCCTGACTATGGAGTTGTTAGGTGGGAGAGCAGCCATTACATCCGGCGCCGAACCCTCATGGAGCCAGTTCTCTGTAACAAACTGTCTGATTGCATATCCTCTAGAAAATCTAAAATATGTAATTGATGTTTAGGCAAGGACCGACAATTAATATTGTAGAAGTGAAACTTATTAATGTCATTTGATGATCCCAGAGGTGTTACCGTAGAGGTAACCCTACTTGTAAGAGAATTTGGGCCACTATCAGAAAGCGAAGAACACTTGCTGTGAGCGTTATGTTTCAAAAAAGGTGAGCAGGTAAACTCACAACCCTTGCAGCCAAACAGCCTAGCCTCGACATCGATGGGTTGACAGTTTGATGAAGGCTCCTGTCGTAGAGCCACAAGTTGGTTCGTAGAATAGCTGCGTCTCTCCATCGCAAAAGGATCTGGGGTTATGGCCACTGGCCCTGGACGGACGCGGATGGGCGCAGAAGGGCTTGCCTTAGGCGCACCAGCGGTGTGCCTACTGTGCGAACCGCTACCCGGCCATCTTATATAGAGCCGTAATGTAGGAGCTGGACCACGCACTGCCAGGGAAGAACAGCACCACAAAGATGGCCACCTAAAACGAGGAATAGCACAGGAACGTGTGCTTTCCTTTAAACAGCTAAAAAAAAAACACTTTCAGGAACAGAATTCACAGTAAAAAACAGAAGCAGATAAAACACAAAATATCTGCTGTCTCAGTAATTATTGCATAAAAAGGTAAAAAGCATTTCAAAGTCCCTTATACATAAGCCCTTACTTAGCCGCTGCGTGCCTGCTCCCCGGCCATCTTATATAGGGCCGTAACGTAGGAGCTGGACCGAGCACTGCCAGTCTTGACGCTATGGAGAAAAATAAAACGATAATAAACATGTTTTATTATTGTTTTATTTTTCAAGTTTTGCAGCTGCTGCTGCTAGCAGGGGGGCGACGCGGAGGAGCCGCTGCTGCTTAGCAGGGGAGACAGTTTTGAATAAGAGAATAATTGATTTTTAACAGTTAATTTATAATGTGTCTCAGTTCCATCACCTATCAGTTTCATTTAAAATATGTCCCAAGTATGCAAGAGTTGAGCTAGGGAAATAGACTGTGAGTGATTTTAGTAAATCCCTTTCACAGTTGTGCCTGTACCTCACTTCAGTTGTAGGTTGTGCAGTAGCGGCTCCTGGAGGGAGTGCTGAGGATGGTGAGGCGGGGCGGGGGAGGGGCAGGGTGGGGGGCAGTAAACTCCAGCGTACGGCCGAATGGAGGTAAGTACATAAATAAATAAATAAAACGAATTACATTGCGCATGCTGCATCACCATTTGGCATTGCAGCATACGCAATGTAATTCGTTTAATTTATTTATTTCTGTACTTACCTCCGTTCGGCCGTACGCCGTAGTTTACTACCCCCCACCCTGCGCCTCCCCTGCCCCGCCTCACCGCCCCGCAGCACTCCCTCCAGGAGCCGCTACTGAGGTTGTGCTTATTTTGGAATGAAAGTTTAAAGAAATCCACCCCAACATGTGCAACATACGTACAGACATAGGCATATCCTTCAATGTCATAAGCATGCCTACTTTACTAAATCAGGCCCCTGCCCCCCATATTCTCCCGACCTCACACAATGGCTATTCAGGTGGAAAACAAAATCCAGAACAGAAAGCCTGAGGGCACATCATATGGAACAGAAGGAACAGTCTGGCCAATATTATATGTTAAGCGTGGCTGACTTTCACCTCTATTGGAAACTCTCGTTTGAGGTTTACATGTGTTGCTTTTATTATATTGCTTTTGAGCAGCAAGCGCTGTGCATGTTTACCTTGTTACCTTCTTCCTGACATGATATTGTACTGGCAAACAATCACACAGCTGCGCTGGCACAGGGCAGAGCGAGCACCTATTTTTATGGGTTTGAGGTTCCTGAAGTTCATACATATTATTATTATTGTAGTTTATAGAGCGCACGGCTACCTCCCACGGAAGTGTCCCGGCGCTAGCAGTAAGTACATAACGGACGTGAGTTTAGGTCTGGACCGGGTTCTAAATTTGGCTGAAAAGCCAGGTTTTTAAGGCCTTCCTGAACGGGAGTTCTGACTTCGCCTTCCGTAAATGCTCCGGCATGGAATTCCACAAGGAGGCTGTTTTCACAGCGAAGGCACGACCCCCAACTCTGGCTTTTTTAAAGCGCGGAATCACGAGTAAGTCCTGGTGATTTGACCTTAGTGATCTGTTCTGGTGATATCTCCGGAGTCTATTCTTCAGGTATTGGGGACCACAATCTTTGTTAGTTCGAAAGGCCAATGTCAGTGCCTTAAATTCTATCCTTTTCTTAACCGGCAGCCAGTGCAGGCTCCGCAAGTGGGGAGAAATGTGATGGGGGAGTGGTACGTTTCTGATCAGCCTAGCTGCCGCGTTTTGTATGATCTGTAATTTCCTGATTAAATAATCTGGGAGCCCCAAGTAGAGACTGTTCGCATAGTCAAGCTGGGATGTGACCAATGCGTAAACCACACTTTTCCTGCAGTCCATTGGCAGAAAATGCAGAAATCTCCGCAAAGATTTCAGTTTCCAGAAACAGGCAGAGGAAACATGACAAATCTGGGAGCGTCCTGATAGGCTGGAGTCAAATGTGAACCCCAGGTTCCTAGCTGAGCTCACCGGGCGAGGAGGGGGTTGAGCTCCACTGGCCACCAGAGCTCCGACTGTGGGGGGGAGAGTTGATTAAAAAACAGGACCTCTGTTTTTTCAGTGTTCAGCTTCATACAGCTGTCTGTCATCCAGGACAATATTTTACACAGACACTGCTTGAAGTTTGTGAACGCTACCTCAGTGTGTTCTTTAAACGAGAACACCAACTGAGTATCGTCAGCATACGAGACAACCTTCACCCCACATTCTTCAATTATCGAGGCCAGGGGGGCTAGGTATACATTAAAAAGGGTGGAGCTCAACGCCGAGCCCTGCGGTATTCCACAGCCAAGAGGGCTAGGGGAGGAGACAAAGGGGCGAAGGAACACGTTTTCGAACCGGCCCTCAAGAAAGGAGCGGAACCAGTTCAAGGTAGTTCCCATCACACCCAAAAGCTCAAGTCTCTCTAAAAGGGTTTGGTGTGACACAGTGTCAAATGCTGGGGACAAGTCCAACAGCACCAACATCGCGCAGCTACCCTGGTCTACCGTTTCCCGTATGGTTTCTGCCACTTCGAGAAGAGCAGTCTCCGTGCTATACCCTACCCTAAAGCCCGACTGAGAGTCGTGGAGAAGATGGTTATTCTCCCAAAATTCTGTCAGCTGCTTCTGAACTTCTTTTTCCAGCACTTTGGCTGGTGCCGGGAGGAGAGAGATAGGCCTAAAATTCTTTAGATCTGAGGGGTCCGCATTTTTTTTCTTAAGGATTGGCTGGAGATACGCCATTTTCCACGGTGTTGGGTAAATGCCCAAACTCAAGGAGGTGTTCCAGATAGAGTTTAATAGGGGGTTAAGCCAAGGAGCTAATAATTTAAAAAACCTGGCTGGAAAGGGATCGGTAGGAGAGCCAGATTTGATTTTGCTCAAGTCTCTGTGCAAAAAGGGCGAAATTCCGACCACATGCCAGAATGGTGGGAATTATCAAATGGTGTAGCTGGCAATGGATTAATCTCAATCGAAGGAAATGAAGAGTAAATCTACTGAATCTTGTCATGGAAGAAACAGGATAGTTCTTCACATAAGGAGGCTGAGGCGGGGATTGTGCTCTTCAAGGCTTGTGGCTTCATAAAACCCTGGACAATCTTAAATACTTCTTTCGTCGAATTGTCCGAGGTTTTAATTTGATTGGCCACATAGTCCCTAATCGTGTTGCGTTTTAATCTATGAAATTTCCTTAACGCTGTTCTATATAAGCATTTGGCCTTTGAGTCATAGTTTTTCCTCCAAACAAACTCCAATTGTTTACAAAGGCTTTTCTCCAGCCGGAGTTCGGTTGTAAACCAGAGGGCAGAGGGATTTTCCTTGTCAATTTCATATTTTTAAATGGGGCTGCTTCATCCAAGGCCATTGTAATCCAACTGTTAAAAGGGAGGCATCATGACTGGGCTCTCCAATCAGTACTGGAAGGGTGTTTTGTAACACAGGGCCAATGGCCTCTGGTGAAACCTTCTTCCAGTTTCTTCTAATCTCATGGGTAGCCCTAACATGATTGTTACTAAGAGGGCTGGTTAAATAGAAAGGGACTAGAAAGTGGTCTGACCAAGTCAGAGGGAGAGGGTCCTCCACTCTTAGAGTGTGGACATTAGTAAAAATAAGGTCCAACATATGGCCAGCCACGTGAGTGGATGCAGACACCTTTTGATTCAGATTTAACCCCTTAAGTGTATCTGACAATTGAGAGGCCAGAGGGCATTTATCATTGTCCATATGGACATTAAAATCGCCAAGCAATGTAAAATTGGCATGTTTAAGAGATAAGTCAGCAGTGATGTTGTATAGTTCAGACCAATGGGTGGAAGATGCGTCCGGAGGTCTATAGACTAACAGTCCTGCAAAGGGAAAGGTAGAGGAGAGTTTAACACTAAAAGACAGTGCTTCAATAGGACCAATATTCTCAATTCTCTTAACCGTAATCTCCCAGTCCTTTCTGTGGATCACTGCAAGTCCGCCCCCTCGCCTATTACCAGGCTGGTTAACTGCTGCCATCCTATAGCCCTCTGGAATAGCTTGAAATAGGTCCGGGTTTGAATGGTCCCTTAGCCACGTTTCTGTTAAGAACATAAGATCCCAAGAACCAGACTCTAGATTGAGCCAGATGTCATCCACATGTTTGGGAAGGGATCTACAGTTAATTAGACAGCCCTACATTCCGACCTTAATGTTGGTGTGCATACTTTATGTGACAGTGCTAAGGAGGCCGTAATATCTCTTCCTCCCTCCAACATCCCATTACCCAATGTAAATGGGCACATATTACAGCGTAGTGCCTGGTCACAACCTCCACCTTCCATAAGGCTGGGGTTGAGGCATGACGGCCTAGCGCAGCCTGATGATGAGAACACAAGTAGCTGTTCCCTGGACCAACTTATTCCAGCTGGAGCGCCTCGGGCAGCGTGGCTAGCGTTGGCCGCGGCCCGGTCGCGGACGGGCGCAGACGGGCTTGCCTTAGGCGCGCCCGCTGCGCGCATCCGCTTCAGCATGATTCTTTTATCCGAGACCGACCCCGGAAATGAGGGAGCTGAAGGGAGGCGCCACGTCCCTCCGCAACAATCGGCACAACAGCCGTGGCGGAACGGGGACCGGCGCAGGTAAGAATAGTAAAGTGCAAGTGCAAGAAATATTATTAAAATTAGTCACAGTTTGGGTAAAACCAGTAAAACAAGTAAAAAGCTAGCAGCGCTTAAACACAGGACCAATCTGCCCTGACCACGCGCTACAACTGACCGCTGCGCGTCCGCTTCAGCATGATTCTTTTATCCGAGACCGACCACGGAAATGAGGGAGCTGAAGGGAGGAGCCACGTCCCTCCGCAACAATCGGCACAACAGCCGTGGCGGAACGGGGACCGGCGCAGGTAAGAATAGTAAAGTGCAAGTGCAAGAAATATTATTAAAATTAGTCACAGTTTGGGTAAAACCAGTAAAACAAGTCAAAAGCTAGCAGCGCTTAAACACAGGACCAATCTGCCCTGACCACGCGCTACAACTGACCGCTGACATACAACTCAAAATTTCTCCGACTTAATGCAGACAGCCCAAGTGGGAAACAGTGAGCATGTAATATTTCCTCGCTCTCTCTCTCTGACTTCCGCTGTCCGAAATTCAGACTAAACGGGGAGAAATTCCGAGTTGTAAGTGTGAACTTTGGGCACTGTAAACACGACAAGCATTGGCAACGCTAATAGACTGGCCTTGGCAAACTGGTGCGATGGTTCATTTTTTTTTGTATTGCAGGTATACACCTCAAATGCAAAAAAGAAGCTATACCATCTCCTCAAACTGGCCACCTTATGCTTGCAATAAAAATTTACATTTTACATTCATCAATACAGCTGCTTTACTTGTGCTGTTTTTTAACAAGAAGACGTTATGATTGTTCCATGCATTTTATTATTATTATTAAGAAGACAAAACCATATAAGTGCTTGGTCCTTAGGTGGTCAACTAAAAACCAAGCACTCAATTCGCTGGCAGCTTCAATGTTACAAACTCTCTATAAAATGAATGGAAAAAAGGAGTACAGGCAACGCAAATTTCAATGCAAATATTTAAAGTTAACGTAACTTAATGTAAGTTAATTTACAAATAAATAAAAAGCACACTTTGGGGCAGCTTTGGAACTGAAGAGAAATTATTTTTAGATGGATTTGAATAATGTCCACAGTCTTGGAGCAGCTGCTCAAGGTGAAGGGAGCCAATGTTTAAGGAAAGTTGATTCTTAACCCCATGGTGTAGGCTGCAGTTGGTGAAAGCAAAATGTGAATGAGAACTTAACAAACCAATAGCTGATACTAGCTGACCAAAAGCCCATATATGTATGTAGATTATGAGTGATATTTTTAAGGAAACAATAGCCTGGCCAGATATTAAAACAGTTTCAAAGGCCAGACCTTAAGAAACACTTGAGCTCTGCTCTTTGGTGAGCCAGAGCTCCTGTTTATGATGTGGCCTTCGATATGCAGATTCTCATTTTCTCAAAGCATTATGCAGCACAAGACGCTTTAGGAAGAACATTATAATTTATGGGATTCTGTAATCTCTGTATAAAAGCCAATCGCTAAATTCATTATAGTCCGCGACTTGTGACGCACCCAGTCTCTGATTATAAAGTAAAGAGGTCAGAACGCGACTATTATAAATTATTACAGGTGAGTCCTGAAGTCACAACGCCTGCTGCCAGAGCCAGCTGCCAGGTGAAAGGAATGTCAGGTCACAGAGCATAATTGAAGCAACTGTTTAGCAACTAGAAATGAATTGCTTTCTTTCTGTTGCACTATGTTTCTGGTTTACAAAGATAAACAGATAGAACATGTTTATTTTTAGCATTCCTTATATAATTAGAGAAAAGCTAGAATCTTTCACCACGCTTCTACACATTCCAAAGTACTGCAGCTTTTTTATTTTTTAAACTGACTTGCATTGAACTGTTTCTAATATCTGTTTGCAACAAATCTCTAACAGGTTTTTGATGTGTTTAAATTTGTACTAGTGTTTTCAGTTTTATTGTTCATGTTTGTAAACATGCTCGCTCTTTCATATGAAAGAGCCACGCACCAAGGTTTTAAGTGGTTTGTGCGAAAGGTGATGTTGTGACCATGTACACTCGGTGGACATGATAAGGTTATTGCAAGTCATCTCGGAATTGACTTGTAATATCCTTATAATGTGCGGAAGGGGGCTGTGTATCCCTCATATAAACCACGTGTACCCAGTGACTTTATAGCTTAATTTTCTTGTTTTTAGCAGAAATGCAATATACCGTTTTTCCAGTGACAAACACGTCAGTCACGCCAATTGTAAAGAATGTTTTTAAGAATGGTTAATCAAATGAATTACGTTATATTAAAAAGAGGAAAAGCAACCATATATGTTACACAGTATTCACATACCTACAGTTATTGTCGCAAAAAAAATACATTTTCGAATTTTCTTCCGCCATAGAGGCAGGGGACATAAATATCTTCCAAATACAGGACACTCCAACTGCCAATATTTTCCCCTCCCAGGGCACGACCTTCTGTTTTTAATAAAATAAAATTTTAGATGCTTGAGTGTGCTTGAGAAATTTGTTCACGATACATCATCATTTCATGAAAATCAGCAATCGCAATTCGTATGTGGGTTCTTTATGGAACCCATTTTCGTGAATAGAGAAGATGTTTTTTTTGTTGGGTGTGGTCAGCAGTTCCAGAAGCGTCAACGCAGTTACATTATTCACATTACTTTTCATTTCGACCGTTTTATTCGGA
The DNA here is from genome assembly GCA_963921515.1 of Calotriton arnoldi. Taxonomy (NCBI): domain Eukaryota; kingdom Metazoa; phylum Chordata; class Amphibia; order Caudata; family Salamandridae; genus Calotriton; species Calotriton arnoldi. Next base: position 845,341 of record CAWUFW010007367.1, on the reverse strand, counting down.
TTTTTTCTTCAGAAAAGCATAAAAATATGTAGAGAAATAATGCATCGCGCTACATTAAAATGAAACCACAGTTTAATGGCCCGTGTAGTGTAATAAAACACGTTACTTCCCCTAGAAAAGAAGCTTGGCAGCAGAATACGTCCGATTTAGTTAACGAAAGTCTAACATGAGAACCTATTTCCCAGAAAGCATTAGATAAAACGCATTTCCTGCCTACATCCATTCCAGTTTAAACTAATAAACCACATTGGCCCTTTACTACAATTACATTAAAGAAAGGCAGCTGTTCCAACCCTTACAAAGCAACAGCATACAATCAACTAACAGTGTGGCGTTTACAAATCAAAGGAGGGAAACGCCTAAACAATCTGCTCTTTTGTGTGGCTAAAAACAATATGGAATGAAAGAACACACAATTACCTGGTTGTGCTCACGGTATTTGTTCAGTTTTTCCGTATGCACACATCTATTTGCTGTCTATAGTAAGGAGATACGAACGGGAAATCGTAAGAGTTTCGTTTTTATAGGCTTGTATTCCAGCCTCCAGAGAACTAAACTAGGTGTCGATCTATTGTGCAGAGCTTTTTAATAGCAGTCTGGAGTGCTTTAATTAGAGCATGCCCACAAGGGCCAGCTGTGTGTCTTGAAATGACTGCTAAAGAACTCCTTGGTGATAGGATGATACGTCCGTCAGGCAATGGCCTGTTGGATAACGTGTGACAACACCAATTACTGTGTATCACAAGTTTGAAGAAATGGAAACATGCAGTGAGAGAAGTCTCTGGGTAGCAAAGCAGTGGCAAAGCAGGCCTGAGTGGGCAAACACAGCCTAGAGTAGGGCAAACTGATTAAAAATGGGGTTAGATACCTTCCGGTTTTCCCAAGCAAACAAAAGGTGATTGGAGGAATGTTTGCAAATAGTCTAAAATATGGCGATTGCTCTCGGTAGCATTCCAACCCTTTTTTATCGACCAGTGTACCACTCAAGACAAAGTCTGCCCCCATGCAAATCAGCACTGAACCTACTCTTCTTGGAAAGAGTTGATCCAAACTGTCAGGCTCAGCCACCCTACAGAAGGGAACTCCAGAACCCAGATCAGGGTCAGTCTTATTAGGCTCTGTCAGTGAGATATAGCTTGGCTCATGTGACACAGCAAGCATGTGGCTTATTTCTGGGCATACTATTGACCACTTAGGGCATTACATCAAGCACATAAAAGGTGATAGGAGGAACACTTGCAAATAATCTAAATCGCTTGCAATCACTCTGGGTAGCCTTTCAACCCAGTGTTATGCCTGAAGTGCAACAAGTATGCCCTGGGGTGGGTACCGTGCTCACTATGCCATAGGTCTCAAGATGAACTCTATTTATAAGGCTCAAATAGGCCAACACCAGTCTGGGGTTGCTTCTGTTCCCACTCAAATGAGACCTAGCTGCCAGTGGACTATTCCTACTGAAGCAGAATCAAGGCTGATTTATTTACAGCTAGGTCTTGTTTGAGGTTGTATGCTTGTGCAAAAAAGGATGGACTTAATGGCGAGCCAGAGTAGTTGCCAGCGGCTAAGATGAATTCAAGCAATCCAGCCATCACTCTTTTGTTTTCCTCAAATGTGGTGCCCTAAGTGTGACTAGTATGCCTAGATGAGGGTCCTATGCTCACTGTGACATAGGACTGATGCTGCACTCTACTGTGAGGCTCAGATAGCCTGTAACTGGTCTGCAGTGGCTTGTGCTTCCTGGTCTGGCAGTTTGAGCCTGACTGTTCCCATTGGAGACGGTTCAATTGCAATGCTTAATTTGTAAAAGAATAAGTGCAGGGGATCAAAGTTTCACGCAGGAGTCCATGGCTGATTCTATTGTATGTTAGAGTGCAGAATACCAAGGCTGTGTAGTCTTGATTCCAACTCATGCTTTTTTAATCCACTACTTGACACTCTCTGCCTCTTTATCTCACTCTTGCAGGTTCTTCACCCCCGCTGTCTCCCCTTGTCACTGTTTTTCCTCCTTTCTCTTCCTCCTTTTCTCCCTCTTTTGAGTTTTGTTCTCTCTAGCTCTCCATGAAAGCTTGTTGAGGAAAAATAAGCACTGTTTGACAAAAATGAGTGCTGATGGGCCCTACCTGCAACCACCGGCTCAAATAAGCACCGTTCAATGACTGCTTTACATACTGCTGTTACTGTTAAAGTGGACATGGGGGCAAAAAAATGATGGACTGCATTGCAGCCCAGAGTAATTACCATCTGCTTAGATTAATTCAGGGGATCCATCCATCAATGTTTGTTTTCTTCTAGTTCTCCATAGTGTTCTGACAAAATATTTAACCATAGGAGGAGGTACTGCCCCTCATCCAGAGCATATCTGTGTTGAAACACAGTCTTTACTGAAGTCACATTGCCTGATGTCGCCGACATGCTTGTGGCTGTGGTGAGCAAGACACGCCTTTGGACTTGTGCACTGTGTTTGTGTTCTGTGTACCCCCTTTCACCCTCACTCATCTGCCGGTGTATCTGCTCATCGGCAGCTCCCTCACCTCTGTCTACATTTTGCGTTTGATTGTCTTTTTTGTCTGCCCGTCCATGTGACCGTCCCGCTGGCTACCAGGTTTACTTGGTCTGTAGACTGCAGGCTTTCTGGTGGCTGGTGACTGTGAGCAGATCTGCTGTGATTCCAAGAGCACATCCCTCATTCCTCATCCCGAGCACCCAGGTGAGAGTGAGCCTGGGTGAGGAGTCTGCCTTGGTGCCAGGGGGCCAGGTGATCCTATCCTCCTCCATCCACTAGGGGAGCCTGATTAGGAGATGGTTGTGTGGGGTGTTGGGGTTATAGGGGCTGGAGCTTTGGGTCTCATAGTGGAATCTGGTGCTGATGTCGTGTTTACTGCATGGACCAGCTGTGCTGTTTCCTGTGCTGCCTGGTGACCAGAGTGATAGTTGCATGAGCATGTGTTAAGCACTGGTTGGTCTACCAGGACTCTGTCAGATGGTCTCCAAAACCATATTGAAGGGTGCAGGTTTTGGCCACTGATGCTTACCTTTAAGAGTACAGTGGACTCTTTTGGTGTTCCAGTCTCTCAATCTCTTGCATGTTGGAGGCATAGGGCAAGGATTGTGATCTGTTCCTGTCGAAGGTGCCTAAATCTATGAATATACGCTGCTACGTTTCTTCCACCCCTTTGCTTCACATTCGTGTGTTGACAACATTTTGTTGGTGCAAGGATTGCCATCTAATTTCCTCAGAGTATACCCTAAGGGTTACTAATTGATCAGCAGATTTATTGCTGAGACAGGATTGCTACAGCAGCAATTCTTCTTATGGTTATTGACTTCTAACTATTTACAGTACTATTTGGTGAAGGAATTGTGATGAAAGCATGTTATCAACAGCAAAGGCTCTCTGGGTCTGTGTCTCTGTCTCTGCACCCAGTGAAGTTCAAGAAAAGGACTCAGACATCTCTGTTGTCTAAATCTGTCAAGATCATAAATTTGTCACAGAGAACGGCTGCCAACTTGCCAGACTTTCCAGAAGAAGAAAAGGAATCCGTCTCTTCCACTTTTTGCATTAGTTCTCCCACACAATCTTCTTAATGCATAACTCCCATTTTACACACAGTGGCCCTCGACATGCACTGGTCACCCGAATCAGTATAGCTCACCTCTATACAAAAGGTCCACTGAATGATTCCCATATGTCTCATTCACACAAAGTTTCCTGTCTTAGGTGTAACTGTCGATGACGTCTCACGACAACTCCTCAATTCTTTGGTCAGACAATTACAATCTCAATCTCGGCGTCTTTTGCACCTTTAATTTATCCTGGGATCTTAGGCCACTTTGGGACCTGAAACTCAAATCTCAATACTTGGACCACGTCCGACCTGAAACCACATTCACTTGACTCTCACACCAACTTAGCACGGCATCACACAATCAAACCATTCCAGCAATCTAACTCACAACATACACCCTGTTGATACTCACTCCTCCATCTGCTGCTGATCTTACCGCACCATCAAATGTCATCAGTCTCCTCTGAATTCTGTCACGCCTTCCGTTCTCGGTCATTGGGCTCTATTTCTGGCTTTGGGGCTCTAGGTTCTACTTATTCTAGACTAGTTATAGATTCTCCCCTCACTTCATGTGAGAACCATACTCTGCTACCAACTGAAAGGGCTGGGCCCACAAGTTCTGGACCTGTTCTAGAACTACAATTTGATGGTCCTTTTTCGCAGCGTGGAGGGGAGAAAAGTCATTATGGAGCCAATCAATTAATCTATTATCCACTTAGACACATAGTAACTACAGACAACTACATAAAGTTAGTTTGATTTATTACAAAGCCAAAAATAACTGAACATACTGACACCTCAATCCAAGGGTGTAGAAATACATCGGAATCAGCATGAAGACAAATCTGTGGATCCAGTTCAGACGATGCATCATGAACAATACAATTAGTTCAAGAAGTAGAATGCAGAAGACCCTGAAGCAAGAGTCCAAGTTTCCCTGCATTGAGGGTTGATGAATAAAAGCATTAAATCTATCCTTACTCTAACTCTAAAGTGACATCCTTACTTAAGCATTGTCAGGAAGAAGGATAAAAGGTGTCAGCTTGGGGAGACTTCCTAAGAAGTCTCTCCACCATCAATGGGTCATGTAGCATAAAGCTACAGAGACAGTACTTGTTCTAAGATGCTCTCTCTCCGAAGGCAAAGGAAGAATTGGGCGATTTTCCTAATGCCAACAACATATTATTCATAGGTGACATTCCCAAGATCCATTGCAGGTCACCTCATCTGCTTTGGGTACGACCCTGAAGGTATTTTTCGATGGGACAACGGTGTTCTTTACTCACTACATTTTGTCCTTGGGTTCCCAGGCCTTCTCCTGTGTGAAGCACAACGACCTTCCTTTATAACTCAAGCCACATGATTGTAGCTTCTCCTCTCCTTGCCTAACTACAAAAACAAAGACATTATTCTAGCTAACAAGAGTGCGTCTTTCACCTGCAACACAAAAAGTGAGAAAGAACAAATTCCACAGCACACATGAAATTCAATGTCTTAATTCTGAAGTGAGAGTTTCCAGGGAACCGCATTTCAGATCTACGATATTCAGCTAACATAAGAAAGCATAATATGAGCTTTAAGAAATTGCATAGAATTTAAGGCAACTTCAGTGAACACATCTATCTACATGTAAAATGACACAATTAATAAACACATTTAGTACATGAATAAATGTCTGTTTCACAACTCAAGTTCTTCACGTTAATGTGTTCTGCTAGTTACACTCACTTTCTAAGTTGATTCTCCATGTTACCTTTCCATAGCCTAGAATACATCACGTTTCAGGTTAATGCATTTCAAATTCTAACACGTCATGTTACTACAACAAAAATGATATGTGGGTGCACTCTACACATGTGATTATAATGCACCCTTTCAAATAAAATGTGATTTCTGTGACATCACGCCCCTGATGCCTTGTGCCTTGCTGATGTGACGCTCTTGTGTAGGCCCGACATTTCTATAACAGTCAAGAGAAGCAAATAGTTAATGCCAGGGGGTGATCTGCATCAAGGCTAAAATCTCTTAATACGTTCGATTCAAGGGATCAAGAGCCACAGTGCCACAGAGATCTGCCAACTTTTCAAGAAGAAACAAGTGTCCCAGAAAGTCGAGAAACAAAAATAAATCTAACACTATAGGAATCACAAAGCATGCATTGACAGACTGAGCTTGGTTGAGGTTAGAAGAGCCATTGAAGGAGGTAGGAAAGGTAAAGCACCAGTGCCAAATGGCTTACTTTTGGATATGTTCATGGAAAACATTAAATTTTGGGCTCCATTAATCACAAACATTTTAAAAGCTGTGGTAAAACATGTCCGTCCCCCACTTAGCGCCAGCGTGATTGTGCCCATTTTTTAAAAGGGTAATAAGATGGACCCAAGTTGTTACAGGCCAATTCCCCTGTTGGACTCTACCCCTAAGATGATGGATAGGATTTTATTGATTAGGTTAAAGGAATGGACCGAAGAACAGAATATCATATGTAAAAGCCAGTATGGTTTCCGAAAGGAATGAGGCACTATTGAGCAAGGCTTGAATTAACACCTACTAATCAGCAAGCATACCCTGGCAAAAAATTGACTCATTCTGCATGGCATTCATGGATAGTGTCACCACAGTCAATTATGAGACCTCTTAACGAATATGGCTTTAGAGAAGACATTTATATCATTCTTAAGGAAACTTACACAGGGTCACAGCGCGTGTAAGATACGTAAGCAATCGGGAGTGCACTGAGTTATTTAATGCAGAAAAGGGGATGAGGCAGGGCTATATTCTGGCCCTATCTTTATTATCCTTATCTATTAATAATATAGGGGAATATTAGGTGGATAAAGCACATGATTTGCCTCAGGTTGGGTCTCGACACCTGCCAATCCTGTTATGTGTGGATGACGCAGTCTTGATGGCCCACATGGGAAATGCCCTACAGTTACTGCTTGATCATTTTGTGTTGTTTATGGAGGATTTGGGGGCTGAGCATGAATCAATTAAAAATGTTCAGAATGGTGAGATGGGTAGTTAAGAAAAAGACAGGTTCACATTTCCTTAAAGGAAATAAGATGGCTAACACCAATGCCTTTTCCTTGTTGCGCCTTTTATTTAATTGTCATAATAATTGGAAATCATTGCTGATGGCAAGTAGCATGTCATTCGAAAGAAACATTGAAGCAGTTTTTAGATCCAAATCATTGAATGTTATATCTTCTATATATAACTGAAAATTGTCAGGATCCCTCAACGCATGTCCTGTATTATATGTCACCATCCCCAGGGAGCTTTTGTCAACGATGCTCATGCCCCAGTTAGTGCTGCAGTAGGCAATGCTTGTTGCAGCATTTGACATTTGTCACTCAACAATGCCGGAACCTCACTCCAGTGGAGTCAACGGCCAGTAAGGACATGAAGAGGAGCAACGGACAACACCTTCCCCAAGAGCTAAGTGTGTGCTCGCTCACGATTGCGGACATGCTTTCCATCTGCTATGTGCTATGGACATTGTTGGACATGACAGATTTAGAGAGCCACACGCTTGTTGTTCTAGTGCTGTGAAGCTGGACAGAACAGTATAACGCAGAGCATTGTGAACTAAGAGACACTCTAACCGCTCGTGTACAGAACATTCTTGTGTGCGCATAGAGCATTTGAGTATGAACTATTTATTGGGCAAAAGTGAAGATATAATTTTGGTCTATCTGTGTGAATGAGTAGGCATTCAGCTGTATTGCCAGTTATGTTTTTTTTGTTTATTTGTTATTGCTTAACTTTATTTGGTCTGCAAGAACATGCCCTTGATGTGAACCTTGACTATAAGGTGTACCCAACCTGAATGTACATGCCTTTGATGTGAGCCCTGACTATAATGTGCACCCAACACAAATGTACATGCCTTTGATGTGAAATTCTTGATACAAAACCTGACTTTATGGTGTACCCAACCTGAATGCATGCCTTTGATGTGAAACCCTTGATACAAAACCTGACTATAAGGTGTTCCCACTCTGAAAGTGCATGCTTATGTGTGAAGTTTGCATGTTATATGTCCATTGAGACCATTGTTGTAGTTGATGCTTCCAGAAGATGGTGTAAAAGCCCAAGATACTATGAAGAGATATTAGGAAATCCTGTCCCAGGTGCCAGGTGATTATGCACACAGTGTAGTGGTAGTCTTGTTCAGATGCTCTAGACTTCCCAGTGAGGTGCTAAACTAACACCTGTGTCTCTGTCATTCCACCCAGAAAAATACATTGTGACATTACACTGACGACAATCCTTGCGCTCTCACATAACAGGATGCCCGGCTGGAGCTGGCAGCAAGACATAGCAGTGTCTTTTTTCTCTTCCCCAATCCCCCTTCCCTTTCCTGACACTTGCTGGGACTCCTGTCAACAACCTGTAGTTTCGAGAGGTGTCTCGGGAGGTAAGGGGGGGCTCATTGCCCCGGCAGACCTCCTGGTTTTCAGTTGAGTGGTCACAACACAAATGTGTAGCGGTTGTAACTTATGGGGCAGGACTATGGGGATGGGCAGACATGAAAAGCCTCCAACACATAGAAAACACATGTTGTAGATGGATGATGGCAGTCCCTCCAGTTGTGATCATTTTATTTGCAATGAAGAACTAGGCATCCCATACATCGAGGATAGAATTCACCTTGCACCTTTACTTTTGTGGCGAGCATTATGGAGTAAGCCGGATGCTTCTCTGAACAGATTAATCATTCAGGACTGCTTGACTTTATATGGGGTGGACAAAATTTCCTGGCTAAAATATATTAGGAATATGCTAGGTAAAGTCGGTAAGAGCAATTGCTTCCTAAATCCAGTAGCAATCACTGATGTGAGCAAAGGGATTTAATAACAAATGTTCTCGACCTGGCCAGGAGGAAGAGGGAAACTAAAGAATTAAAAAAAGTATGTGTGTCTGCTCACACCATTTTACTTATTCTGCTAGGCATTCAACCCTATATTACAATGGTCACAAATACAAATCATAGGTTTTTAATAACTAGATTCAGTTTGAATAATGTACATCGTTTATTTGCTTTTACTGGACCAGATAGAATGAGGTGGCTCTCCCTCCCTGTCCTTGTAACCAGTGGCGGCTCGCCGAGGGAGTGCTGCGGGGCGGTGAGGCGAGTCGGGGGAGGGGCAGGGTTGGGGGGTAGTGGACTCGGACATACGACGGACAGAACTCAGAGGGAGTTCTGTCTGTTGTAAGTCCACTACCCCCCACCCTGCCTCTCCCCCGTCCCACCGCCCCGCAGCACTCCCTTGGCGAGCCGCCACTGCTTGTAACAAATTTCAGAACAAAGCGCTTTACATTTATGTTTCTTTTGCAGTTTTTATATGAAACCCAGGAGAGAGTTGATCATCCCAGTAGTCATGTATTTTCATGTTGTACAATGCAGAGTAGCACAGTGTTATATGTAATTCTGTAAAGCTTTTTTGCACACGTAAAAAAAATAGAAAAAGCCTTTGCTAGATCATCTTCTTAATTACTTATTTTTATTGTTTTTATTTCTTAACCACCCCAATCATTGGTACTGTATTGCTGAGTCATAAGGCAGCGGGAGGATGGATAATAATGAAAAAATACTGGGCCTTATTTATGAAGGCCTGCGTCACTTTTGCGCCGCCGTTGCGTCACTTTTAGTGAGGCAGCGGCAGTGTAAATAATGTGCCATGTTGCGCCATATTTACGAAGTGATGCATCTAGGTAAATGCGTCACTTCGTAAACACCTGCACTACATTATATCTGCGTCAGGTATAATGTATGCAGGGTGGGCGTTCCCTCGCAAGAAAGGGTCGTAGGAGTGGCGCAGTGAAATCTATAACATTTCACTGCGCTACGTCTAGCACGCCAATGCATCAAAACCTTATACCTGCCTCATGGCAGGCGTAAGGGTGACTGGCCCTTTCACATGGGACTTGCCCCATGTGAAAGGAACATTGCTGGAGTTGCGTCACGCTTCCGACACAACTCCAGCAATGCATCAGTTTTGTGGCGACACATACGTCACTAATACTGACGTATCTGTCATTCCTTGCGACATGATGCGTCATTCAGTAAATATGACGCATCAATGGTGTCGCAAGGAGGGTGCACTGAGAAGTGTCGCATCGCTGCTTTCATGCAGCGATGCAACACTTCTCATAAATCAGGCCCACTGTTTTTATGTTCAGGTCGCTTGGCATTATATATTTGTTATGTGATTGTATGATATGGAATTTATTATTGGATCTGTGCCTGAGATTTTTATTTTTAGGACATGGATTTAATTTTTGCAATTATGTAAGCACTTTTATGGTTTTGTCAAAACCGAATAAAATATTGAATTTAATTGACTTGGGCTCCTCCTGCTTTTCATGACTGACAGTGTGTCTGCATTTGTAGGTTTGTCAACAGATGGTCTTCACGTATGTTTAATTTAGACTCGTACACTATTCCTACACATTATAAACTTACCTTTTTACAATGGATTATTGTTTGCACATATATTCAATTTACAGTTAAAAAGTCGGCGTTACTCATGATGATAATTTAATCAACAAACGTTGCAACACATGCTCTCCTTCAGTGAACGCTAATTGTGTTATCTTTTTGCTGCAACAGCTAATGCATTATCTATGAGCAAAGAGCTGTGTTTTCTGTTCAACTGAATAATTAATTCTGTTTTGAGACAGTGCATTCGATCGAGCTGTTAGGCTCACCGCCATTCTCACAATTATCTGTGAAGATGGAACTTTACACCCCCCACTTCCCATCAGGGCCGGACTGGCCGTAGCGGGCACCGGGCGTTTCCCCGGTGGGCCGCTAGGGTGGGGCCGGTTTTGGGCCCCTGGGGGGGCCGTTTTTGTTACCGGGGGTCGGCAATATCAGCCCCCTGTAACAAAATCATCCGAAACAGGCCCTCGCAAAGAAGCTCAGCTGCAGCCCCCCTACCCCCAGGGGGTGGCGGCCGAGCAGTTTGCCAGGGCCAGTTTCGGTTCTCAGTCCGGCCCTGCTTCCCATTTGGGGTGATTGGCATAAAGTTCTTCCAACCAGAAAGATGACCTACTTATCTACATACTGTTGGGGACCAATAAGACAGCTGTTCCTGAAAGGCCACATTTCTGCTTTTGCTACCATCTTAGCCTAATGAACATTTTTCAAGGGTGATATGGGCCAGCCATGTTGGGAAGGGATGGGAGGCATGGGAGGCTAACTTTTGCTTTGGAGGGTTCTGGTGTGGAGCTGAAGCTCAATTCGGTGATCATGTGGCGAGGAAGACTTACGAGGAGGCAATGCACCTCTGCTGAGAAGTACAGGTACTCTACCTGCTTAAATAAAGAAGTAATGGTACTCAGTTCCTGACAGTACTGGCCCATTTAAAGCACTATTCGTACTTGCATGGGAGCAGATTTCAGAGTATCTGGAATTTGTAAACAGTTTCAAAACTACGCCTGTAAATCTGCAACAGTTACAAGCTTCCATTATTTATCCCGGGAAACGATTGCAAATTCCTTGTTGCAACTATGGGAAAGGCTTTTTGTGTATTTGTACCAAGGGAGAAATGTCATCACATTTGTGCAAAAGCAATTTTTTCCTTTTTTTCCCCTCATCAGAAAAATGTTTTCCTCCATGAAGACACATCTCCCGTTAACATATTTTCTGGGTGTTCCCTCCGCAATACATCACTCAAAGGGATTTACTCCAGTGCATCACAAGAGCAAATCTCCAACTATGTCCAGGGTCACAATAGATACTAAACACTTTGGGGCATATTATCAAGAAACGGCGTTAAAATTATCACCGCTTTAGCGGCAGAAAACTGCAGCTAAAGCGGCGATAATGGGCTTGATAATATGCCCTTGAGAATTCCAATAGAAGCCCATGTTCTGGTGTCAACATGGGCTTCTATTGGAATTCTCAAGGGCATATTATCATGCCCATTATCGCCGCTTTAGCAGCAGTTTTCTGTTGCTAAAGCGGCGACAATTTTAACGCCGTTCTTGATAATATGCCCCTTTGTGAAAATACACAAACCTTCAGTTTGTGGGAGTTCCAGAGCTTTCCAGGTTATCCCCACACTAGGCCCCCACTGCCCACCAGAATTATAATGTATTTATGTGCCATTTTAGGTTTGTAATATTTTTATTGGTATTATTACAACAGGATACATCAATCAGCTCACCTACATCCATAGGCCGGTGGGAGCAGTGAAGGATAAATAGCAAATAAACAAATTAGAAAGAGAGAGAAGGGGAACAGATGGGATGGGGTAGGGAAAGGGGGGAAATTGTGAGAACCTGATTAGGACAAGACACTAGCTGCATGAGAAGGATAGTGAATGGGAGTTGTAGAGCAGAAAGGATAAGGTCCCAGTCAGTGGTTCAGGTAGGTGTACAGTCTGGATGTGTTAGGCGAAGGACCTGTATATATTGTGGGCAGGTCAGTTCCCTAAATGTGTTTGACATGTATTAGATGCATGGTCCCAACGTCTTGTCGAACAGAGGTATCGTATGTGACACCATCGCCGTCAGTTACTCCAATTACAATAGTTCCCAAAGTTTGAGCAGTCAGTCTAGTTGTGTCGGGATTGCCTCAGAGCTTCAGAGAGAGAGCAAGAGTTGTTTGGCAGCTCGCAGAGCCAGTGTAATAGCACACCCCCTTGCAGATTTTAATGGGTATGTCAGGGGGTTTAGGAGGCCTAATAAAATGTAGCTTGAGAACCTAGGCAGTATAGTATCGTTCATTTCACCCACTGCCTCCAGGACCTCGGTTCAGAAGGAGGCTATTTTGGGACATTGCCATAGAATGTGTGTGAGGGTACCAGTCTGTCTGCAGTGCCGCCAACAGGTGCTGTCACTGCCTGTCTTACATTGTTCAATCTGGCTGGAGTAAAGTACCAGAAATGTGCAATTTTAAGAAGCATTTCTTTACTGGTAGTACTGCAGGCCGAGGCTCGGGCACGATGGAGAATGCCACGCCATTCTTTATCAGTGAATGTGCGTTCGCATTCCACTTCCCATCTGCGCTGCACAGGTGTTTTGGTGGAACCCTGGGGTGTAAAGAGCAAGGTGTCAATATCGGTGAGGAGTCGCTTATCCGGAGAGTGGGTGAGAAGCCATTTTTCAAAGGATGTCTACCAGAAAGTGGGTGAACCAGAAGGTGAGATAGCCAATGGTGAATTGCGGTGTATTGCAAATGGGCACTTGGTGGAAGGCCATAAGCCAATTGAATTAGAGAAAAGTCCATGAGGCCATCCATATCAGAGAGGTCGCCTACCCTCTTACAATTGCCTCTTGCCACACAAGAAATGCTAAACTGCAATGCACGGGGGATCAGGGTTTCCTGTTGTGAGAAGTTGGCCTGGCATATGCTGTCCACTAATTATAGTGGGCACCTTGCACCAGTCCAAACAACCCCTTATTGGAGATAGGTTAAAGACAACCTTTATTGAAAGCTATCCTAGTGGTAGCTATGGAGAGCAGCCTTCAGGCTAAGTCTTGAAGGAATGTAAAGCAGCTTGTTTTACCAGTCTATAATCTCTTGAGTGACCAAATGAAAGAGCACCACATCAGGTATATATTCAAAATATATGTATTTATTGCTAAACACACCCCTCTAGTCTCTTTATGAGGCTAGAGTTCGAAATACATAAGTTATAAGTTATCAAATCACAGTAATAGCACAAATACACGTTTGGGCCCTAGGGGCGTACCAAACCATATACCAATAAAGTGGTATGCGAACCACGACTGAACTAGACACTAGGCCTAGAGCCTCTAGAAGTGCTTGGACCACAAGGAACCACCCAAGGTAGTGACACAGGGGACCTACGGGAGACGCGTGCAGTGTAAATACACAACCGCGATACGCCGTTGACTTCTATGGAGAAAGTCGGGATCGGGAAATTATAGAAAAGGGACACTTAAAAGAGGACTAGGACAAAACCCTTTGAGATCTAGGACTTTGAAGAGTCTCTACCCACGGGAGCACCGGAGTACTCGTGTTACCTCACCCAGGGAAGCCGGGTGCATAGGTGCCTTTCGGGGTCGGGTTTCGCCGTCGATTCGAATGGCGATCTGCTGCAAAGTGCTGCTGGCGGCCAAGAGAAAAGTGTCCGGGTGGATCCAAGAGTGGATCGGAGTTCTGAAGAACCTGAAAGCAGAGGGGACAGAGTCTGGGTCACTAGCCAGTGACCAGGAAGGCGATGGACAGATGCCCACCGATGTCGAGTGCTTCAGGTGCGTTGACGGTCGTCTTGACTCTTCAGCCACGAGGTCCAGGAGGCGTTGTCGGCAACCAGGAGCAGGATTCGGGCTGGTACACGATGTCTGTCAAGTGCTGAGGTATCGGCGACCGGATTGGACCCAACAAGCCTTGGTAACGGCAAGTCTCGGTGAAGATGTAGATCGTCGATGGTGCAGACCAGCAAGGTCTGTGGAACTCACCCAGCAAGGGTAAGTGAGGGCAGGCCTGGAGCAACCAGGATGCCAAGTAAGAAAAGGATTGGCCTTCGTTAAGGGCTACTAGCCAACGGGCTAGCGACCGCGAAGGAGCCTCGTGACGCCGCACGTGGATCTGGCTTACAGGACACTCGTGGAGTGGGGGCCAGTGATCTTCGGTGCAGGTGGTGCTGGAGGCTAGGGCTACTCGGAGCCCAAAGCACGACTTCTTGGGAGACCCAGAAGATGGTGCACTTGCAAATGTGCTTGGTGTCCAGGGGTCACGGTCTCAAGTCACCCACGATAGCCACGGGCCTCAGCTTTGCTGGGGACTCAGGGTAGCCTCGGCGAAGTCTGAGAATCTACCTCTGGTGATGCGATGACTTCGGCGTCCGGCGAGAGCTTCAGAAATGCGAACCGGACAGATGCTTCTTTGGTGCCTGCCAAGCAGAGGAGTCACTCCTTGACCCCAAGGGAGATTCTTCAGTCCTCTAATCTTGTCGTAGAGCGTCGAAGGTCCAGGATTCAGTTTCAGAGTTTCGTCCAGGTATAATCTAAAGTCCTAAGGACTGGGTTCCTACCTTTATTCTAAAAATAGGGGTTGGACTACTCTGTGGCCCCACCTATGGGTGGGTCAGGGCAGAGGGGTGGCTACACCCCTTTCCCTTTGTCCAGTTCGCGCCAAAGCAGGGGCTGAAAGCCCCTGATCCGGTTTGAACTGGGGTATGCCTAGGGACACCAAATGTGCCCCCAGTGCAGGACTTCAAAGCACACAGATGGTGCTCCCGCCCAGCCCCAATACACATTATCCTGTCTGGGGAGGTGGTCACACCTCCCTGCAACAGGAAACCTATTGTCCAGGCCTCCCCTGCCGGAGTTTCGTCCAGCAGCAGGAGGCCAGACTCGTGTCTGTGGCAGCAGCATCCATTTTGTGATGCCAGGGCTCTGGAGAGAAGTTACCGGGTTAGTCAGGGTTAACATGTCTTTCCCTCTAGAAGGGTGGAATGCTACCCCCACCGCCAGAATTGGCGGGGGGTAGTATTCCAAGATGTTTGACACCAAACACGACATGTTTAGGTGCAGCCATTCCAAAGTTAGCATTTTACCGCGAGGATATAATGCGCTTAAGAGTATATGGTCAGGCTGCACTACAAACAGCATCAGAGATGGTCTCCGAACGCTGCAGAGGGGCCCTGCTCATGCAGGGCACCCTCTCACATAGGAACCACGCACTCTGCCTTTAGGATTGATAAGGCCTGCCTTAGGAGTGACTTATAGGTTTGTATGTGTGTATGTATTTCGTGATATAGGTAACCTATATCACAGTAAGGAGTGCATGCACCACCTTACCCAGGCTGCAGTAGCAGACCTGTGGTGTCAGTTTGGATGGCCTTCCAGGGGTGGCATAATACATGCTGCAGCCCCTGGCAGGCCTCTGAGGTACCTATGCCCTTGGTACATAGTATACCATATACTAGGGACTTATAAGGGCACTCCAGATCCCAATCAGTGATGTGCCTAAGGCACATGGAAACCATTTTAGAGAGGAAGCAGCTAGGCTGGGGTTCTGATTAGCAGGGCCCCAGCCAGACTAATGTCGAAAAACAGTGAAGCATCAGCAAAAGTGGGGGTACCCATGTGAAGCAGATCCTACTCTCCTACACAACCCCCCCAAACGTAGGGACATTAAACTAACCTTGCCCAGTTAAGTCTTCATGTTCTAAGTGGAAATACCTAGAGAGTCCATCTGCATTCGCATGGTTACTCCCAGGCCTATGTTCCACTGTAAAGTCCATCCCCTGTAGGGAAATGGACCACCTAAGCAGTTTGGGGTTTTCACCCTTCATTTGTTTTAGCCATAAGAGGGGCTTATGGTCTGTCTGAACCAGGAAGTGTGTACCAAACAAGTATGGCCTCAACTTCTTCAGAGCCCAGACCACAGCAAAGGCCTCCCTCTCTATGGCTGACCAACGTTTCTCTCTAGGGGTCAGCGTTCTGCTAATGAAAGCTACTGGCTGATCCTGACCTTCGTCATTCAATTGTGACAGTACAGCCCCTACCCCCAATTCAGATGCATCTGTTTGAACAATGAACTTCTTGGAGTAATCAGGACTCTGCAGAATTGGAGCAGTGCACATGGCCTGCTTGAGGTCATCAAATGCCTTTTGACAGCTAGCTGTCCACTGAACCTTTTGGGCATTTTCTTAGAAGTTAAGTCATTCAGGGGTGTCACTATTGATCCATACCCCTTGACAAATCTCCTATAGTACCCAGTCAGGCCTAAGAAGGCTCTCACCTGAGTCTGGGTAGTGGGAGCAGTCCAGTCCATGATGGTCTGGATCTTGCTCTGCAAAGGTTGAACCTGGCCTCCACCCACAAGGTGGCCCAGGTACACAACCTGACTCTGCCCTATCTGGCACTTAGTGGCCTTGATAGTCAGGCCTGCCTTTTGCAGGGCCTGTAAAACATTCCTGAGGTGGACCAGGTGATCCTCCCAGGTGGAGCTAAAGACAGCAATATCATCTAGATATGCTGCACTATAGGCTTCCAGACCTGTGAGAACTGTATTCACCAACCTCTGGAAAGTGGCAGGTGCATTCTTCAGACCAAAGGGCATTACCACAAATTGATAATGCCCACTAGGGGTTGAGAATGCTGTTTTGGGCTTTGCAGTATCAGCTAGTCTGATCTGCCAGTAGCCAGCTGTTAGGTCAAATGTGCTGAGATATTTGGCAGAGGCCAAAGTATCTATGAGCTCATCTGCCCTGGGTATTGGATGGGCATCAGTCCTAGTGACTGCATTGAGACCCCTGTAGTCCACACAAAACCTCATCTCTCTTTTTCCACCACTGGTGTGAGGTTTCGGTACAAGGACTACTGGACTAGCCCAAGGGCTATCTGAGGGTTCAATAACTCCCAATTCCAACATTTTCTGGACTTCAGTCCTGATACAGTCCCTGACATGGTCAGGTTGCCTATAAATCTTGTTTTTAATAGGCAGACTGTCCCCAGTGTCCACTTCATGAGTGCACCAGGTGGTCTGACTGGGTGTCAGTGAAAACATATGTCTAAACTGATTGAGGACTTGCCTGCAATCAGTTTGTTGCTGGGTAGTGAGGCTGCCTGCCAAGGCTGCACCATCAACTGACCCATCGTCAGGGTTCTGTGAGAGCAGGTCAGGGAGTGGGTCACTCTCTTCCTCCTGCCCTTCATCAGTAGCCATGAGCAAGCCCATGTCTGCCCTGTCCACATATGGTTTTAACCTGTTGACATGGAGAACCCTGTGGGGACTCCTGGGTGTTCCTAGGTCTACTAAATAAGTGACCTCACCCTTCTGCTCAACAATAGTGTGGGGTCCACTCCATTTATCTTGGAGAGCTGCTGGGGCCACTGGCTCCAACACCCACACCTTCTGTCCTGGCTGGTAAACAGTCAGAACAGCCTTTTGGTCATGCCAGGCCTTTTGAAGTTCCTGGCTAGCCTCAAGGTTTTTGGTTGCCTTTTTCATGTACTCAGCCATCCTGGAGCGGAGACCAAGTACATAGTCCACTATATCTTGCTTTGGGGGCTTGAGAGGTAACTCCCATCCTTCCTTCACCAAGCACAGTGGACCCCTCACAGGGTGGCCAAACAGAAGTTCAAAAGGGCTGTAACCAACCCCTTCTGAGGCACCTCCCTATATGCGAATAAAAGGCAGGGCAAGAGTATGTCCCATCTACGCCTAAGCTTTTCTGGGAGCCCTTTAATCATGCCCTTCAAGGTTTTGTTGAATCTCTCAACTAAACCATTGCATTGTGGGTGATAGGGTGTGGTGAACTTATAAGTCACTCCACACTCCTTCCACATTGCTTTTAAGTACCCAGACATGAAGTTAGCACCCCTGTCTGAGACTACCTCCTTAGGAAAGCCCACTCTTGAGAAGATTCCCAGGAGGGCCCTTGCCACCACAGGTGCTGTAGTGGTCCTGAGGGGAATAGCTTCTGGGTACCTGGTGGCATGATCCACTACCACCAGGATAAACCTGTGCCCAGAGGCTGTTTGGGGATCCATGGGACCAACAATGTCAATCCCTACCCTTTCAAAGGGCACCCCCACCACAGGTAGTGGTATCAGGGGGCCTTTGTAGTGCCACCTGCTTTGCCACTGGCTTGGCAGGTTACACAGGAGCGACAAAACTCCTTGCTGTCTTCAGACATGTGGGGCCAGTGAAAGTGAGGGACAATTCTGTCCCAAGTCTTGTTCTGGCCCAGGTGACCTGCTAAGGGAATATCATGGGCTAGGGTCAATAGGAAGCCCCTGAACTTCAAAGGTATTACCAACCTCCTGGTAGCACCAGGCTTGGGGTCTCTACTCTCTGAGTACAGGAGTCCATCATCCCAATACACTGTATGGGGACCACTAGCTTTCCCAGCAGCCTCAGCAGCAGCTTGCTGTCTGAGGGGTTCAAGGGAGGGGCAGCTCTGCTGCTCCTGGCTCAGATCTGCCCTAGAAGGTCCCCCTGTCCCCAAGAACTCAACCTGGTCAGGTTCAAGTTCCTCTGGGACAGTTCCTTCTTCAGGGCTGAGATCATCCCCCTCAAGGGACTGATCTTCCTCCTGAGCCAAGGGGAAGGCACTGCCTTAACCCTACTACTCCTCCTCTTGGAAGGCACTTGGTCCATTCTTCCAGAATCCAAGGCCTGTTCAGTGCTAGACATTTTGGCTTGTGACCTGGTCACAGCAAACACATCTGCAGGGATCCCCAGCATTTCTGCATGGGTCCTGAGCTCCACTTCTGCCCAAGCAGAAGTCTCTAAGTCATTGCCAAGCAAGCATTCGACTGGTAGGTTTGCACTTACCACAACCTTCTTAAGGCCAGTTACCCCTCCCCAGGAGAAGTTAACAACTGCCAGAGTATGGTCTGTTCTGACATTGCTAGCATTGGTCACTTGGTACATCTCACCAAGCATAACTTGCCCAGGAAGCACAAGGTCTTGTGTCACCATTGTGACACTTGCCCCTGTGTCCCTAAATGCCAAAGCCTCACGTCCATTCATTAAAGGCTATTGTCTGTACTTGCCCAGATTACTGGGACTCATAGAGGAGGGCACATCCATGCCTCCATCACAGACTAACACAGCCTGAGTCAGTTCTCTGACTAGGTCAGAGCCCAACTCAGTACCCAGGGTGAACCCTACTAAACCCTTGGCTGGAGCACTCCCACCAACTGTACTAGGGGGAACAGGTGCCTTAGGGGCATTGGTGGGTGCTGGACTGGAGTCTTTGGACTTGGTGCAATCACTGGTCCAGTGGGTCTTTTGCTTACAGACCTTGCACCATGGTTTTCTTTGGCCTTTCCCTTTGGTAGACTGTGAATCCCCACCAGAAGAAGATTTTTGGGGGCCTGATGAAGACTTTTGATCTTTACCCTTCTCCCCACCCTTTTCAGAGTTCTTAGCATCTTGCTTCTTGGTTTCCCCACCTTGGTTCTGTACCTTCTGCTTCACCCTGGTTCTGACCCATTTGTCTGCCTTCTTTCCCAATTCTTGGGGAGAGGTCAGATCAGAGTCTACCAGGTATTGATGCAACAGCTGATTTTGACAGTTATTAAGAATCTGCTCCCTCATTATCAGATTGTACAATCCTGAGAAGTCACACACCTTACTGCCCATCAACCAGCCTTCCAGAGCCTTGGCAGAACAATCCACATAGTCTACCCAGTCTTGAGTCTGTGCTTTTTGGGTGTCTCTGAACTTCAACCTGTACTGTTCAGTGGTTAGGCCAAACCCATCAATAAGAGCACTCTTCAAGACCTTGTAATTATCAGCATCCTCCTCTCTAACAGTGAGGAGCTTATCTCTACCTTTGTCAGCAAAGGAGAGCCACAAGATTGCTGCCCACTGCTCCTGAGGGACCTTCTGTACTTTACAGGCCCTCTCTAATGCAGTTATCCATTTGTGGATATCATCCCCACTCTGGTAGGGAGGGACAATCTTGCTCAGGTTCCTATGGTCATAGGACCTTTCCCTATCTCTAGGGACATGGCTGCCACCATGGGACTCTAGTCCCAACTTTCTTCTCTCTCTAAGGAGATCTAGGGATTCCCTATCTAAAGCCAGTTGCTTTTTTCTGATTTCCAGCTGAGTTTCCTCATACCGGACCAGCCTGGCTCTCCTCTCATGAGAGGATTCCCTCCTGTGAGAGGAGACAGAGCTCCCTATAGAGGTGCCAGAGTGGTTAGACTCCTGAGAAGGAGATCTAGACTTCCTGGGCACACTCTTAATCCTTCCTGGGGGGACAAAGAGGGCATCATCTTGATCATCCTCATCATCATCCACAGGAGGGATTGGGTTTTCCAGGTCAGGGTCATTGTCACCCTCCTGGCCAGTTTCAGAGGGGGGCTGGGGGTATTGGTACCCCTGGCCTCGTCCTCTTCTTCTGCCCCACCCTCAGCTCCTACCCCTTCAGTCCCTACAGGCTTACTAAGGTCATAAGCCACCAACAACTCCTTGAGGTGTTGGGTGGTGGGGCTTTGGCCTGTCCTTATTTTTCTCAAGTTGCATAAAGCTCTCAATTCCAAGAATGGGAGTGTATCATACTTGGAGGGTGGAAGCTCAATGGCTTCCTGCAAGGATTCTTTGGATCCTACCCTTAAAGACATTACTAGTGTGGTGTGGTGTATGCACTACCTACTCTAGTGTGGCCTACTAAACTCTCTTGAGTTGTAGAAAGGGTTGTGCTATCCCTTAACACACAACTCTAAGTTCAGTAGAACTTACTGTATTCTAAGCTTAAATTATATGTACCTTAGGTACCTTTAGTGGTTTTCAGTTGATCAATTCAATTGAGATTATCTGGTAAAACAATAGCAATCTGGAATCCCACACGCTGCACACCAATGTGAGAAGTTGGCCTGGCATATGCTGTCCACTAATTATAGTGGGCACCTTGCACCAGTCCAAACAACCCCTTATTGGAGATAGGTTAAAGACAACCTTTATTGAAAGCTATCCTAGTGGTAGCTATGGAGAGCAGCCTTCAGGCTAAGTCTTGAAGGAATGTAAAGCAGCTTGTTTTACCAGTCTATAATCTCTTGAGTGACCAAATGAAAGAGCACCACACCAGGTATATATTCAAAATATATGTATTTATTGCTAAACACACCCCTCTAGTCTCTTTATGAGGCTAGAGTTCGAAGTACATAAGTTATAAGTTATCAAATCACAGTAATAGCACAAATACACGTTTGGGCCCTAGGGGCGTACCAAACCATATACCAATAAAGTGGTATGCGAACCACGACTGAACTAGACACTAGGCCTAGAGCCTCTAGAAGTGCTTGGACCACAAGGAACCACCCAAGGTAGTGACACAGGGGACCTACGGGAGACGCGTGCAGTGTAAATACACAACCGCGATACGCCGTTGACTTCTATGGAGAAAGTCGGGATCGGGAAATTATAGAAAAGGGACACTTAAAAGAGGACTAGGACAAAACCCTTTGAGATCTAGGACTTTGAAGAGTCTCTACCCACGGGAGCACCGGAGTACTCGTGTTACCTCACCCAGGGAAGCCGGGTGCATAGGTGCCTTTCGGGGTCGGGTTTCGCCGTCGATTCGAATGGCGATCTGCTGCAAAGTGCTGCTGGCGGCCAAGAGAAAAGTGTCCGGGTGGATCCAAGAGTGGATCGGAGTTCTGAAGAACCTGAAAGCAGAGGGGACAGAGTCTGGGTCACTAGCCAGTGACCAGGAAGGCGATGGACAGATGCCCACCGATGTCGAGTGCTTCAGGTGCGTTGACGGTCGTCTTGACTCTTCAGCCACGAGGTCCAGGAGGCGTTGTCGGCAACCAGGAGCAGGATTCGGGCTGGTACACGATGTCTGTCGAGTGCTGAGGTGTCGGCGACCGGATTGGACCCAACAAGCCTTGGCAACGGCAAGTCTCGATGAAGATGTAGATCGTCGATGGTGCAGACCAGCAAGGTCTGTGGAACTCACCCAGCGAGGGTAAGTGAGGGCAGGCCTGGAGCAATCAGGATGCCAAGTAAGAAAAGGATTGGCCTTCGTTAAGGGCTACTAGCCAACGGGCTAGCGACCGCGAAGGAGCCTCGTGACGCCGCACGTGGATCTGGCTTACAGGACACTCGTGGAGTGGGAGCCAGTGATCTTCGGTGCAGGTGGTGCTGGAGGCTAGGGCTACTCGGAGCCCAAAGCACGACTTCTTGGGAGACCCAGAAGATGGTGCACTTGCAAATGTGCTCGGTGTCCAGGGGTCACAGTCTCAAGTCACCCACGATAGCCACGGGCCTCAGCTTTGCTGGGGACTCAGGGTAGCCTCGGGAAGTCTGAGAATCCACCTCTGGTGATGCGATGACTTCGGCGTCCGACGGGAGCTTCAGAAATGCGAACCGGACAGATGCTTCTTTGGTGCCTGCCAAGCAGGGGAGTCACTCCTTGACCCCAAGGGAGATTCTTCAGTCCTCTAATCTTGTCGTAGAGCATCGAAGGTCCAGGATTCAGTTTCAGAGTTTCGTCCAGGTATAATCTAAAGTCCTAAGGACTGGGTTCCTACCTTTATTCTAAAAATAGGGGTTGGACTACTCTGTGGCCCCACCTATGGGTGGGTCAGGGCAGAGGGGTGGCTACACCCCTTTCCCTTTGTCCAGTTCGCGCCAAAGCAGGGGCTGCAAGCCCCTGATCCGGTTTGAACTGGGGTATGCACTAGGGACACCAAATGTGCCCCCAGTGCAGGACTTCAAAGCACACAGATGGTGCTCCCGCCCAGCCCCAATACACATTATCCTGTCTGGGGAGGTGGTCACACCTCCCTGCAACAGGAAACCTATTGTCCAGGCCTCCCCTGCCGGAGTTTCGTCCAGCAGCAGGAGGCCAGACTCGTGTCTGTGGCAGCAGCATCCATTTTGTGATGCCAGGGCTCTGGAGAGAAGTTACCGGGTTAGTCAGGGTTAACATGTCTTTCCCTCTAGAAGGGTGGAATGCTACCCCCGCCGCCAGAATTGGTGGGGGGTAGTATTCCAAGATGTTTGACACCAAACACGACATGTTTAGGTGCAGCCATTCCAAAGTTAGCATTTTACCGCGAGGATATAATGCGCTTAAGAGTATATGGTCAGGCTGCACTACAAACAGCATCAGAGATGGTCTCCGAACGCTGCAGAGGGGCCCTGCTCATGCAGGGGCACCCTCTCACATAGGAACCACACACTCTGCCTTTAGGATTGCTAAGGCCTGCCTTAGGAGTGACTTATAGGTTTGTATGTGTGTATGTATTTCGTGATATAGGTAACCTATATCACAGTAAAGGGTGCATGCACCACCTTACCCAGGCTGCAGTAGCAGACCTGTGGTGTCAGTTTGGATGGCCTTCCAGGGGTGGCATAATACATGCTGCAGCCCCTGGCAGGCCTCTGAGGTACCTATGCCCTTGGTACATAGTATACCATATACTAGGGACTTATAAGGGCACTCCAGATCCCAATCAGTGATGTGCCTAAGGCACATGGAAACCATTTTAGAGAGGAAGCAGCTAGGCTGGGGTTCTGATTAGCAGGGCCCCAGCCAGACTAATGTCGAAAAACAGTGAAGCATCAGCAAAAGTGGGGGTACCCATGTGAAGCAGATCCTACTCTCCTACACCTGTGATTGGTGTTTGGGGCGATATAGGGGTGGATAAGCCTCATTGAGTCCGCACCCTGTCCCAGATGCCCATGGTGACTCGGAGTACCAGTGAGATATAAACTTTAAGTGGCCGGTGTGGTCTGGGAAGCCACAGGACATTCCAGATATGAATGGCCCTACTGCCTGATCAATAAAGCACCAGTGCTTTTCAGTGCTGGGTCGGGACCACTCCACCATTTAATGCAACTGCACTGCCTGATAATTGCCCAGTATATTCGGGACACACGGTCCTCCGACCGCTTGAGACAGGTAAGCTTGCTTCTTTGACATCCTCACCTTTTTAGCATCCCAAATAAAATCCCATATAAGACGCTGCAATTTGTCTAGTGTCCTTGGGGGGTGGGGGGGTGGGGGGGCTGGAGTGGCAGGGTTTGCATAATACAGAGGACTTTTGGTAAAAGGGTCATCTTGATGGCCGCTAAGCTGCCCAGCCAGGAGAGGGCAACTCCCCTCCACTTAGACAGGTCAGAGCAGGCAGTTGCAAGAATCGCAGCATAAATTTGCTCCACTGTGCAACCAGTTGTATGGTGTATCTGTGAACCCTGGCCACCTATCCATTGTGGAGAATGGGAAGCGACTCTCGCGTTGACCCTGGTCGGCTTTGGGGATGGAGGATTCCTGGAGGTTAGTTTTAAAGCGCGAGGCTTCACCGAAGGCTGTCAATTCATCCGTCACAGCAGGTGAAGAGTCGGCCAGATTTGATAAAATCAGTAGCACATAGAGCATGGCTTTATTTTCCCTGCGCCCCATGGTCACACACCATAATATTGGGGTTAACATGTATCTGCTCGGCGAAGGGTGAATACAGGGTGAATAGCAAAGGTGAAAGGGGGCAGTCTTGACGAGTGCCCCTCGAAATGTTAAAGGGCTGGGATAATATTCTGTTAACCCTCACCATTGCCTTAGGGTAGGTATAATTACACTGGACTCACTGACGAAATCAGGGACCCAGACTAAACTGGTCAAGATCGAGCAAAGATATGGCCAGTGTATCCGGTCAAAGGCCTTCTCTGCGTTCAATGGAGAGGAGAAGGGCCAGTGTATGAGAACGCTGCGTCTTGTCTGAAAGATGGCAAATATGTTTTGTGTAATTGCCGCAGCCTCTCTCACGTATAAATCCAGTCTGATCAGGGTGCATGAGGCCTTGTACATAGGGAGCAAGTCTATTTGCCAAAATGCTCGTAAAGATCTTAGCATCCACATTCAATAACGAGATGGAGTGGTAGGAGGAGCAGTGTTTAGGGCCCTTCCCGGGTTTGGGGATTAGCGTGATTGTTGCAAGTTGCTTCGAGTCTTTGAGGGTACCGGTCGTGCTGTAGGCTTTGTTCAGCTTTGCCAGCATTGGTGCCAGCAATGGCCCAAACGCCTTATAGAAATCAGCGTTGTACCCATCAAGCCTGGGAGCCTTGTCAGGTTGCAGGCGTTGAATGGCCATAAGGACTTCCACAGGGGTAATAGCTCTATTTACGGTCGAAGCAGTAGCTGGAGGAGAGAGGCCAGGGGACTGATTCCAAATATGCAGCAATGTCCTCAGGGTCGAGAACCTCTGCCTAGTAAGAGTAGTATAAAAACACTCAAATTCCTGGGTGATAAGCCCATCCTGATGTTTTGGGGCACCATCGGAACCCACCAGTTCATCCACCCTATGTTCTACCGCCTGGGAATGGAGACGGTGAGCCCATAGGCATCCCACCTTGTTTCCACCTACCTAGTATGACTGCTTCATACATAGTAGGGCATATTCAGCCCTATCCCTAAATAGGGCTTTTAATTGCTTGTGCACGGACATCAGCTGACGCTGTGTCGCAATGAACCAGTATTCTTGTGGGTCTCCTCCAGTTCCTGAACTGGGTCTCTACCTGGGCCCGAGTGTCCCATCGAGCTTGTTGAGGTGGGCAGCTATGGCGATGAATTGACCCAGTACTACTGCTTTCAATGTGTCCAACACTAGTGCAATGAGCGTAATTGGTATGTCATTAATAGTCAAGAATGAGTTGATGGTGGCTGCAATTTCAGTCAATATTTTTTCGCATGTGAGTAGCTCAGCATTGAGAAGCCAGGTGCAGGGTGAAGGGGTGGAGTACGGTGGTGCATATCTAAGGAGAAACACATAGTGATCAGAATGGGCAGTGGCCTGTACTCCATGGCTGTTGAGGCAGTAGTAATGAGGGGGAGGTGAGGAAAAAATCAAGGCGAGCATAGGTTTGGTCTGACACCGAAAAGAAAGTGTAATCTTTTGTAAGTGGGTGCGTTTGTCGCCAAACGTCTGTTAGTCCCTCGGCCTTAAACCAGTGTTTACAGTCAAGTGATAGAGCGCCAGTTTCTCCCGGTCGGAGGATGGATCTGTCCAGTTCTGAGTCAAAAACTATGTTAAACTCCCCTCTAATGATGATGTCTGTGTCAGGGGTGGTTATGATGTGGCCTACCCCTTCCTTAAGAAAACCTTCTTGATGGTCACTGAGGGCATAGAGATTTGCGAATGTAAAACTGTGACCTTTTATATCATTGGCAGCAGATCTTTCTAGTCTCCAACATGATGCTACCAATGAGCTCCGCCATCAAGAAACAACAGCAGTGTTGAGGGATCTGTTCCACATGCTGAGGCATTACACAAGCAAAGAGGGAGTCGAGACCTCCAGCAATACAGAATCATCCTTCACCAGCTGATCCATACTGAAACAATTTCACCTAGTTAGATCATCATTGCTTGCTGTCTGGATCGGACACACTGTTGTGATGATGCAAATGGAGCAGTAGTGCTGCTCGTTCCTTGCGGGTCTCAGTTTTGGAGGGATTGTTGACTTATTTCATCTTTGAGCACAAAGAACAGTGCAGTTCTGTTGGGGGAGATGCTGCACCACTCGAAGGCGATTGAGGGGTGTCACCCATAAGGGTCACTGCACCCAGCAGAGAGCGGGCTTCTTCCAAGGATCGAATACTCTGTCTTTCATTATTCCAGAAAATCTGAAGTCTAAAGGGGTGTCCCAACTTGTACTCAATCCCTTTCCTACGGAGAAACTTTGTCACCGGCCACAGGGCCTTACGGTGCTGTAGTGTTATCAGGGGAAGGTCCTGATACAGCCAGAGTCTAGTGCCCTCAAACTCAATAGCATTCATGTCACGCACCGCTGACATGATGGCTTCCTTCTGCCTATAATAATATAGACACGTGAGACGTCCTTCACTTGCCCTGGGGAGCGAGCTGGATGGCCTGCTCTATGGGTTCGGTTGAGGATGATATCTTGTTCACCAAGTTCTGGGGCCACATGGCAGAACAGTCGGATAAAATAGTCCTCCAGCTTCCCAGGCACCGCCTGCAAGGACACTCCTTTGTTTCAGACGTTAGACCTCTGGGATCTGTGTTCGAGATCCTCCGGTTGGTAATAAAGTTCCATGTTTTTATCTTGTAACTCAAGGAGTTCCAGACTGTGCCCATCCATTCCCCCGCCCAAGAATTTTAGGTTTGTTCTAAAGAGTCCACGTGCTGACCCAGGTCACCGAGATCTCACCGCAGATCTTTCACCTTGGTTGCTATATCCTGTTTAAGTGCTGCAAAGTCGTTCCTAAGGGTCCCAAAGAGTTTCTCTAGGAATGTTCTTGTCACAGGAGCATTGTCCCCATGGGCGTTTCCCATGGCTGTCTCATATGGCAGGGGTGCGGGGAATGATGCCTCTCTATTCTGGTCAGATTTCTTCACTGTTGATTTGGTAAACAGATCTTTGAGGGTGGCGTCTTTTTTCTGATTGTCTTGAGAGGTCATTGTGCCACTGTAGACGAGCTACTGTTATATCTGAGGTAAGGTTCCACCACCTGCGATGTGCATCCGGTAGCACCTGGGGGGTAAGCCAGTCACCGTAGGGCCCCCGCCCGCCTCAAATTCGTGAGCCCAAAGAGAGGATAAGGAATGAAGAGTGAGGAGCAGCTCCACGGATGGATCCGAGTCACCTTTATGGATGGTACAGTTGGCACCCTATGCACTGGGAACGAGGCGTGAAATGAGTCCACCACGAACCCCGTAGGCCTTTAGAAGTAGCAGCGGCAGGGAGTGCCCACTACTAGTGGTCTGATGAGGGGGAGCAGAGCCCAGGGAATGTGGGTGGAGACATAGGCTCACCAGAGGGCATCCACGGGGTAGCCAGAATACAGATCAGTGCTGAATGAAGAGGGTCCACTCAACTGAAAGTAAAGGCAGCCAAGAGAAGGCCAGGTACAGAGGTGGCCCAGAGCTGTCCCACAGCACCACTAGGCCCCACTGGCCAAGCCCTACAGTCATCCACTTCACATGATGTTCCCCCCTCTCAGGGCAAGGCAGAGTGTCGGGATGGTGCAACAGATGTGGTGGTGCTGTGCCAAGACCAGCACCCTTGCCATGGGACAGAATGCAGGGGGAGAGCACAGGCAAGACAAGTCACTGCAGGCCTCACAGGCCCCTCGTGTATCTCCCCATTGAACTGGCATCCATTGGCAGCTGTCATGTACACGGGGCCCCTCCACTGCATCAGAGCCAGGCACCGTGGCTTGTATGACTGCAAGGGGCTGGGATAGTAGAGTGAAGATGCCCAGCAGTCAGCGCCGGGCCCCAGAAGGGCGTATGAAGTGAAGTGCCACGTCGAGTGTAGCAGATGTGAGGGTGCTGGGCTAGGATCATCACCCCTGTCTTGAGGCAAAATGAGGGGAGTGGATGCAAGCAAAACAGGTCACTTCGGGCCTCACAGGCCCTTCTCATACCTCCCTGCTGGTCCGGCATCCAACGGTAGACTCAGCATGTACCTGGCCCCTCCACTGCAACAGAGCCCGGAGCTGGGGCTCATATGGTCGTGGGGGGCCGGACAGTATAATGAAGGCACCCAGTAGGCCGCATCAGACCCCATGAGGGCAGATGGGATGGTGCGCCAAGTGGGTAGGCAAGGCTGGCCACAGCGATCAGTGCTGGGCCTAATGAGGCCGCCTCAGGCCGGAGGAGGTGTCCCAGTGTTGCTTTAGAAGGGCAGCAGATGGGTGGGTGGTACCTCAGGTTAGAGTCCTTCTCACCCAAATAAGTCTCAGAGTCCGCCAGTCTGGGGGGGAGAGAGGCAGCAGGAGACTGCTCGGTGCCGTCCGAGCTGATCATGCCCTCAGCTATGTGGCAGCTGCCATTTTAGCAAGGTGGTGCCCAGGCCGCTCCGTGACTAGAGGTTCAACAAACTGCTCCACACGGGCCAGATTGGATCAGCACCTCTCCTGGTAGCTTAAGCCCAGTTCCAGAGTCAGGATCAGGTGCAATGAGGTCCCGGGAAGGGCTGGATCCACCGCGATGCAGCATGCTCCGTGAGAACACTCTCACTTGGGCCTCATCTTGGACACACCCCCTTATGTGCCATTCAAAACTATCGTGGGTTATTAATGTGCATTGTAAATCTCTCTATAAATGCTATTTCACCGTTTCTTTTGAATTTTTTACACTTGTAAATCAAACCGTTTGCGTATGAAAGTTTTCGTGTTAATTTTCTGTTCATACACATAGTATGCACAAACGTGCAACTCGCCCCACATTCTCTCACTGCAATGCTCAAGAACAGAGGTTAGAGCAGTTGTGGTTTTTCACAGCGTAGCCTTTTTATTCATATCATATCAACATTTAAAAGCTTGAAGCAAAGTCCGTCAAAGGACAGCTATGCATAAAGCAAACATACATTTCATAGGTATCAAAGCAAGATGGGCGCTGAATACATAAGTCCCAATATGATATATCACGTTCCAAGAACATCCAGCACACATTGTTGTGAGATCCGCTGTGCGCAGTGTGCCAGCAGGCCCCGCCTTGCAACAGCCTCTCCACAGGTTGCACCCAGGGCGTCCATGCACCCTTCCTATAGGGAATTTACCGGCAAATCAATGGGACAACTGCACCACATCTCCATCTCCTCCAACCCCAGAGGAGAACCACATACTTAAAAACAGGGCACCACATAGCGCATTGGCCCACCGGGATACCTGAACACAGGTGTAATCCCCAAATGTTCCAAAACTCGGCATCGCGGGGTAGAGCAGGAGAGTCCAGAGACCACCAGCAGGTCAGCCCCCCCTCCCGCCTGCCCGGTGCCCACACAAATCATACCCCTTCAAGGGGGCAGTCCAGTCCCAGAATCAGAAATCTTGTGTATCCCTCTTTATTATCTGCCAGGGACCCTGTCAGCTCGGGGGTGGGTGGGTGGTTGACGAGCGACGGCTGATCCTGGCCTGCACCAGGCGTGATGAAAGGGACAAAGAGGAAGCTTTACATGGCGTACTGGATTAAATAGTCCCAAGACTTTGTCGCACCTCTTGATAACGTCACTGGGCGACCTTCTGTTTCCACTTCCTGTGCCAACAAGGGGGGGGCTCCAGCCCGTAGCGCGACTAAGGGCGCCCCTCCCCTAGTCGCGGGGGGCGCCTGCTCAGGAAACAAATGGAGGGGCACAAAAAGATAAGAACAGAATACTTAGATTTATCTTAGCGTAGTGCTGTAAAGAATACCACAACCACTAGGTCATAATAAAAGATGTGGTTTATTAGGTATAGAGATCGAGCATGACTTCTCTCTCTTCCAGCTCTTTGTACCTGACATAGATCGAAAGTCACTTCTCCCATGACAACCACAGAACTTTGCAGTATTCCAAGGCCCCTTAATGGGGCCTAATAGTAAATATAACTTAACAAGTAAACAAATGTGTAACATACATTACAACACGTAGACATACAGGACAAAAAGAAACTACACTGTCGACTTACGCCAACATGTGTGTCTTTTACATACAAATTCATCCAAAGTACAGACAAAAGGTTAGTAACCAGGAGCACCCAGGTTGCCATCTTCAGGATTAGAGCTGCCATATTTTTCTTGTGACTACTGGGTATCTGATAATAGTTAGAACCGGGTTGCTAATGTCACTGAAGTTCTCCTAGACATACTGAAGTGCAGTCAAAGGTGTCAGACTGATTTGCCTGCCTCTTCTTAATCCAGCTTGGCAGCCATGGGAAACTCACCAAGCACTTTCACCCTCTGAGTGGCCTCAGGGTGTGGGGGCCTTAGAATTGTGGTCTTCCGGTTCATCTTATCCAACACATGGGTCTCTAACTGCACTTGTTTGACTGTGTGTAGAAAAATGTATTCTGCATTTTGGCAGGTTAGGCCTTGCAAGTCTCTAAACCTGCAGTTTATCCAGAGAGCTGTGGCAGCCCCTTCAAAAACTAAAAAGTCCTCTCACTCACGTTGAAGTGATGAACAATACCATGGCTTTGAAGTATTCCATCTAGCTGACTTGTGTTTAATCTTTATTTCTGATTTTTGTAGCCCACATTTCCTTGGGCCATCTTCATAGATCTTCAGATATCTTAGGACCTGGACTTCCGTCGCCACTTGTTGAAAGAAATTTGTTTCCCTGTATTCAGTCTACAAACAAATCAGAGCACACACCCACCTTTTTTTCCAACTACCCAATTGAACTCTTCAAGCCAATTCTTTCACTGAACACCAAATCTTTCTGCCCAGGAATCCCATCATGATTGAGCGCTCTTCGGCCATTGAGTGCTATGAAGGACATATCCTAGCATAATTTAACTGCTGTAAATAATTAGGTTTAAATCCCAACCTCCTCCAAGTGGGAGACCCACCGCTATGGCAACAAATTGAAGACTCCATTTGGTCTGTTCTATTGCTAAAGAACCAAATACAGGAACAAGATATAAAAGGAAACATTTTAGCCTATTCCCTGAACAAATTGGGCCTGGGACTGCTCAATGGAAGGACCCGTTGCCCCAACCAGCAGCATCCACCCACACATCACATAAAATATAAGCAACTTTATGTGGGTGTCTATTGTTTATTTCCATCAGATATGGCATTTTCAAATCATACCCAGTCTGGCCAGTGACCACGCTATGCGAGTTGCCTTCTAGCTACAATGGGAGTTATGCTAGATCAGCAAATGGAACTTTGCAATCAAGACTAAATGGAGACCATTAAAAGGGTGGAATGATCAGTGGCAAATAATGCGAAGAGTGCTTGCATATTCAGAGTATTACTAGACAAGCAAATAGTCAAACGGATCTGGGAGATAAGTGCTGTCAAATAATGATACCTACTAATGTCTAAACTGTTGTCCCTCCTAGAAGAGACAGTCTAGCTAAGTCCACCCAGAGAAGGCAAATCAGCTTCCAGTGATTTGCGAAAATGATATCAGGGTCTTGATAAAGCAACTGAATAAGTCGCTTAGATACCAGACACATAATGACACAGAAGACAGAAATTAAAGGAGGATATAAAAGCACTAAGAAAGCTATGCAGAAAAACACTCTGGGAAAATGACGATTAATAGAAGAAAGGCAAGAGATTATATATATATATTACATAAAGCTGTAAAATCAAAAAATAAGAGGAAGGTTTAGCTGATGGTATATCATATACTACCAAGAAATCACAAACAATGCTCATGATTATAACTGCAGCCAACTTGAGAAGCCACATTAAAAAACTATATATGGACAGTAGTTTATTAACCCCAAGGATGCCACAACACTGAAAAGATGGCTTATCAAAGATCGTACTCAGCCACTAATAACGTGGAAAAAGTTAGATAATGCTGTGAAAAATATCTGTTCCATGGGGGCTCAGGGGGATTTTCAAATCAGTAAACTCAGAATGGGTAGAATTAGTAATACCACTCTCAGGGCCGGATTAAGACCTTTAGAGGCCCTAAACACTTAAAAGAATTTGGTGCCCCCATGTATACCTAATTCAAAATATAAACAATGATAAACCGTAAAATAACATTTT
Source organism: Calotriton arnoldi (assembly GCA_963921515.1). Classification (NCBI taxonomy): domain Eukaryota; kingdom Metazoa; phylum Chordata; class Amphibia; order Caudata; family Salamandridae; genus Calotriton; species Calotriton arnoldi. The sequence goes on along the minus strand of CAWUFW010007367.1, from coordinate 812,867 downwards.
CTTATTCGAAATGAAACAAAACTTACAGTAAGATGGAAAATAATGTTTCTTATTGTATACTTCCACTTTATAAGTTCAGCTGCACCATTTGCAGTTTTGCAACATAGGGTCCATGGTAAATACGGCAATGGAAACTTTCTGTGGTGCCCCTCTTCCCTTGATGTCGTAAGCATGTGCTTATTTTGCTTAAAAGTTAATCCAGCACTGACCACTGTATAACAAATGCCTTGCCACCAATATCATCCCAGATAGCTGGAGAGGCTCCTTGTTAGAGCCCATCCACAATAAGGGCGCTCATAATTTTCCTGAGAAGTTCCACCTCAGTGCTCTTCTGGATATCGAAGGCAAATGGTTTGCAAACATTTTAAATCAAGAGTAAGAACAGTGAGCTGCAGAAAAAAACTTGATTCCATCAAAACAAACTGTGAAGGAATGGGCGCTGAGGATAATCTATTCTGCTTGGCCTAACTCGTGGATCAAGTGATGATGAAATCAGCTCCATCGTTATATGCAGCATTTATGGCTTTCATGACAGCTATTGACCACGTTGATTGTGGCAAACTGTGGTCTAAGATAGCCAAACAGGGTTCCCATCTTGCCTTCTTAATTTGATGAGCAGTCTGCATACTGACACCTCAGTGAAAATAAAAGTTTCCTCCAAATGGGTCACCACTAAAAAGATTCCAACTAATAGAGGCCTAAAACAAGGGTGCATCTTAGCCCTGCTTCTTTTCAACTTATATCTGGCCGATATAAATAATGCACTGATAACAGTTGGAGGGTTTCATAGCAATTACAACGCATTCTAAACCACGACCTACCTTTACAATGCAAGCATTACAACGCTTGCGTCTTTCCCACGCATTTGTTTACCATGACCTGCCTTTACAACCCATGCCATTACAACAAAAATGTAAGTATAAAGGTATATATAAATGTATATATATGTGACCAAGACCACGGCTGTGGTCAAAACACGTCTGTTTATCTGCCTGAATTAAACAAACTTTATTAACACTTACGGTTGGTGTGGCTCGTGGATCTTTGCTGTACCCACAGGGGTTCGTCTTCTGCATATATATATATATATATATATATATATATATATATATATATATATATATATATATATATATATATATATATATTACCTACTAGTGGTTAGTTTGAACCATGTTTCTATAGAAAAAGCTTTTTGACTTGCCTATATCTTTGGCGTTGTCTGACAAATCTTCACGAAATTTTCAAAAAAATAAGTGTCATAGTGAGTCTTGTTGTGCATAGAAAATTTCAGGGTGATCCGTCAATCGGGGGCCAAAAAAGGGGGATTCGGAAAAAAATACAATTTCCCATGTTAATTCCCACAGGAGCTTTGAAAACGACTACAGCCCGAATCGCTTTACGGAATTACACCAATTTGGCAGGAAGGTAGATTTTGGTTTGCACATCACGCTTTCAGTTATATGGTGTAAATCTGTTCAGTAGTTGTTGAGAAATTTAAGGGAAAGCAAATAAGGATATCTGGGCAGAGCCTAAGCACAGATTGCATGGTGAGATCTGATTGGCTGTCAGCACTTCAACCAGAAAGTGCTGGCAGCCATCTTGGGACCAATATACATGATAGCACCCCATTGAAATGCATTGTAGTGAATGGCAAGTTTTGAGGGTCACAAAAAGGATAAATCATTTGTTGATGGTACCATACTAATTTTAGGAATTGTGGTATGTTCTAAGGTAATTTTTTCCCTGTGAAAAAGCCTTCTGCTGGGAGTACATCAATCATGTTTGAGAGAAAATTGTATTCTCATGATTTTCCCATAGAGGTTGTGGAAGGTGCTATAGAAGCTAAATTTACACTATGTTTCTCAGCCATTTGAGAATGAAGTCTAACATTCTCAGTAAAACACGTACTTCCAACAGGAGCAGCCTGGCAGTTGGTTCCTGTGTGTTCTACTGCAGCCTCCCAGATGGTTCAGAAGAACACCTAGGGGCCACATCGTAATGGGCCAGTCGGTTTACTTTATGACTGCTTCATTGCGAAGGAGGCGGTCATGAAGTAAACCTGCCGGTAATTCCGGCCGGCTTCCGACGGGCTTGGAGAGCCTGTCAGCCAGTCGGAAACCAGCCTGTAATCTCAAGGGTGGGCATTTTTGCCCTTGAGATTACAATGTTTGATTTCAGCAGCCTTTCCGTGAAGGCCTTTCCGACACTGAAAGGCTGTCGGAACTCAACTTTGGGGCCCCCAGCAGGGCCCTCTTGGGTGCATGGCTTCCGGTTGGAGGCCGAGGGGGCACCATGTTGATCCCTGCATCCGGTGGCAGGCACCTTGTGGTGCCTGCCACTGGGAGCAGGGATAAACTGCACCTCCCATTTTACTATAAGAACATGCATTCCGGCCGGTTTACGGGGCAAGGAGCTTGGAGCTCCCACGGGACGGACGGGTGGAGGGAGTTAGAGAACCGCAAGGCGCCCGCTATGCTTCTTTGACCTTAACTGCGCGTAATTGTCCTCGCAGTACAAAACAACCACAAAACACTGGTGGCAGAATTGGGTGTCTCTCCCTTCACTCCTCACCCCCTGAGCACTATCCAAGGACATCAGAGCCACGTCCTCATGTTCTTTTCTTTTGTTGTTTCTTTATTCTTTTTGCCTTGGCCCCTGGGAACCCCGCTGAACCCCTGACAACACCGGGACCAGAGAAAAATGCCCGAAGTTCCCCACACTCTCTGACGTAAGAGAGAGAAGACGGCAGTCATCCCCCCCAATGATCACGAAAAACCCCTCAATTATCAAAACCTCCCTATATCATTGTGTTGAAAATAAAACCAATTGAATCACCTGAAAAGTGTGCCTGTCTGCTTCTCCACCGCGCCACAGACATGTAGACTGAAACATGCGCTATCAACACCAGCAGCAGACTGCCAATTAACTCCCTGTTGATCAGCAGTTTACTACAGTGTCCTGATGAGCAACTAGAGTGCTAACATTCTGAATTTATGCCAATAATGTGGCACATCTGTCTGCCCTCTTGATGGAATCAAAGTGGAAAACTGAAAGCATTTTCTACTGATGATACTGTAGTAAATGAGGAGATTAGGGAGCTTCATAACAAATAGGTCTCCCAAGATGGCCACCAGAGAGAAAAGAGCCCAAATGTAGCACATATATCACCCAAATGTAGCCCAACTATAGCCCAATGTCAGAAGTGTGCAAAACACCCACTGGGTTCACTGACAAAATACTGATGTTAAAAATATAGAAGTAAAAAATATTGATGCAAAAATATAGAATGTAAAAATATTGACTCCCTACACTTATACAGTTAAGTACAAAAATATCAGAAAAAAATATCGATGTAAAAAATATAGTTGTACAAAATATCGAATTTTATATATATAAGACAGCGAGTCTGTCGAAACGCGTTACCTGTACTGATTAAATTCTTTTCTTGGTAATTCCTGAGTGTGCGTACTATTTTGGATTCTGTGCGTCACATAACGGCAGAAGCATTCAGTATATATATATATATATATATTCACTGAAAAAACCATAGGTTTCAGGCACGTTATAGTTAGAAATTAGCATTTAAAAACCTTAGAAATTCACTGAAAAAACCATAGGTTTCAGGGGTGTTATAGTTAGTTGGACATTTCACTCGTACAAAACCATAGAAATTCCCCGTTATAGTTAGTTCAGCTAACTATAACTCGTCGCATCCGTAATGCACTGCTGATGACGTCACATATTACATCACTCATGACATGGTCAGTGACATCACTCATGACATCACTGATGACATCTCAAATGACATCACTGATGACATCACTGATGACATCATCCTTGTGATAGAGTGGCAGACCTCCTCTCACCCTAATATAACCTTTGATACACACACTCAAAAATACAAACTAACATTTTCAAAACAATGGACATACCAATACCAGATACAACACACCTATTCAGTAATTCCAAGATCTACACACACATCCACTCATTCACCAACAGTCCCTATACAGTCACTCATACATGTACTCACTCATCATATGTACTCATACACCTATACATCCTGGTACACACCGCCACTCATCCATAGAGTTACTCACACACATAGTCACACATGCAAACAAAGTATCAAACATCCATTTACTTGCATATACAGTTATACACACACTACCACACTTACTTCTACAGAAACTTACACATACTTACTCTCTTAAACAATCACTTATAGAAACACCTACTTATTTGTACAGGAACTCTTCCAATCTCTCACTCTCACATATACTCACTTATATACACCAATACTCACATATACTAGTTTAAAACATATGTAGTTACTCATAAAGACACTATTGAGACAGTCATTCACTCACTAACACACCCATACACATACTCATCCACCTATACAGTCCTGCACACATGCTGTCTTCAACACATACAAACAGTAAGTCACTCATTCATGCATCTATGCACTAAGTAATACCCCCCACCGAACCATACAGACACTCAGACACTCATACTGATACTCAAAAAACCAACTAATAACCCATATAGACACTCATGTAGCTACTCACCAACCCATGCAGCCACTTATACACAAAGTGAGCGACTGATACAGATATTTTCATATTTAAACATTACTCACTAACCCATGTATTCACTAAGATACACTTAGTCAGTTATACAATCAATTTTACAAAACAAAATCATCCATTTAGACACTTATATACCCATTTATTCTTCCATCGACCTTGAGATATACATATATAAAACATTTAATTTTCAGAAAAACACACATTCACTGGATGATGTCATCAGTGATGTCATCAGTGATGTCATTTGAGATGTCATCAGTGATGTCATGAGTGATGTCACTGACCATGTCATGAGTGATGTAATATGTGACGTCATCAGCAGTGCATTGCGGGACGCGCGAGTTATAGTTAGCTGAACTAACTATAACGGGGAATTTCTATGGTTTTGTACGAGTGAAATGTCCAACTAACTATAACACCCCTGAAACCTATGGTTTTTTCAGTGAATTTCTAAGGTTTTTTAAATGCTAATTTCTAACTATAACGTGCCTGAAACCTATGGTTTTTTCAGTGAATTTCTAAGGTTTTTAAATGCTAATTTCTAACTATAACGTGCCTGAAACCTATGGTTTTTTCAGTGAATATATATATATTTATTATACTATGTATACATGTGAAAATGTCTCGGTCCCCTGTTTGCCTCGGTGGCACGGAAAAAATGGGTGGAACTGACGTCAGCACGCCGACGAGGTTCTCTTATGGCTCCGATGACATCATACGGTGTCGCGAGCGGAGCCGTGCTATTATGACGTCCTCGTTGACGTGGGAGAGCTAGGAAAGAATTTCCGTGGAATACTGGTGCAGGGGATATTCACCTAAGTGTTCAGGCTAGTCCTTTGGGAGCAACTGTTTATGTTGCCACTCCAGAAACCGCAACCAGTGATCCCAGTGCAGAGGCCCTGCAGATGGCACACGAGGTGGGGTGCCCAGTCGTGTGCACCGGCGGGGCAGCGAAGTGACAAGCACCACAACCCACAAAAAAGGTAACAAGGGCACTGAATAACACAGGATCTTCTCTTTGTATCTGGCAGGAACAACGAAGTTAAAATGCCCTAGTACCAAAATGTAGAATTAGTGCTACAACGGTCTTCAAGAGGACCTGCGATGCCGCTTCTGCCTCACGTACCCTGGAGGTGGCACATGGGTCACGCGGTACGGTCATACTGCGGTGGGACGCACACTCTTTGACCTCTCATGGCACTGCTCCACACTTCAGGGAGGACGCTTTCCATTAGCTATGTTTTCTGATGACATGTCGCGCCGGCCCCGTCAAACAACAGAACTCCTTTAGATCCAAACAGACTCTTCCACTCTCTCACCGGAAATGAAACCAGGCCACGCGGACACTTTCACAATACAACAGCCGGGAATGCACTTTTCGGTAAAAAAAACACATTCCTTCCTCCTAATTAATTAAATAAACGTCTCACTGAAGAACAGGGGCCAGCTTCGATTGGTAAACAGCCGTTACAACGACTTTTTTACTTTACGATACCATTACAACGCATGCATTACCACGCATGCGTTGTACATCACGAAGTCATTACTACACATTTTTTTAGAACGCATGGTCATTTAGCACGCAGGCCTTTACAACGAATTTTGTTGTAAAGGTATGTATGGTAAATGACCATGCGTTCTAAAAAACATGTAGACGATCCATGTCGTTGTAAGGAAACAGAGGCTGTTCCGTTTCCTCACAACGACGTGCACCGCCCCTCAGAGACGACGTGAAGCAGGAACCATGAGGAGAGAGGAACCAAGAGGAGTGAGAGGTAAGGGGATTGGGCATGGGGTGGGGGTTTCTTTTTAGGGTTTAGGATAGTGCAGTGGTGTTTGGGTGGTGTAGGGGTCGTGCTGGGGGTAGTGTTTTAGGGTTTAGGGTAGTGCAGTGGTGTTTGGGTAGTGTAGGGGGTCGTGCTGGGGGTAGTGTTTTAGGGTTTAGGGTAGTGCAGTAGTGTAGGGGGTCGTGCTGGGGGTAGTGTTTTAGGCTTTAGGGTAGTGCAGTGGTGTATGGGTAGTGTAGGGGGTCATGCTGGGTTAGTGTTTTAGGGTTTAGGGTAGTGCAGTGGTGTTTGAGTAGTGTAGGGGGTCATGCTGGTGGTAGTGTTTTAGGGTTTAGGGTAGTGCAGTGGTGTTTGTGTAGTGTAGGGGGTCATGCTGGGTGTAGTGTTTTATGGTTTAGGGTAGTGCAGTGGTGTTTGGGTAGTGTAGGGGGTCATGCTGGGGTTAGATTTAGGGTTTAGGGTAGTGCAGTGGTGTTTGGGTAGTGTAGGGAGTCGTGCTGGGGGTAGTGTTTTAGGGTTTAGGGTAGTGCAGTGGTGTTTGTGTAGTGTAGGGGGTTGTGCTGGGGGTAGTGTTTTAGGGTTTATGTTAGTGCAGTGGTGTTTGGGTAGTGTAGGGGGTAGTGCTGGGGTAGTGTTTTAGGGTTTAGGGTAGTGCAGTGGTGTTTGTGTAGTGTAGGGGGTAGTGCTAGGGGTAGTGTTTTAAGGTTTAGGGTAGTGCAGTGGTGTTTGGGTAGTGTAGGGGTTCATGCTGGGGGTAGTGTTTTAGGGTTTAGGGTATGGCAGTGGTGTTTGGGTAGTGTAGGGGTCGTGGCTGGGGGTCGATTTAGGGTTTAGGGTAGTGCAGTGGTGTTTGTGTTGTGAGGGGGTCGTGCTGGGGGTAGTGTTTTAGGGTTTAGAGTAATGCAGTGGTGTTTGTATAGTATAGGGGGGTTTAGGGTAGTGCAGTGGTGTTTGTGTTGTGAGGGGGTCGTGCTGGGGGTAGTGTTTTAGGGTTTAGAGTAATGCAGTGGTGTTTGTATAGTATAGGGGGGTTTAGGGTAGGGCAGTGGTGTTTGTGTAGTGTAGGGGGTAGTGTTTTAGGGTTTAGGGTAGTGCAGTGGTGTTTGTGTAGTGTAGGGGGTCATGCTGTGGGTAGTGTTTTAGGGTTTAGGGTAGTGCAGTTGTTTTTGTGTAGTGTACGGGGTCGTGTTTTAGGGTATAGGGTAGTGCAGTGGTGTTTGGGTAGTGTAGGGGGTCATGCTGGGGTTAGTGTTTTAGGGTTTAGGGTAGTGCAGTGGTGTTTGGGTAGTGTAGGGGGTCGTGCTGGGGGTAGTGTTTTAGGGTTTAGGGTAGTGCAGTGGTGTTTGTGTAGTGTGGGAGGTCATGCTGGGGGTAGATTTAGGGTTTAGTGTAGTGCAGTGGTGTTTAGGTAGTGTAGGGAGTCGTGCTGGGGGTAGTGTTTTAGGGTTTAGGGTAGTCCAGTGGTGTTTGTGTAGTGTAGGGAGTTGTGCTGGGGGTAGTGTTTTAGGGTTTAGGGTAGTGCAGTGGTGTTTGGGTAGTGTAGGGGTCGTGCTGGGGTAGTGTTTTAGGGTTTAGGGTAGTGCAGTGGTGTTTGTGTAGTGTAGGGGGTCATGCTGGGGGTAGTGTTTTAGGGTTTAGGGTAGTGCAATGGTGTTTGTGTAGTGTAGGGGGTAGTGTTTTAGGGTTTAGGGTAGTGCAGTGGTGTTTGTGTACTGTAGGGGGTCGTGCTGGGTTCTAGTGTTTTAGGGTTTAGGGTAGTGCAGTGGTATTTGTGTAGTGTAGGGGTAGATTTAGGGTTTAGGGTAGTGCAGTGGTGTTTGGGTAGTGTAGGGGGTCGTGCTGGGGGTAGTGTTTTTGAGTTTAGGGTAGTGCAGTTGTGTTTGGGTAGTGAAGGGGGTCGTGCTGGGGGTAGTGTTTTAGGGTTTAGGGTAGTGCAGTGGTGTTTGGGTAGTGTAGGGGTCAACCAACAAGAATTTGTCCTTGTGTGATGTAACCAATGCTCATGTAAAGCACTCCAATACCTGACCAGTCTGCACTATATAAAACTGCAAAAAACAAAAAAATAAAAAGTGTTTTGCACACTTCTGTCATTGGGCTATACGTGGGCTACCTCTGGGTGATATTTGTGCTACATTTGGGCTCTTTTTTCTCTGGTGGCCATCTTGGGAGACTTATTTGTTATGAAGTTTCCTAATTTCCTCAATTACTACAGTCTCCTCAGTAGGAAATGCTTTCAGTTTTTTACTTTGATTCCATCAAGAAGGCATTCAGATGTGTCACACATTTGCCATAAATTCAGAATGTTAGCACTCTAGTTGTTCATTAGATCACTGTAGTAAAGCTACTGCTCACCAAGGAGTTAACTGGAAGTCTACTGCTGGTATTGAAAGTGATTGTTTCAGTCTGCATGTCAGAATTTTCTAATGAAATAGAAGAGGATTTGAGATCTCACTTAAAACATGCCCTAAATTTTCTTTTTGCAGCACTAACCATAATTTCTATGGCAAAATGAACCCCCTCATTTTGTTCCTTTTTAAATTAAATGTTTTAAGTGTTACCAGTTTATTCCAATCAAGATGGCTTCAGGTGTGCCATACTTTTGTCATAAGTAAGGCTGTTAGCACTCTAGTTGTTCTTTAGAACACTCTGGGAAGCTGCAGTAGAACACAAAGGCATCAACTGACAGGCTGCTCCTGTTGAAATATAACAGGAAGATATTTGAGATCTCACTATAAAACATGTCCTAATTTTTCTTTCTACAGCACTAACCATAATTTCTATGGCAAAATGAACCCCCTCATTTTGTTCCTTTTTAAATTAAATGTTTTAAGTGTTACCAGTTTATTCCAATCAAGATGGCTTCAGGTGTGCCATACTTTTGTCATAAGTAAGGCTGTTAGCACTCTAGTTGTTCTTTAGAACACTCTGGGAAGCTGCAGTAGAACACAAAGGCATCAACTGACAGGCTGCTCCTGTTGAAATATAACAGGAAGATATTTGAGATCACACTTGAAACATGTCCTAATTTTACTTTCTACAGCACTAACCATAATTTCTATGACAAAATGAACCCCATCATTTTGTTCCTTTTTAAATTAAATGTTTTAAGTGTTACCAGTTTATTCCAATCAAGATGGCTTCAGGTGTGCCATACTTTTGTCATAAGTAAGGCTGTTAGCACTCTAGTTGTTCTTTAGAACACTCTGGGAAGCTGCAGTAGAACACAAAGGAATCAACTGACAGTCTCTGCCATTGTTGGATGTACATGTTTTACTGAGAATGTCAGACTTCATTCTCACATGACTGAGAAAGATAATGTGAATTTACAGAAAATATGCTCTCATTTTAGCTTCTGGAGCACCTTCCAAAACTGTATGGGACAAGCATGTGAAAATAGTTTTCTCTCAAACATGATTCATGATATCCCAGCAGAAGGTTTTTCACAGGGTAAAATCACCTTAGAACACACCACAATTCCTGAAATTAGTATGGTACCATCAACAAATGAATTCTAATGTAACTAAAGTCTGTTATCACCCTTTATAGTTCTCCTTTTGGTAACCCTCAAAATCTTCGATTCACTACAATGCATTTCAATGGGGTACTATCATTTATATTGGTCCCAAGATGGCTGCCAGCAATTCCAGGATGAAGTGCTGACAGCCAATCAGATCTCACGATGACATGTGTGGTTAGGCTCCGCCCAGATATATATGTGTTTTTACTTTTGATTTTCTCAGCAACTACTGAACGGATTTACACCATTTAACAAAAGGGTTCTTTCTGAACCAAGAACTACCTCTTTGCCAAATTTGGTGTAATTCCGTTCAGCAGTTCGGGCTGTAGCCTTGCATAAAGTTTCCTATGGGAAATAGATTTTTGACTCTTATTTTTTTAATTTCTCCGCAACTACTGAACGGATTTACACCATTTAACAAAGGGTTCTTTCTGAACCAAGAACTACCTCTTTGCCAAATTTTGTGTAATTCCGTTCAGCAGTTCGGGCTGTAGCCGTGGCTAAAGTTTCCTATGGGAAAATGAATGGGGAAAACACGTTTGGGACCCCCTTTTTCTCGGCTCCCGCTTGACGAATCACCCAAAAACTTTCAGGGTAGGAGCGGACCGGAGCGGGCCATAAAGGTTGAAAATTTCGCGAAGATTCGTCAACCGACGCAAGAGTTATTTCAAATAGAATGTTGCGTATTTCCTATGGAAAATAGGTCCTAACTATAACTATCTACTGGCGACCGCCAGTAGATAGTTATAGTTAGGACCTATTTTCCATAGGAAATCGCGACATTCTATTTGAAATAACTCTTGCGTCGGTTGACGAATCTTCGCGAAATTTTCAAACTTATGGCCCGCTCCGGTCCGCTCCTACCCTGAAAGTTTCGGGTGATTCGTCAGGGGCTGAGAAAAAGGGGGTCCCAAAACGTGTTTTCTCCATTCATTTTCCCATAGGAAACTTTAGCCACGGTAACAGCCTGAACTGCTGAACGGAATTACACCAAATTTGGCAAAGAGGTAGTTCTTGGTTCAGAAAGAACCCTTTGTTAAATGGTGTAAATCCGTTCAGTAGTTCCTGTGAAAATCAAAATGAAAATCACATATATATCTATGGCCGCGTCGGATTCGCGCACCCTCCCGATCACGAGCTGCATGCTAATTGGCTGTCAACACTCCAAATCAGGAAGTGTTGGCAGCCATTTTGTCCCTTGGTAGAACCGAGGGACAGAAACAAGTGCGCAAAACGCACAAAGGGGGCAGGGTAGAAACACCCTGACCCCCTAGGTCTGCTCAGGGGTCCCACAAAGACCCCTGGGCAGAAAAAGCTTTTTTTTTTTTTTTAAATCGGCGGGATGCGCTTAGGGTGCGCGGATCCAGCCGATAGAAAAAAATCACAAGTGCGCAAACGCACAAAGGGGGCAGGGTAGAAACACCCTGACCCCTAGGTCTGCTCAGGGGTCCCACGAGGACCCCCTGGGCAGAAAAAGCATTTTTTAAAAACAAATCGGCGGGATGCGCTTAGGGTGCACGAATCCCGCCGTAAAAAATCGAAGCGCGGTCTCCCACGCTCGATGTTATTTGCCCCGGGTGGCCCAAGTCCCGGGGGCATGCGGAGGGTGGGTTTATAGTTAATGGGGGGCCTCTAAGGCCCCCCAAGTCCCGGGGACCGCCACCCCGGGGCTTTCTAATAAAAATGTTGCGGGAGGGCACTCGGCCCTCTCGCAGCCCCGGGGACCACCACCTCCCGGGGCTTCTTTTTAAAAAAAAATTCCTGTGTGGGGGGCTCGAACCCCCCACACGCCCGGGGATCACCACCTCCCCGGGGCTTTAAAGACATGGGAGGGGGCCGCGTGGCCCCCTCCTGGAGCCATTGATGGCCCTGGGGACCGCCACCCCCAGGGCCGGCTCCTGCAGTGTCCCGGGGTGCCTACCCCCGGGACACTGTAGTTTGCAATGGCAGGACGGGAGCCTCGCGGCTCCCGTCCTGCCATTGCAAACTGCTTTGCTTCATTGAAGGGAGAGCAGGAAACCTGCTCTCGCTTCAATGAAGCAAAGCAGATTGCTTTCCACATGGGGAGCTGCATGTCAGCAGCTCCCCATGTGGAAAATCAATGCCGGGACCATGTGGGGATTGGGGACCCCCCCACGGTCCCCAATGTAGAGGGCCAGCCCCGGGGGATGGGGTCCCAGGGGCAAGTAGTGGCCAGGGAGGGGGGCCACGTGGCCCCCTCCCCAAAAAAAAAATGTTTTTTTTTAAAAATAGAAAAATAAAGGCCTGCCCCGGGGGATGGGGTCCCCAGGGCAAAAGGAGGCCTGAGGAGGGGGGCCACGCAGCCCCCCTCCTTAAAAAAATAATAAAAAGAGTGGCCATGGCCCGGGGATGGGGTCCCCGGGGCCAGAATCGGCCACGGGAGGAGGCCACGCGGCCCCCTTCCCGTTTTCTTTTTTTAAAAGGGGTAAGGCCCTGGGGGATGGGGTCCCCAGGGCCCAAAAAGGAAAAGGAAGGGGGCCACACAGCCCCCTTCGAGAAAAAACACACACACAAAAAAAAACGATCGTGCCTCAGGCCCCGCCCCCTTCCTTTACCACTCTGCAAACGCGCCCCTGGCACGTTTGCAGAGAGGGGAACAATTCCCCTTGAATACTGGGGTCCCTGGGGGCCAACTAGCCCACCAGGAACGTCCAGTATGCGCCAGGGGCTGCGTTGCAGAGAGGTGTACAGAGGCCACACCCTTTTACACCTCTCTGCAACGCAGCTCTGTGGCGCTTACTGGAGGTACCTGGTGGGATAGTTGGACCCCAGGGACCCTTAGGATTCAAGGGGACTTAATCCCCCAACTTAAAATGCGCCACGGGCGCGTTTGCACAGTGGTGAAGGGAGGGGCGGGGCTTCAGGTGACATGTGTGCAAACAGGCCCCATGGTGCATTTTAAGATGGGGAATTAAATCCCTTCAATCCTGAGGGTCCCTGGGGGCCAAGTAGCCCACCAGGTACCTCCAGTAAGCGCCACGGAGCTGCGTTGCAGAGTGTTGTAAAAAGGGGCGTGGCCTCTGAACACCTCTCTGCAACGCAGCTCTCTGGCGCATACTGGTGGTATCTGGTGGGCCAGTTGGCCCCTAGGGACCCTCGGGATTGAGGAGGAATTAATTCTCCAACTTAAAACGCGCCACAGGGCGTGTTTGCAGACATGTCTCCTCAGGCCCCACCCCCTTCCTTCACCATTGTGCAAATATTCCTCTAAAATCAGCCGAACTACGAATTCCGATTTACTCACCTGTTATCAGGAGAGACCTCAGTGCTGCATCTTTGAGCCCAGTACTAATCCTGAAAAGTAATTTTAACCGTACTTACCAGTAACTTGGATTTCCTTCCATAGGATATCATTGCCTGCTTTTTGCTGAAAAAGTTTCTAAGTGTCGATTTTTGAAACATACAAATATTCCTCTAAAATCAGCAGAACTACGAATTCCGATTTACTCACCTGTTATCAGGAGAGACCTCAGTGCTGCATCTTTGAGCCCAGTACTGATCCTGAAAAGTAATTTTAACCGTACTTACCAGTAACTTGAATTTCCTTCCATAGGATATCATTGCCTGCTTTTTGCTGAAAAAGTTTCTAAGTGTCGAGTTTTGAAATATACAAATATTCCTCTAAAATCAGCAGAACTACGAATTCCGATTTACTCACCTGTTATCAGGAGATACCTCAGTGCTGCATCTTTGAGCCCAGTACTGATCCTGAAAAGTAATTCTAACCGTACTTACCAGTAACTTGAATTTCCTTCCATAGGCTAACATTGACTGGTTTCACTTGGAAATTCTTCTAAGTGTGGAGTTTTGGAACTTTATAATATTCCTCTAAAATCAGCCGAACTACGAATTCCGATTTACTCACCTGTTATCAGGAGAGACCACAGTGCTGCATCTTTGAGCCCAGTACTAATCCTGAAAAGTAATTTTAACCGTACTTACCAGTAACTTGAATTTCCTTCCATAGGCTAACATTGACTGGTTTCACTTGGAAATTCTTCTAAGTGTTGAGTTTTGGAACTTTATAATATTCCTCTAAAATCAGCTGAACTACGAATTCCAATTTACTCACCTGTTATCAGGAGAGACCACAGTGCTGCATCTTTGAGCCCAGTACTAATCCTGAAAAGTAATTTTAACCGTACTTACCAGTAACTTGAATTTCCTTCCATAGGCTAACATTGACTGGTTTCACTTGGAAATTCTTCTAAGTGTTGAGTTTTGGAACTTTATAATATTCCTCTAAAATCAGCTGAACTACCAATTCCAATTTACTCACCTGTTATCAGGAGAGACCTCAGTGCTGCATCTTTCAGCCCAGTACAGATCCTGAAAAGTAATTCTAACTGTACTTAACAGTAACTTGAATTTCCTTCCATAGGCTAACATTGACTGGTTTCACTTGGAAATTCTTCTAAGTGTGGAGTTTTGGAACTTTATAATATTCCTCTAAAATCAGCCGAACTACGAATTCCAATTTACTCACCTGTTATCAGGAGAGAACCCAGTGCTGCATCTTTTAGCCCAGCACTGATCCTGATAAGTAATTCTAACCGTACTTACCAGTAACTTGTATTTCCTTCCATTGGAATCCATTGTCTGGTTTTCCGCAGAAAAGTTTCAAAGTGTCAAATTTCACAAACTACAAATATTCCTTAAAAATCGCCTGTATGACTTAAACGCATTATTTCAACTGTTTACAGGAGATGCACCAGTGCGGGATCCAGGATCCACCACTGAGTAAGAAAAAGTAACGATAACACTACTTACCTGCTAAGTGAATTTCCTCCCATAGGATAACATTGGTGATTCTATGTGAAAAAGTTTCTAAGTGTCAAGTTTTAAAATACAAGAATATTCCTTAAAAATCACCACTGTAACCAAAACGCTTTTACTCAACTGTTTACAGGAGATGTCCCAGGACTGAATCTAGGATCCAGTCCTGTGGTTAGAAAAGTAATCCATAAAGTAACTAATTGTATTTAACTAGAAATTCACATTGAGCTCAATGTTGCATTGTGTTTGAAATTGTGTTGCCCATTGCAACAACTGTAACTACTGTACTTAAAACTCTATTGCCTATTTGCAAAGTATTTAAACTTAAGTAATTCATTCTGAGAAAGTATATTTTGTAATGTAATGTATAATGTAATTACAATGTAATTTAATAAATAAAATATCTAAAAATAAATAGTTTTAAAAAATGTAGTAAATCAGTATCAAAAAATAAATATAACAATTAATACATTTAAAAATTGTCATTTACAAAACCTTTGAAATTCACTGAAAAAACCATAGGTTATAGGGGCATTATAGTTAGAAATTAGCATTTAAAAAACCTTTGAAATTCACTGAAAAAACCATAGGTTTCAGGCACGTTATAGTTAGAAATTAGCATTTAAAAACCTTTGAAATTCACTGAAAAACCATAGGTTTCAGACACGTTATAGTTAGAAATTAGGATTTAAAAAACCTTTGAAATTCACTGAAAAAACCATAGGTTTTAGGGACAGTTATAGTTAGTTGGACATTTCACTCGTACAAAACCATAGAAATTCCCCTGTTATAGTTAGTTCAGCTAACTATAACTTGCGCCCAGCAATGCACTGCTGATGACGTCACATATTACATCACTCATGACATGGTCAGTGACATCACTGATGACATCACTGATGACATCTCAAATGACATCACTGATGACATCACTGATGACATCATCCACGTGATAATCTGATGCACCTCCTCACACCCTAATATGACTTTTGATACCCCCACTGTAAATTACAGACTGCCATTGTCAAAACCATAGACACTCCAACACCAATTACTATATACACACTCACTGATTCTTAGGTCTACACACACACATCTACTCACTCACCCGTACAGTCACTCATACTTATAGTCACTCAGTACAGGACTATTATATGCACTCATACACCTATATAAACACTCACACACTGCCACTCATCCATAGAGGTACTCACACACCTAGTCAGTCATGCAAAAATTAAGCACACACCCATTTACTCACCTATACAGTTATACACACACCAGCTCACTTACTCATACAAATACTAGCACATTCTTACGCTCTTATACAATCTCTGATACAAGCACACACTCATCCATACAGTCACTCTCACAATCACACACTCTCGCTTATAGCTATTTATATACTCCAACACACATATATACTGCCTTTCACATATGTAGTTACTCACACATGTACCACTGGGACATACATTCACTCACTAACACACTCTTACACACACTTACCCACCCATACAGTCTATCACAGATGCATTCTTGAAACCATCCACCCAGTGAATCACCCACTCACACATCTATGCACAGAGTTGCACACACCCCACCCACACAAACACTCAGGCACCCATACAGATACTCAGACAACCAATCAATAACTCATATAGACACTCATGTAACTATTCACAAACCCATGCAGCCACTTACACAGCAACAGACAGATGGATACAGACATTCACCCAGTTTAGTCACTAACCCATGCATTCAGTAAGATACGTTTAATCACTCACTTATAGAGTTAGTCACGCACCTACTAAATCATCCTTTCAGACACTTATACACCCACTCATTCTTCAATACGCCTTTCCCTATATATATTAAACATATTTAAACTTTACAGAAACACACAGTCACTGGATGATGTCATCAGTGATGTCATTTGAGATGTCATTTGAGATGTCATCAGTGATGTCACTGACCATGTCATGAGTGATGTAATATGTGACATCATCAGCAGTGCATTGCGGGGGCGTGAGTTATAGTTAGCTGAACTAACTATAACAGGGGAATTTCTATGGTTTTGTACGAGTGAAATGTCCAACTAACTATAATGCTCCCTAAAACCTATGGTTTTTTCAGTGAATTTCAAAGGTTTTTTAAATGCTAATTTCTAACTATAACGTGTCTGAAACCTATGGTTTTTTCAGTGAATATATATATATATATGTCTCCAAACTCCTCTGACCTCCGTTCTCAAACACGACTTCAGCAAGGGAATCGGCGAAAGATCACAGCACCACGCACAGAAGGTATTTCTTCAGTGATTATTTATTAACCCATTAAACCAAGTGCATAAACAAAACAGTAGAGGACAGTCTACGCGTTTCGGCTCCCAGCCGTCTACTGGACCATAGAGTCCTGGGGCCTACAAAATCTCTTTTAAAGTGCCAGTGCAATTTTACTTTTCTTTTTTCTGTTTTCATTAAAAGAAAGACTAGGCTATACATAATCCTTAAGAGGTACAGTTTTTTAACAATTAGTTATTAGTTTTGCTGATTTCATGGAAAAATAGTTTGCAAAGATTTATACAATTAAAACCAAGGTTTTAAAGTGTATGTGTGCAAATGTGCAAGTCGAGCAGAGATTTTCTAAA
This sequence comes from Calotriton arnoldi, assembly GCA_963921515.1. Lineage (NCBI taxonomy): Eukaryota > Metazoa > Chordata > Amphibia > Caudata > Salamandridae > Calotriton > Calotriton arnoldi. Next base: position 795,527 of record CAWUFW010007367.1, on the reverse strand, counting down.
AGAAAGTATAATTTAAAACCACGAATGGGATTGATCATGCTATTACATATTTGCATTCATAATGGAGTAAAAACCACTGATTATTCGTGAAGTACATAAGTGCAGTGCATTCATTATGGGCAGAATGAAGTCCATTTTCATTATCAATAGATCAGTGCATAGGGGAGATTTTTTAGGAAAAGAATAAAATTCAATTGTAAAGTACAGTATATATATATGTATATATATATATATATGTATATATATATACATATCACGCAGTCGCCGCTGTAATCCAAGGATTTCTCCACAGTACGGACACGGACCCAAGTTGGTGCTATGTATAAGATACTTTATTTAATCGCCATTACGCGTTTCGGCTCCCTTGAGCCTTGTTCACATGACATGGTTTGAAAAATAAGTGCGAATTTTATAGTGCCGATAACAACCAATTAAAAACATATATCACGTGATACCTTCAACAGTAGACATGGAAGACATACTTTATCTTTCACATAATTGGAAATCTCATTCGACCTGGTTTATAAGTTCGACATGGTTATTATTTCTCTTGCAAACAATGGTGTTGCAGTAATATAAAATATTACCAGAACCTAAAATGCAACTGTTATTTAATATATGGATAAATCCAAAATGGCAAACTGTGTAATATAGCTGCCTGATTGTCCTACTGTTGTGGTATTCGATTGTGATAAATAAAATTACGTGTTAAAAAGTGCAAAAAGTGAAAAAAGTGCAAAGTGCTGAAATATTAGTGCTATAATATTTCTATTAAAAAGGTTCCATTATGTATTATAATCTTATAAAAATAAGAAAGATAAATAAGCTAAAACCTGTACCATCGTTACGTTTTCCCTTAATTAAATCAGTGTATGCATCATGCCTTATTCTGCTTCTATATACATATGATAATACCATAGCAGGGCTTCCTCCAATACTTTTACAATGATTTGTCCCTTATGTATGTAATATTGTCCCTTATTTGGATATATAACTGTATCAGTGTTCAGATGTAACAATATGTGCAAATTGCAATCAGTGCATGTACATAATTAAATAAATATATAAATACATTATTGGACTCATTACATGTATAAAATAAGGTCATAAAAATATTTCATTATATACGTTAAATACTGTATAAAAAGATCGACCTTAAATAAATAAATACATATATAAATACAAGTCTATATAAATACATATACCAATCTGTCAATACACTCAAAAAACACTTGATAAAAATATATCGAAGAGACTAAAACATTGAATCACCATGTTAAGGATACCCATGCTATATCAATGGCTTAGAGCTATGGCTACAATATATAACTAGATCACAGACGATCACCTGATTTCATCTTCTCCAGTGTATCTATGTTAAGCAAGTGTGCAGATCCTCAGTGGCGTTCAAACCTCCCGGGTGTTTAGAATCCAACTGTAATATATACCTTGTCTCTAGCTTTCTTAACTTGTTGGTTCTATCACCTCCCCGTCTACTCGGAGGGACAGCGTCTAAGACAAAATATTTTTAGATCGGTGTTGTTTGAATTGTGTTTCTCCTTAAAATGCCGTGCCACCGGATATGTATTGTCCTGATTCGTGATGGCTCGTAAGTGCTGCAACACTCGCTTGTGAACCTGCAAGACCGTGCTGCCCACGTACTGCAAGCCACATGGGCAAACAAGTACGTAGACTGCATATTCGGTCTTGCAAGTCAACAATTTAGTAATCTTAAAATCCCTGTCACTGAAAGATGTTCTGTATGTGCTTCTATTGATGCCATGTGTACAAGCCTTGCATGTTTTGCATTTGTAAAAACCTTTTCTCATATTGAGCCAGCTGCTTCCTTCAATTATTTCAGAACTGGTTTTGACTAACTTGTCTCTTGTTGATGGAGATTTGCTATAGGTAATGGACACCCTCTGCGGTAGCAGGGTCCTATTACCGGGTCCGATAATACCATGGCCCAATTCCTTTGTATGATTCTCTGTAAAGATTTCTGCTGTCTGCTATATTTCATGATCAGTCGAAATGCCCCACTATTATTATCTGGCTCACTCATCTTTGCTGCCTTTTCTTTGTCTTGTAGGGCCTCAGTTCTGGATAGATGCATAGATTTTGCTATTGCTTTATCTATGATGTGTTCAGGATACCCTCTTGCTTGAAATCTTGTTTTGCTATCACTCTGTGCTCTAACTAGTTCCCCTTCGTTACTGCAAATACGTCTTAAACGTAGCATCTCACCATATGGTATACTGTTGATGAGATGCACGGGGTGAGAGCTGCTTGCGTGCAAGGCAGAGTTACCTGCCGTCTTTTTCCGAAATAGCCGAGTTTCCATCTTTTGATCATGTATATATATTTGAGTGTCAAGAAATTCAACAGTCGTAACGCTAATTGTTGATGTGAAATGAAGGTTGAGTGTGTTGCTATTTATTGCCGTAACAAATCTAGTTGCCTCTTCCTCCGTTCCCTGCCAGATCACAAATATATCGTCTATATAGCGTAACCATAACCTCACGTTATTTGTCATTTGATGGCTGTGTTTATCCGTGAGGACCAGCTCCTCCCACATGCCCATATGCAAACAGGCATAACTGGGAGAGAAGCTGGCCCCCATGGCTACCCCTCTTTCTTGACGATATAGCTGGCTGTTAAACATGAAAATGTTATTGTGCAGGCAGAATCTGATCATTTCCTTTAACATTGTACTGTGCTGTTCATATTGCTGCAGTCTGCCCATCAAATAGTATTCAATTGCTTTTAAGCCATCAACATGTTCAATACTTGTGTATAGCGAGGATACATCTAAAGTCATCAACAGAAAGTCATCTTGCCATATTACATTTGAAATGTCTCTTAAAAAGTCACTTGTATCTCTTACGTAACTGGGTAACTTCTTGACATATTCCTGTAAAAAATAATCCACATATACCGTAGTGTGTTCTAATAACCCTCCTCTCGCAGAGATGATTGGTCTGCCCGGGGGCATATCGGATCCTTGTGGATTTTGGGAATAAAGTAAAGTGAAGGTGTTGTAGGGTTTTCGTTTTTCAAATATTTGTATTCATTCTGGGTTATAAGATTAGCATTCCTCCAACCGTTCAATTTTGCAAAATATTCCTTGTATGATGTATTGAGGCATGTAGAATTGCTACGGCTGTAGCAAGACCTATCGTTGAGTTGACTATATGCCTCTTTATTATATTCATCAGTTGACCATAATACAATATTACCGCCCTTGTCACTGTTGCGGATAACGACTTTATTATCCCCTTTCAATTTTTTGATTAATTTGTCATACTGTTGATCTTTGTTGCTCCTCTTCTTTTCCTGCATGGTTACAGTTTTATTCAATTTTTTAATTTGAGCTGTTACTGTTTCATGAAAAATGTCGATAGAATCACGAACCATGATAGGATTAAATGATGATTTAGGTTTGAATGGGGTTGTTAATTGATGTGTTCGAGTCGTTTGCTCCGTTTCTCCATGGGTAGTTCCGCTGTTGTTTTCATTAGATAAATCCTCCATGATTCTGAGTAAAGGCAAGTCTGATTGAGATAAGTTCGAGTTTGGGTTAAGTCCTCCAAAAATGGGATCACGGTGTATGTTAAATTCTGTTTGAGTTTGAGTTTTTGTCATCAGATGGAACTTTTTCAATTTTAACTTGCGTACCCCCTTGTAGATATCCAGTCTAGTTGAGGCATAATCAAAATTCCCTCCAGGGGCGTATGACAAACCTAAATTTAAAATATGTTTCTCTCGTGCTGATAGCTCAGTTGTAGTCAAATTGATAATGGTGTTTTCAGTCATATTGTTCTTCATTATTTGTTTTGCCAAGTTTTCTTTCCTCTTTTCCTGTAGTGATTTTGCACGTTTTGAGCTGGCCCTGCGCCTCTGCCTCCGCTTGTAGTTGTCGATGATTCGACGTTCCCTCTTTGTTGTTGGGGCCTCGGGCGGAGTGTTTGTCTTCGCTCGTGGCAAATAAAATTCAATTCTTCCCCCGGGGATGGTTTAGGGATTTGTTTGTCCCCTCCCACCATTCTTCTCATCTCCGATTCGGATTCACTTCCCTCAGCTGAGCTTGCCTCTGAATGTGAAGTTTCTATCGTGAGCCCACTGCGTGTAGATGTCGTGATATTCGAACCTTCAATGTTTTTAAACTTAGACACTCTTATCGCATCATAGCGTTTCGCAAAGGTGAATATTTGCCCCATTTCGTAGTCTTGTTTATCTCTTAGGAATTTAAACGTTTTTCTTTCTTTGATTTTATCCTCCTCTTTCGTTAGTCTCATCAGCATTTCTTTACGTAATTTAGCCTGTTCCTCTTTATTATTCATTTTGTCAAGGTCTTCATTGATTTCATCTATTTCTTTCAGAAGCTTGTTTCTGTCAATGTCTGCATATTTAATTAAAATGAGGGTCAACCTTCTAGATGAATCCAGGTTGCAATCAGCCCACTCACGCATAAGATCAGGGTTAGGGTCATCGTAACTTGGTGCAGTCAAGATCCTAAGACCCCTGGGAATTCTTCCCACGTCAATATATCTCTGGAGGGATCGTGACTCCCACCATTTGCTTAGTTCCGATTTCATTTTTTTCTCCAGGACTCTAAATTTATTCTTAATGGAACCAGATTCATTGGAACTGTTGACTACTGTACTCGTGGCACTGGATGTGGATGGGAGGTCATCAGAGAACATTGCCATTGCTGCTGCCTCCTCGCGCGCACCATGTCGGCCGACATAATATACTTTGCTGTTAGAAAGCTGTGAGTGACGTGAATGGTTATTTGTGTGTCCCAAACTATTCACTTGCACACCCCTTCACCCTGCATTTGCCTCCTATCCTACCTGGGTCGCGCAGACGCTGCCCAGTCCTCCGACTCAGCCCCGACGGCGTTCCAGCAGGTATCGGATGTCTCAGGCTGCAGGGGGTCAGACGTTCCGTATCCTTTCCGGATCAAAGATATGCTGCCAGGTTACCCCGGAAGTAATGTTCCACTTTGAACGACGACCTTTGCTAAGAGGGGGTCCGTGGTTGATCGAGTGAAACAACAGGCCGATCAATTACATCACGCAGTCGCCGCTGTAATCCAAGGATTTCTCCACAGTACGGACACGGACCCAAGTTGGTGCTATGTATAAGATACTTTATTTAATCGCCATTACGCGTTTCGGCTCCCTTGAGCCTTGTTCACATGACATGGTTTGAAAAATAAGTGCGAATTTTATAGTGCCGATAACAACCAATTAAAAACATATATCACGTGATACCTTCAACAGTAGACATGGAAGACATACTTTATCTTTCACATAATTGGAAATCTCATTCGACCTGGTTTATAAGTTCGACATGGTTATTATTTCTCTTGCAAACAATGGTGTTGCAGTAATATAAAATATTACCAGAACCTAAAATGCAACTGTTATTTAATATATGTATATATATTCACTGAACAAACCATAGGTTTCAGGCACGTTATAGTTAGAAATTAGCATTTAAAAAACCTTAGAAATTCATTGAAAAAACCATATTTTTCAGGGACGTTATAGTTAGTTGGCCATTTCACTCATACAAAACCATAGAAATTCCGCCGTTATAGTTAGTTCAGCTAACTATAACTCGCGCCCCCGCAATGCACTGCTGATGACGTCACATATTACATCATTTATGACATGGTCAGTGACATCACTGATGACATCTCAGATGACATCACTGATAACATCACTGATGACATCACTGATGGCATCATCCAGTGACTGTGTGTTTCTTTAAAGTTTAAAAATGTATTATATATATGCCAAGGTGTATTGAAGAATGAGTGGGTGTATAAGTGTCTGGATGGAGGATTTAGTAGGTGCGTGACTGACTGTTTAAGTGAGTGATTACATGTGTCTTACTGAATGCATGGGTTAGTGATTAAACTGTGTGAATATCTGTATCAGTCTGTCTGTTGTTGTATAAGCTGCTGCATGGGTTGGTCAGTAGCTACATGAGTGTCTGTATGGGTTATCGATTGGCTGCCTGAGTATTTGTATGGGTGCCTGAGTGTGTGTGTGGGTGGGTGGGAGGTGCATGACTCGGTGCATAGATGTTTGAGTGGTTGATTCACTGGGTGTATGGGTTCAAGAGTGCATGTGGAAACAGCTGTATGGGTGGGTGAGTGTGTGTATAGGTGTGTTGGTGAGTGAATGGATGTCTCAGTGGTACATGTCCAAGTAACTACATATGTAAAAGGCAGTGTATGTGAGAGTTGGAGTATATAAATGACTATACATGAGAGTCAGTGATTGTGAGAGTGGCTGTATGGATGAGTGTGTACTTGTATCAGTGATTGAATAAGAGAGTAAGTATGCATTTGTTTCTGTTTGAATAAGTGATGTGGTGTGTGTATAAGTGTATAGGTCAGTAAATGGAAGTGTGATTGATTCTTTGCATGACTGACTAGGTGTGTGAGTAACTCTGGATTAGTGGTGGTGTGTGAGTGTCTGTATAGGTGTATGAGTGCATATGATAGTGTTGTATTGATGAGTGACTGCATGTATGAGTGATTGTATGGGTGAATGAGTGGATGTGTGTGTAGACCTAGGAAACAGTGAGTGCGTATGTAGTAACTGGTATTGGTGTGTCGATGGTTTCGAAAATGGTAGTCTGTATTTTACAGTGGGTGTATCAAAGGTTATATTAGAGTGTGAGGAGGTGCATCAGATTTTCACGTGGATGATGTCATCAGTGATGTCATCAGTGATTTCATCAGTGATGTCATTTGAGATGTCATCAGTGATGTCATCAGTGATGTCACTGACCATGTCATGAATGATGTAATATGTGACGTCAACAGCAGTGCATTGCGGGGGCGCGAGTTATAGTTAGCTGAACTAACTATAACGGCGGAATTTCTATGGTTTTGTACGAGTGAAATGTCCAACAAACTATAACGTCCCTGAAACCTATGGTTTTTAAAGTGAATTTCAATGGTTTTTTAAATGCTAATTTCTAACTATAACGTCCCTGAAACCTATGTTTTTTTCAGTGAATTTCAAAGGTTTTTTAAATGCTAATTTCTAACTATAACATAGCAGTCGCGTTTGCAGAGTGGTGGAGAAAGGTGAGCGTGACCTTCAAACACCTTTTAGCAATCCCACTGTGTGTGATTTAGCGGAAGTAACAGGAGGGATAGTTAGCTCCCAACGTCAACCCTGGGGGCCAACTACCCCTTTTATTACCTCCAGTAAGTCCCACACAGCAGATTGCTAACTTGTTATATCAGGTCCCACCCCCTCCCTGCAGCACTCTGCAAACGCGCCCCCTGGCGTGTTCTAAGTTGGGGGATTAAGTCCCCTTGAATCCTGAGGGTCCCTGGGGTCCAACTAGGCCACCAGGAACCTCCATTAAGCGCCACTGAGCTGCGTTGCAGAGAGGTGTAAAAAGGGGCGTGGCCTCGGACCACCTCTCTGCAACACAGCTCTGTGGCGCTTACTGGATGTACATGGTGGGCTAGTTGGCCCCCAGGGACCCTCAGAATTGAAGAGGACTTAATCCCCCAATTTACAGCGCGCCAGGGGGCGCGTTAGCACACTTGTTATGTCAGGCCCCGCCCCTCCCTGCACCACTGTGCAAATGCGCCCCCTGGTGAATTGTAAGTTGGGGGATTAAGTCCCCTTGAATCCTGAGGGTCCCTGGGGGCCAACTAGCCCACCAGGTACCTCCAGTAAGCGCCACAGAGCTGCGTTGCAGAGAGGTGTAAAAGGGGCGTGGCCTCAGACCACCTCTCTGCAACGCAGCTCTGTTGTGCTTACTGGAGGTACCTGGTGGGCTAGTTGGCCCCAGGGACCCTCAGGATTGAAGGGGACTTAATCCCCAATTTACAATGTGGCAGGGGCGCGTTTGCACACTTGCTATGTCAGGCCCTGCCCCCTCCCTGCACCACTGTGCAGACGCGCCCCCTGGCACATTGTAAATTGGGGGATTAATTCCCCTTGAGTCCTGAGGGTCCCTGGGGGCCAACTAGCCCACCAGGTACCTCCAGTAAGCACCACAGAGCTGCGTTGCAGAGAGGTGTAAAAAGGGAGGTGGCCTCGGAACACCTCTCTGCAACGCAGCTCTGTGGCGTATACTGGAGGTACCTGGTTGGCTAGTTGGCCCCCAGGGACCCTCAGTATTCAAGGGGAATTAATTCCCCAACTTACAACTCGCCAGGGGGTGCGTTTTCTGAGTGCTGCAGGGAGGGGGCGGGGCCTCCGGGCGCAATGCCGTTTTTTGGTTTTTTTTACAAGGAGGGCTGTGTGGCCCCCCTTCTTTTACATTATTTGGGGCCCTGGGGACTCCACGCCCCAGTGCCTGCTCTTTTTTTTACATTTTTTTAAAAAAAACGGGAAGGGGGCCGCGCGGCCCCCCTCCCAATGCCAATTTCAGCCCTGGGGCATGGCCACATTTGTTTTTTGTTTGTTTTTTATTTTTTAAGGAGGGGGGCTGTGTGGCCCCCCTCCTTAGGCCTCTATTGGCCCCGGGGACCCCCATCCCCCAGGGCTGTGCCTCTTTATTTTATTTTTTTAATTTTAATATTTAAGGGGGGCCGCGTGGCCCCCCTCCTGGGCCACTTCTGACCCCGGGGACCCCATCCCCCGGGCCTGGCCCTTTGTGTTGGGGACCGTGGGGGGAACCCCAATGCCCCCAAAGTCCCGCCGGCTGCCCGCCTCCTGTGGGAGCCGGCATTGCTTTTGAGCAAGGGGAGCTGCTAACATGCAATCCTGCTTTGCTTCATTGTAGCGAGAGCAGGTTTTCCTCTCTCTCTGTCAGTCAGTCAGTATCTCTCTCAGTCAGTCAGTATCTCTCTCTGTCAGTCAGTCTCTCTCTCTGTCAGTCAGTCTCTCTCTCAGTCAGTCAGTCTCTCTCTCAGACAGTCAGTCTCTCTCTGTCAGTCAGTCTCTCTCTGTCAGTCAGTCTCTCTCTCAGTCAGCCAGTCTCTCTGAATCAGTCAGTCTCTCTCTCTGTCAGTCAGTCTCTCTCAGTCAGTCAGTCTCTCTCCCTGTCAGTCAGTCTCTCTCTCTGTCAGTCAGTCTCTCGCTCTCAGTCAGTCTCTCTCAGTCAGTCAGTCTCTCTCAGTCAGTCAGTCTCTCAGTCAGTCAGTCTCTCTCTCAGTCAGTCAGTCTCTCTCTCAGTCAGTCAGTCTCTCTCACTCAGTCATTCTCTCTCAGTCAGTCAGTCTCTCTCAGTCAGTCTCTCTCTCTGTCAGTCAGTCTCTTTCTCAGTCAGTCAGTCTCTTTCTCAGTCAGTCAGTCTCTCTCAGTTAGTCAGTCTCTCTCTCTCAGTCAGTCAGTATCTCTCAGTCAGTCAGTCTCTCTCAGTCAGTCAGTCTCTCTCTCAGTCAGTCAGTCTCTCTCTGTGTCAGTCAGTCTCTCTCTGTGTCAGTCAGTCTCTCTCTGTCAGTCAGTCTCTCTCTCAGTCAGTCAGTCTCTCTCTCTCTCTCTCTCTCTCTGTCAGTCTCTCTCTCTCTCAGTCAGTCTCTCCCTCAGTCAGGCTCTCTCTCTGTCAGTCAGTCTCTGTCAGTCAGTCTCTCTCTCAGTCAGTTTCTCTCTCTGTCAGTCAGTTTCTCTCTCTGTCAGTCTCACTCAGTCAGTCAGTCTCTCTCAGTCAGTCAGCCTCTCTCAGTCAGTCAGTCTCTCTCTCTCTCTCTGTCAGTCAGTCTCTCTCTGTAAGTCAGTCTCTCTCTGTCAGTCAGTCTCTCTCTCTCTCTCAGTCAGTCTCTCTCTGTCAGTCAGTCTCTCTCTCTCTCAGTCAGTGTCTCTCTGTCAGTCAGTCTCTCTCTCAGTCAGTCTCTCTGTCAGTCAGTCTCTCTGTCAGTCAGTCAGTCTCTCTCTCTCTGTCAGTGTCTCTCTGTCAGTCAGTCTCTCTCTCAGTCAGTCAGTCTCTCTGTCAGTCAGTCAGTCTCTCTCTCAGTCAGTCAGTCTCTCTCTCTCTCTCTCTGTCAGTCTCTCTCTCTCTCTGTCAGTCTCTCTCTCAGTCAGTCTCTCTCTCAGTCAGTCTCTCTGTCAGTCAGTCAGTCAGTCTCTCTGTCAGCCAGTCAGTCTCTCTCTCTCTGTCAGTGTCTCTCTGTCAGTCAGTCTCTCTCTCAGTCAGTCAGTCTCTCTGTCAGTCAGTCAGTCTCTCTCTCAGTCAGTCAGTCTCTCTCTCTCTCTCTCTGTCAGTCTCTCTCTCTCTGTCAGTCTCTCTCTCTGTCAGTCTCTCTCAGTCAGTCAGTCTCTCTCAGTCAGTCAGACTCTCTCTCTCTGTCAGTCAGTCTCTCTCTGTCAGTCAGTCTCTCTCTGTCAGTCAGTCTCTCTCTCAGTCAGTCTCTCTCTGTCAGTCAGTCTCTTTCTCTCTCAGTCAGTGTCTCTCATGTCAGTCAGTCTCTCTCAGTCAGTCTCTCTGTCTGTCAGTCAGTCTCTCTGTCAGTCAGTCAGTCTCTCTCTCTCTGTCAGTCTCTCTGTCAGTCAGTCTCTCTCTCAGTCAGTCAGTCTCTCTGTCAGTCAGTCAGTCACTCTCTCGGTCAGTCAGTCTCTCTCTCTGTCAGTCAGTCTCTCTCTGTCAGTGAGGCTCTCTCTCAGTCAGTCTCTCTCAGTCAGTCAGTCTCTTTGTCAGTCAGTCTCTCTCTGTCAGTCAGTCTCTCTCTCAGTCAGTTAGTCTCTCTCAGTCAGTCAGACTCTCTCAGTCAGTCAGTCTCTCTGTCAGTCTCTCTCTCTCTCTGTCAGTCTCTCTCTGTCAGTCAGTCTCTCTCTCTCTGACAGTCTCTCTCTCTGTCAGTCTCTCTCTCAGTCAGTCTCTCTGTCAGTTAGTCTCTCTCTGTCAGTCAGTCTCTCTCTCAGTCAGTCACTCTCTCTCTTAGTCTCTCTCTCTGTCAGCCTCTCTCTCTCTCTGTCAGTCTCTCTGTCAGTCAGTCTCTCTCTCAGTCTCTCTCTCTGTCAGTCTCTGTCTCTCTGTCAGTCAGTCTCTCTGTCAGTCAGTCTCTCTGTCAGTCAGTCAGTCTCTCTCTGTTAGCCAGTCTCTCTCTCTGTCAGTCAGTCAGTCTCTCTCAGTCAGTCAGTCTCTCTCTCAGTCAGTCAGTCTCTCTCTCAGTCAGTCTCTCTCAGTCAGTCAGTCTCTCTCTCAGTCAGTCTCTCTCTGTCAGTCAGTCTCTCTCTCTGTCAGTCAGTCTCTCTGAGTAAGTCAGTCAGTCTCTCAGTCAGTCAGTCTCTCTAAGTCAGTCAGTCTCTCTCAGTCAATCAGTCTCTCTCAGTCAGTCAGTCTCTCTCTCAGTCAGTCAGTCTCTCTCTCAGTCAGACTCTCTCTCAGTCAGTCAGTCTCTCTCTCTCTGTCAGTCAGTCAGTCTCTCTCTCTCTTAGTCAGTCAGTCTCTCTCTTAGTCAGTCTCTCTCAGTCAGTCAGTCTCTCTCAGTCAGTCAGTCTCTCTCTGTCAGTCAGTCTCTCTCTTAGTCAGTCTCTCTCAGTCAGTCAGTCTCTCTCTCTCTCAGTCAGTCTCTCTCTTAGTCAGTCTCTCTCAGTCAGTCAGTCTCTCTCAGTCAGTCAGTCTCTCTCTCTGTCAGTCAGTCTCTCTCTCAGTCAGTCAGTCTCTCTCTGTCAGTCAGTCTCTCTCTCAGTCAGTCAGTCTCTCTGAGTCAGTCAGTCTCTCTCAGTTAGTCAGTCTCTCTCTCATTCAGTCAGTCTCTCTCTAAGTCAGTCTCTCTCTCAGTCAGTCTCTCTCTCTCAGTCAGTCTCTCTCTCTGTCAGTCAGTGTCTCTCTCTCTCTCTCTGTCAGTCTCAGTCAGTCAGTCTCAGTCAGTCAGTCTCTCTGTCAGTCAGTATCTCTGTCAGTCAGTCTCTCTGTCAGTCAGACTCTCTCTCAGTCAGTAAGTCTCTCTCTCAGTCAGTCAGTCTCTCTCTCTGTCAGTCTCAGTCAGTCAGTCTCTCTCTCTGTCAGTCAGTCTCTCTCTCTGTCATTCTCCCTCAGTCAGTCTCTCTCAGTCAGTCAGTCTCTCTCAGTCAGTCTCTCTCTCTCAGTCAGTCTCTCTCTCTCTCAGTCAGTCTCTCTCTCTCTCTCAGTCAGTCTCTCTCTGTCAGTCAGTCTCTCTCTCATTCAGTCAGTCTCTCTGTCAGTCAGTCAGTCTCTCTCAGTCATTCAGTCTCTCTCTCTCTCTGTCAGACTCTCTCTCAGTCAGTCTCTCTCTCTGTCAGTCAGTCTCTCTCAGTCAGTCAGTCTCTCTCTCGGTCAGTCTCTCTCTCAGTCAGTCAGTCTCTCTGTCAGTCAATCTCTCTCTCTCAGTCAGTCTCTCTCTCTCAGTCAGTCAGTCTCTCTCTCAGTCAGTCTCTCTGTCAGTCAGTCTCTCTCAATCAGTCAGTCTCTCTCTACCTCAGTCAGTCAGTATCTCTCTCTCTCTCAGTCAGTCAGTCTCTCTCTATCTGTCAGTCTCTTTCTCTCTGTCAGTCTCTCTCTGTCAATCTCTCTCTCTCAGTCAGTCAGTCTCTCTCTCAGTCAGTCAGTCTCTCTCTCTCATTCAGTCTCTCTCTCTCTGTCATTCTCTCTCTCTCTCTGTCAGTCTCTCTCTCAGTCAGTCAGTCTCTCTGTTAGTCAGTCTCTCTCTGTCGTTCAGTCTCTCTCTCTCAGTCAGTCTCTCTCTCTCAGTCAGTCTCTCTCTCTCTGTCAGTCTCTCTCTGTCAGTCAGTCTCTCTCTCATTCAGTCAGTCTCTCTCAGTCAGTCAGTCTCTCTCTCTCTCTCTCTCTCTCTACAACATACCTTAGAAACATTGCCAATGTCTCTGACTAAACACTTATAAGGTCCCAACGGCGAGACCTATTGGCGATGCCAATGCTTGTTTTTTTCTTTTTTCTTCCGGATTCGCGCACCCAGCGTGAATTCGGACGTTTCTTAAAATGTTTTTGGGCTGGGGGTCCTTGTGGGACCTCCTGAGCAGGCCTAGGGGGTCAGGGTGTTCCTACCCTGCCCCCTTTTCTTGTTTTTCATCTTTGTTTAACTGTTTTCTTATGACTCTGGTTCAACCTAGGCCCAAGATGGCTGCCAGCATTTCCTGGATGAAGTGCTGACAGCCAATCAGATTTCACGATGACATGTGTGGTTAGGCTCCACCCAGATATCGATATTTCTTTTTCCTTTCTTTTTCCTTTAATATTTCAAAAACTACTGAACAGATTTACACCATTTAACAAAAAGGACTCTTTCTGAACCAAGCACTACCTTTTGCCAAATTTGGTGTAATTCCGTTCAGCAGTTCGGGCTGTAGCTTTGTCTAAAGTTTCCTTTGGAAAATAACATGGGGAAAACGCGTTTTGGGACCCCCCCTTTTTTCTCGGCCCCCGCTTGGCGAATCACCCCGAAACTTCCAAGGCAGGAGCTGACCGGAGCTGATCACTAGTTTTGAAAATTTCGCGAACATTCGTCAACTGGCACCAAAGTTATTGGGAAAACAAAAAACGCGTTTCAGGACAACTTACATGATCACATGAAACAGTATCAAGGTGAAAATGGCATCCATTTTGAAGTGGAGTAACGCATAGTATGCATATATAGCAATTGCAAAAACACAGTCATATTATTAAACCCATAATATTGGGATGCATGTAAAATTAGTAAATAGATTCATCATTTGTAAATAGCCTAAAATAATTCAAGTCATTATAGTAGACAGCGATCGTATATTAAATTACCTGTCCCATAATACAGTTCTGAAAATTCGTCCAAGCATGCGCTCTAATGGCATTTTATCCTGTACAAAAAACTATTCCGCAAAGTGCGTTAGAAACATAGCACCATGTCTGAGGACCTATGGTAAACTGTTTGTTATTGTCATACTAGTGTATCAAGGGAAGTAACAGGTAAATCAGGTTATATATGTTAACACCTAAATATATCATCCGCAACAGTGCGAATTTCATATATGGTGATTGGTGTATCTTTATGGATGGTACCATCCTCTGGCAGGGTGTCTCACCACTAATTGTGAGGGTTATCACAGGAAATCTGTCAGTGACCAGGACAATGCTTGCGCCATAGTGGCTTACCCCCCCTCTCCAACCTAGGGCCCGATTCTGATGCGGGTTGGAAAAGCTTCCCGACCGAGGGCTTGATTCTGATGCGGTTAGGAAGGCCTCCTAACGGCATTTGCTCCTTCCAAATCGGATCGGGAGCGTGTCTTTCCGACCGAGGGCCCAATTCTGATGCGGTTAGGAACAAATGTTCCCATTGAAGTCAATGGGAGTTCAACCAAATCGTATCTGGAAGCATCCGGATGCATCCTACTCCGCCGGTCGGACTTTCCCGATCCGAGTGGGTCAGACACCATTTCCCAACCGATTCGGTCGGGAAGCTTTTCCAACCCGCATCAGAATCGGCCCCCTAGTGTCATGCCTATGGTGAACCCTGTATCATTCCCTGGCTATACTTAATGCAAAATCCTTCAAGCCCAATGCTTCTAATGAAGTCCTATAGATAGTTTGTCTCGTATGTCCGTGAGAAGACTACTCTCTGTGGTGGTGGCAGTCCTCAACCCTGGAATCCCTCTCACCCCTAAATATGCTATGTGCTTAGCAAATTGAAATCAACTGTGCAACTATTAGAATAAAATCTAAGCTATTGGAGTATCCTGAGAGAGCGTGATTACTTAGTCTACAGAGAAAAAACAATTAACCCGGTAAGCTTCGCTGGGACACGCTCCATTTACCATGGGCCAAATGGGGCAGAAGAAGCAATGCGATGCATCATATATATATATATATATATATATATATATATATATATATATATATATTCACTGAAAAAACCATAGGTTTCAGGGCGTTATAGTTAGTTGGACATTTCACTCGTACAAAACCATAGAAATTCCCCCGTTATAGTTAGTTCAGCTAACTATAACTCGTGCGCCCGCAATGCACTGCTGATGACGTCACATATTACATCACTCATGACATGGTCAGTGACATCACTCATGACATCACTGATGACATCTCAAATGACATCACTGATGACATCATCCTTGTGATAGAGTGGCAGACCTCCTCTCACCCTAATATAACCTTTGATACACACACTCAAAAATACAAACTGACATTTTCAAAACAATGGACATACCAATACCAGTTACAACACACCTATTCAGTAATTCCAAGATCTACACACACATCCACTCATTCACCAACAGTCCCTATACAGTCACTCATACATGTACTCACTCATCATATGTACTCATACACCTATACATCCTGTTACACACTGCCACTCATCCTTAGAGTTACTCACACACATAGTCACACATGCAAACAAAGTATCAAACATCCATTTATTTGCATATACAGTTATACACACACTACCACACTTACTTCTACAGAAACTTACACATACTTACTCACTTAAACAATCACTTATAGAAACACCTACTTATTTGTCCAGGAACTCTTCCAATCTCTCACTCTCACATATACTCACTTATATACACCAATACTCACATATACTAGGTTAAAACATATGTAGTTACTCATAAAGACACTATTGAGACAGTCATTCACTCACTAACACACCCATACACACACTCATCTACCTATACAGTCCTGCACACATGCTGTCTTCAACACATACAAACAGTGAGTCACTCATTCATGCATCTATGCACTAAGTAATACCCCCACCGAACCATACAGACACTCAGACACTCATACTGATACTCAAAAACCAACTAATAACCCATATAGACACTCATGTAGCTACTCACCAACCCATGCAGCCACTTATACACAAAGTGAGAGACTGATACAGATATTTTCATATTTAAACATTACTCACTAACCCATGTATTCACTAAGATACACTTAATCAGTCAGTTATACAATCAATTTTACAAACAAAAATCATCCATTTAGACACTTATATACCCATTTATTCTTCCATCGACCTTGAGATATACAAATATAAAACATATTTAATTTTCAGAAAAACACACATTCACTGGATGATGTCATCAGTGATGTCATTTGAGATGTCATCAGTGATGTCATGAGTGATGTCACTGACCATGTCATGAGTGATGTAATATGTGACATCATCAGCAGTGCATTGTGGGCGCATGAGTTATAGTTAGCTGAACTAACTATAACGGGGAATTTCTATGGTTTTGTACGAGTGAAATGTCCAACTAACTATAACGCCCCTGAAACCTATGGTTTTTTCAGTGAATATATATATATATATATATATTATCTACTGGCGGTCGCCAGTAGATAGTTATAGTTACAACCTATTATCCATAGGAAATCCGCGACATTCTATTTGAAATAACTCTCTTGCCGGTTGACGTATCTTCGCGAAATTTTCAAACTTCGTGGGGCGCTCCGGTCCGCTCCTACCCTGAAAGTCTCGGGGTGATACGTCAAGCGGGGGCCGAGAAAAAGGGGGGTCCCAAAACGCATTTTCCCCATGCATTTTTCCATAGGAAACTTTAGACACGGCTACAGCTCGAACTGCTGAACGGAATTACACCAAATTTGGCAAAGAGGTAGTTCTTGGTTCAGAAAGAACTCTTTTGTTAAATGGTGTAAATCCGTTCAGTAGTTGCTGAGAAAATCAAAAGTAAAAGTACATATATATCTATGGGCACGGAGGATTCGCGCACCCTGAGCGCACCCTGCGCGCACCGTCCCGATCACGAGCTGCATGTTAATTGGCTGTCAGCTGGCTGTCAACATTCTGATTCAGGAAATGTTGGCAGCCATTTTGTCCCTCGGTAGAACCGAGGGACAGAAACAAGTGCGCAAAGCGCACAAAGGGGGCAGGGTAGAAACACCCTGACCCCCTAGGTTTGCTCAGGGGGTCCCACAAGGACCCCCTGGGCAAAAAATAAAATACATTTTTTTAAAAATCGGCAGGATGCGCTCAGGGTGCGCGAATCCTGCCGAAAAAAAAACGAGCGCGGTCTCCCACGCTTCGATTGTATTTTGCCCCCGGGTGGCCCAAGTCCCGGGGGCATGGTGGGGGGTTTAATTTTATGTGTGCGGGGCCTCAAAAAGCCCCCCAAGCCCCGGGGACCGCCACCCCCGGGACTTTCTTTTAAAAATGGTGCGGGAGGGCTCTGAGCCCTCCCGCAGCCCCGGGGACCACCACCTCCCCGGGGCTTTTTTAAAAAAATTAAACAACCTGTGTGGGGGGCTCCAGCCCCCACACGCCCCGGGACCGCCACCTCCCCGGGGCACTAACAAATTAAAATGGGGGTCCGTTTTGGACCCCCGAAGCCCCGGGGACCACCACCTCCCCGGGGCTGTGCTGATGTAGGGAGGGGGGCCGCGCGGCCCCCTCCTGGAGCCCTTGATGGCCCTGGGGACCGCCACCCCCAGGGCCGGCTCCTGCAGTGTCCCGGGGTGCCTACCCCCGGGACACTGTAGTTTGCTATGGCAGGACGGGAGCCTCGCGGCTCCCGTCCTGCCATAGCAAACTGCTTTGGATATTGGAAGAGAGAGCAGGAAACCTGCTCTCTCTTCCAATATCCAAAGCCGATTGCTTTCCACATGGGGAGCAGCATGTCAGCTGCTCCCCATGTGGAACAGCAATGCCGGCTCCCAAGGGACGTGGGGAGCCGGCGGGACTGTGGGGGATTGGGGACCCCCCACAGTCCCCAACGGAGAGGGCCAGCCCCGGGGATGGGGTCCCCGGGGCAAGTAGTGGCCCAGGAGGGGGGCCACGCGGCCCCCCTCCCCAAAAAAGAAAAAAAAAATGGAAAGGCCGGCCCCGGGGATGGGGTCCCCGGGGCCTTAAATGGCCTGAGGAGGGGGCCACGCAGCCCCCTCCCAAGAAAATAAAAAAGGCCATGCCCCGGGGATGGGGTCCCCGGGGCCAATACAGGCCCAGGGAAGGGGGCCACGCGGCCCCCTTACCGTTTTTTTTTTTAAATTAAATTAAAAAAGAGGGGTAAGGCCCTGGGGGATGGGGTCCCCAGGGCCCAAAAACAGGAAAAAGGAAGGGGGGCCACACAGCCCCCCTTCAGGGGACAAAAAAAAAAAAAAAATTAAAAAACGATCGGGCCCGCAGGCCCCGCCCCCTTCCTTCACCACTCTGCAAACGCGCCCCCTGGCGCGTTTGCAGAGGGGGAACGAATTCCCCTTGAATACTGGGGGTCCCTGGGGGCCAACTAGCCCACCAGGAACCTCCAATATGCGCCAGGGGCTGCATTGCAGAGACGTGTAGAGAGGCCACACCCCTTTTACACCTCTCTGCAACGCAGCTCTGTGGCGCTTTTGGAGGTATATGGTGGGCTAGTTGGACTCCGGGGACCCTCAGGATTCAAGGGGACTTAATCCCCCAACTTAAAACGCGCCACGGGGCGCGTTTGCACAGTGGTGAAGGGAGGGGCGGGGCTTCAGGTGACATGTGTGCAAACAGGCCCCGTGGCGCGTTTTAAGATGGGAATTAAATCCCCTTCAATCCTGAGGGTCCCTGGGGGCCAACTAGCCCAACAGGTACATCCAGAAAGCGCCATAGAGCTGCGTTGCAGAGAGGTGTAAAAGGGGTGTGGCCTCTCTACACGTCTCTGCAACGCAGCCCCTGGCGCATATTGAGGTTCCTGGTGGGCTAGTTGGCCCCTAGGGACCCTCAGGATTCAAGGGGACTTAATCCCCCAACTTAAAACGCGCCACGGGGCGCGTTTGCACAGATGTCACCTCAGGCCCCGCCCCTCCCTTCACCATTGTGCAAATATTCTTCTAAAATCATCCGAAATACGAATTCCGATTTACTCACCTGTTATCAGGAGAGACCTCAGTGCTGTATCTTTCAGCCCAGTACTGGTCCTGAAAAGTAATTTTAACCGTACTTACCAGTAACTTGAATTTCCTTCCATAGGCTAACATTGACTGGTTTCACTTGGAAATTCTTCTAAGTGTGGAGTTTTGGAACTTTAAAATATTCCTCTAAAATCAGCCGAAATACGAATTCCGATTTACTCACCTGTTATCAGGAGAGACCTCAGTGCTGCATCTTTCAGCCCAGTACTGGTCCTGAAAAGTAATTTTAACCGTACTTACCGGTAACTTGAATTTCCTTCATAGGCTAACATTGACTGGTTTCAGTTGGAAATTCTTCTAAGTGTGGAGTTTTGGAACTTTAAAATATTCCTCTAAAATCAGCCGAAATACGAATTCCGATTTACTCACCTGTTATCAGGAGAGACCTCAGTGCTGCATCTTTCAGCCCAGTACTGATCCTCAAAAGTAATTTTAACCGTACTTACCAGTAACTTGAATTTCCTTCCATAGGATATCATTGCCTGCTTTTTGCTGAAAAAGTTTCTAAGTGTTGATTTTTGAAACATACAAATATTCCTCTAAAATCAGCCGAAATACGAATTCCGATATGCTCACCTGTTATAAGGAGAGACCTCAGTGCTGTATCTTTCAGCCCAGTACTGGTCCTGAAAAGTAATTTTAACCGTACTTACCAGTAACTTGAATTTCCTTCCATAGGCTAACAGTGACTGGTTTCACTTGGAAATTCTTCTAAGTGTGGAGTTTTGGAACTTTAAAATATTCCTCTAAAATCAGCCGAAATACGAATTCCGATTTACTCACCTGTTATCAGGAGAGACCTCAGTGCTGCATCTTTCAGCCCAGTACTAATCCTGAAAAGTAATTTTAACCGTACTTACCAGTAACTTGAATTTCCTTCATAGGCTAACATTGACTGGTTTCACTTGGAAATTCTTCTAAGTGTTGATTTTTGAAACATACAAATATTCCTCTAAAATCAGCCGAAATACGAATTCCGATTTACTCACCTGTTATAAGGAGAGACCTCAGTGCTGTATCTTTCAGCCCAGTACTGGTCCTGAAAAGTAATTTTAACCGTACTTACCAGTAACTTGAACTTCCTTCCATAGGCTAACATTGACTGGTTTCACTTGGAAATTCTTCTAAGTGTGGAGTTTTGGAACTTTAAAATATTCCTCTAAAATCAGCCGAAATACGAATTCCGATTTACTCACCTGTTATCAGGAGAGACCTCAGTGCTGCATCTTTCAGCCCAGTACTGATCCTCAAAAGTAATTTTAACCGTACTTACCAGTAACTTGAATTTCCTTCCATAGGATATCATTGCCTGCTTTTTGCTGAAAAAGTTTCTAAGTGTTGATTTTTGAAACATACAAATATTCCTCTAAAATCAGCCGAAATACGAATTCTGATTTACTCACCTGTTATCAGGAGAGACCTCAGTGCTGCATCTTTCAGCCCAGTACTGGTCCTGAAAAGTAATTTTAACCGTACTTACCGGTAACTTGAATTACCTTCATAGGCTAACATTGACTGGTTTCACTTGGAAATTCTTCTAAGTGTGGAGTTTTTGAACTTTATAATATTCCTCTAAAATCAACCAAAGTACGAATACCAATTTACTCACCTGTTATCAGGAGAGAATCCAGTGCTGCATCTTTTAGCCCAGCACTGACCCTGAAAAGTAATTTTAACCGTACTTACCAGTAACTTATATTTTCTTCCATAGGAATCCATTGTCTGGTTTTCAGCAAAAAAGTTTCAAAGTGTTGATTTTTACAAACTACAAATATTCCTTAAAAATCACCTGTATGACTTAAACGCATTCTTTCAACTGTTTACAGGAGATGCACCAGTGCTGGATCCAGGATCCAACACTGAGTAAGAAAAAGTAATGATAACAGTTTTTACCTGCTAAGTGAATTTCCTTCCATAGGATAACATTGGTGATTCTATGAGAAAAAGTTTCTAAGTGTCAACTTTTAAAATACAATAATATTCCTTAAAAATCACGACTGTAACCAAAACGCTTTTACTCAACTGTTTACAGGAGATGTACCAGGACTGAATCTAGGATCCAGTCCTGTGGTTAGAAAAGTAATCCATAAAGTAACTAATTGCATTTAACTAGAAATTCACATTGAGCTGAATGTTGCATTGTGTTTGAAAATGTGTTGCCCATTGCAACAACTGTAACTACTGTACTTAAAAGTCTATTGCCTATGTGCAAAGTATTTAAACTAAAGTAATTCATTCTGAGGAAGTATTTTTTGTAATGTAATGTATAATGTAATTACAATGTAATTTAAAAAATAAAATATGTAAAAAAAAATTGTTTCTAAAAATGTAGTAAATCAGTATGAAAAAAATTAATATAACAATTAATACATTTAAAAATTGTCATTTACAAAACCTTTGAAATTCACTGAAAAAACCGTAGGTATCAGGCACGTTATAGTTAGAAATTAGCATTTAAAAAACCTTTGAAATTCACTGGAAAAACCATAGGTTTCAGACACGTTATAGTTACAAATTAGCATTTAAAAAACCTTTGAAATTCACTGAAAAAACCATAGGTTTTAGGGACAGTTATAGTTACTTGGACATTGCACTCGTACAAAACCCGTGAAATTCCCCCGTTATAGTTAGTTCAGCTAACTATAACTCGCGCCCCGCAATGCACTGCTGATGACGTCACATATTACATCACTCATGACATGGTCAGTGACATCACTGATGACATCACTGATGACATCTCAAATGACATCACTGATGACATCATCCACGTGATAATCTGATGCACCTCCTCACACCCTAATATAATCTTTGATACACCCACTCTAAATTACAGACTGCCATTCGCAAAACCATAGACACTCCAACACCAATAACCACATACCCACTCACTGATTCTTAGGTCTACACACACACATCCACTCACTCACCCGTACAGTCACTCATACTTACGGTCACTCAGTACAGGACTATCATATGCACTCTTACTCCTATATAGACACTCAAACAACGCCACTCATCCATAGAGATACTCAGACACCTAGTCAGTCATGCAAATAATTAAACACACTGCCATTTACTCACCTATACAGTTATACACACACCAGCTCACTTACTCATACAAATAGTAGCACATTGTTACGCTCTTATACAATCACTGATACAAGCACACACTCATCCATACAGCCACTATCACAATCACTCACTCTTGCTTATAGCTATTTATATACTCCAACACACATATATACTGCCTTTCACATATGTAGTTACTCACACATGTACCACTGGGACATACATTCACTCACTAACACACTCTTACACACACTTACCCACCCATACAGTCTATCACAGATGCACTCTTGAAACCATCCACCCAGTGAATCACCCACTCACACATCTATGCACAGAGTTGCACACACCCCTCCCACACAAACACTCAGGCACCCATACAGATACTCAGACAAGCATTCAATAACTCATATAGACACTCATTTAGCTATTCACAAACACATGCAGCCACTTACACAGCAACAGACAGACGGATACAGACATTCACCCAGTTTAGTCACTAACCCATGCATTCAGTAAGATACGTTAAATCACTCACTTATAGAGTCAGTCACGCACCTACTAAATCATCCATACAGACACTTACACACCCACTCATTCTTCAATACGTCTTTTCCTATATATATTAAAAATATTTAAACTTTACAGAAACACACAGTTACTGGATGATGTCATCAGTGATGTCATTTGAGATGTCATCAGTGATGTCATCAGTGATGTCACTGACCATGTCATGAGTGATGTAATATGTGACGTCATCAGCAGTGCATTGCGGGGCGCGAGTTATAGTTAGCTGAACTAACTATAACGGGGGAATTTCACGGGTTTTGTACGAGTGCAATGTCCAAGTAACTATAACTGTCCCTAAAACCTATGGTTTTTTCAGTGAATATATATATATATATATATGTATGTATGTATATTTAAACATTACTCACTAACCCATGTATTCACTAAGATACACTTAGGGGCGATTCCGATTCGGGCAGGAAATCTCTCCGACCGAGCCGGACCCGGAGAGATTTCCGACCGAATCGGACCCTGGCAGTGCGACCGAACGAGTACGATGCGTTCGCATGCTATCGGACTCGATTCGGTTGGACTCCCATTGAAGTCAATGGGAGCCGGTCGTACAACGCGTACGCGGGCTCCCATTGACTCAATGGGTGCGAGGCGAACAAGGGCGCCCCCTATAGCGGGTACGCGTCGAATCGGGTCGCGCTGTACACGCACAGGTAGGGATGGGTCCCCCCTGTGTGCGACTCGCGCGGCTAGGCGTACAGGGAGGTCCGACACGGACCCCCAAAGTGCGGCTCCGACTGCTCTTTCGAGCCGGATGGCGCGAGTCAGTCGGACTGCTCGCGGCGCGCATCGTACTTACCCGGCCGGGGAACGTCTCCATTGCGCGGTGCGAGTCGTGTCCGTCCTAGTCGGTAGGAGCGGTTGGGTCCCGCGAACGAGTCGGTCGGCGATTTCGCGTACGTTCGCATCGTACTCGCTCGCCCGGACTTGGTCGGAAACAGGGCATCCGGGTGGATCCGGTAAAGCCGAATCCAATTCGGAGCCCTACCGGCCGAGATCGGAATCGACCCCTTAGTCAGTTATACAATCAATTTTACAAAAAAAAATCATCCATTTAGACACTTATATACCCATTTATTCTTCCATCGACCTTGAGATATACATATATAAAACATATTTAATTTTCAGAAAAACACACATTCACTGGATGATGTCATCAGTGATGTCATCAGTGATGTCATGAGTGATGTCACTGACCATGTCATGAGTGATGTAATATGTGACATCATCAGCAGTGCATTGCGGGCGCGCGAGTTATAGTTAACTGAAATAACTATAACAGGGGAATTTCTATGGTTTTGTACGAGTGAAATGTCCAACTAACTATAACGCCCCTGAAACCTATGGTTTTTTCAGTGAATTTCTAAGGTTTTTTAAATGCTAATTTCTAACTATAACGTGCCTGAAACCTATGGTTTTTTCAGTGAATTTCTAAGGTTTTTTAAATGCTAATTTCTAACTATAACGTGCCTGAAACCTATGGTTTTTTCAGTGAATATATATATATTTATTATACTATGTATACATGTGAAAATGTCTCGGTCCCCTGTTTGCCTCGCTGGCACAGAAAAAATGGGTGGAACTGACGTCAGCACGCTGACGAGGTCCTCTTATGGCTCTGATGACGTCAAACGGTGTCGCAAGCGGAGCCGTGCTCGTTGACGTGGGAGAGCTAGGAAAGAATTTCCGTGGAATGCTGGTGCAGGGGATATTCACCTAAGTGTTCAGGCTAGTCCTTTGGGAGCAACTGTTTATGTTGCCACTCCAGAAACCGAAACCAGTGATCCGAGGGCAGAGGCCCTGCAGATGGCACACGAGGTGGGGTGCCCAGTCGTGTGCACCGGCGGGGCAGCGAAGTGACAAGCACCACAACCCACAAAAAAGGTAACGAGGGCACTGAATAACACAGGATCTTCTCTTTGTATCTGGCAGGAACAACGAAGTTAAAATGCCCTAGTACCAAAATGTAGAATTAGTGCTACAACGGTCTACAAGAGGACCTGCGATGCCGCTTCTTTCTCCCGTACCCTGGAGGCGGCACATGGGTCACGCGGTACGGTCATACTGCTGTGGGACGCACACTCGTTGACCTCTCATGGCACTGCTCCACACTTCAGAAAGGACGCTTTCCATTAGCTATGTTTTCTGATGACATGTCGCGCCGGACCCGTCCAACAACAGAACTCCTTTAGATCCAAACAGACTCTTCCACTCTCTCA
The DNA here is from genome assembly GCA_963921515.1 of Calotriton arnoldi. Classification (NCBI taxonomy): domain Eukaryota; kingdom Metazoa; phylum Chordata; class Amphibia; order Caudata; family Salamandridae; genus Calotriton; species Calotriton arnoldi. Next base: position 770,865 of record CAWUFW010007367.1, on the reverse strand, counting down.
CCGGAAGTGAAACCAGGCCACGCGGACACTTTCACAATACAAGAGCCGTGAATGCACTTTTCGGTAAAAAAACCACATTCCTTCCTCTTAATTAATCAAATAAACATCTCACTGAAGAACAGTGGCCAGCTTCGATCGGTAAACAGCCGTTACAATGACTTTTTTACTTTGCGATACCATTACAACGCATGCATTACCACGCATGCGTTGTACATCACGAAGTCATTACTATGCATTTTTTTAGAACGCATGGTCATTTACCACGCATGCCTTTACAATGAATTTTGTTGTAAAGGTATGTATGGTAAATGACCATGCATTCTAAAAAACATGTAGACGATCCATGTCGTTGTAAGGAAACAGAGGCTGTTCTGTTTCCTCACAACGACGTGCACCGCCCCTCAGAGATGACGTGAAGCAGGAACCACGAGGAGAGAGGAACCATGAGGAGTGAGAGGTAAGGGGGATTGGGCATGGGGTGGGGGTTTCTTTTCTAGGGTTTAGGGTAGTGCAGTGGTGTTTGGGTGGTGTAGGGGGTCTTGCTGGGGGTAGTGTTTTAGGGTTTAGGGTAGTGCAGTGGTGTTTGGGTAGTGTAGGGGGTCGTGCTGGGGGTAGTGTTTTAGGGTTTAGGGTAGTGCAGTAGTGTAGGGGTCGTGCTGGTGGTAGTGTTTTAGGGTTTAGGGTAGTGCAGTGGTGTATGGGTAGTGTAGGGGGTCGTGCTGGGGTAGTGTTTTAGGGTTTAGGGTAGTGCAGTGGTGTTTGAGTAGTGTAGGGGGTCATGCTGGTGGTAGTGTTTTAGGGTTTAGGGTAGTGCAGTGGTGTTTGTGTAGTGTAGTGGGTCATGCTTGGGGTAGTGTTTTATGGTTTAGGGTAGTGCAGTGGTGTTTGGGTAGTGTAGGGGTCATGCTGGGGTAGATTTAGGGTTTGGGGTAGTGCAGTGGTGTTTGGGTAGTGTAGGGAGTCGTGCTGGGGGTAGTGTTTTAGGGTTTAGGGTAGTGCAGTGGTGTTTGTGTAGTATAGGGGGTTGTGCTGGGGGTAGTGTTTTAGGGTTTATGTTAGTGCAGTGGTGTTTGGGTAGTGTAGGGGTAGTGCTGGGGTAGTGTTTTAGGGTTTAGGGTAGTGCAGTCGTGTTTGTGTAGTGTAGGGGGTCATGTTTTAGGGTATAGGGTATTGCAGTGGTGTTTGTGTAGTGTGGGTGGTCATGCTGGGGGTATATTTAGGGTTTAGTGTAGTGCAGTGGTGTTTGGGTAGTGTAAGGAGTCGTGCTGGTGGTAGTGTTTTAGGGTTTAGGGTAGTGCAGTTATGTTTGGGTAGTGTAGGGTGTCGTGCTGGGGGTAGTGTTTTAGCACTTATTTTTCTTTCTACAGCACTAACTATAATTTCTATGGCAAAATGAACCCCCTCATTTTGTTCCTTTTTAAATTAAATGTTTTAAGTGTTACCAGTTTATTCCAATCAAGATGGCTTCAGGTGTGCCATACTTTTGTCATAAGTAAGACTGTTAGCGCTCTAGTTGTTCTTTAGAACACTCTGGGAAGCTGCAGTAGAACACAAAGGCATCAACTGACAGGCTGCTCCTGTTGAAATATAACAGGAAGATATTTGAGATCTCACTTAAAACATGTCCTAATTTTTCTTTCTACAGCACTAACCATAATTTCTATGACAAAATGAACCCTCTCATTTTGTTCCTTTTTAAATTAAATGTTTTAAGAGTTACCAGTTTATTCCAATCAAGATGGCTTCAGGTGTGCCATAATTTTGTCATAAGTAAGACTGTTAGCGCTCTAGTTGTTCTTTAGAACACTCTGGGAAGCTGCAGTAGAACACAAAGGCATCAACTGACAGGCTGCTCCTGTTGAAATATAACAGGAAGATATTTGAGATCACACTTGAAACATGTCCTAATTGTTCTTTCTACAGCACTAACCATAATTTCTATGACAAAATGAACCCCATCATTTTGTTCCTTTTTAAATTAAATGTTTTAAGTGTTACCAGTTTATTCCAATCAAGATGGCTTCAGGTGTGCCATAATTTTGTCATAAGTAAGGCTGTTAGCACTCTAGTTGTTCTTTAGAACACTCTGGGAAGCTGCAGTAGAACACAAAGGCATCAACTGACAGGCTGCTCCTGTTGAAATATAACAGGAAGATATTTGAGATCTCACTTAAAACATGTCCTAATTTTTCTTTCTACATCACTAACCATAATTTCTATGGCAAAATGAACCCCCTCATTTTGTTCCTTTTTAAATTAAATGTTTTAAGTATTACCATTTTATTTCAATCAAGATGGCTTCAGGTGTGCCTTAATTTTGTCATAAGTAAGACTATTAGCGCTCTAGTTGTTCTTTAGTACACTCTGGGAAGCTGCAGTAGAACACAAAGGCATCAACTGACAGGCTGCTCCTGTTGAAATATCACAGGAAGATATTTGAGATCACACTTGAAACATGTCCTAATTTTTCTTTCTACAGCACTAACCTTAATTTCTATGACAAAATGAACCCCATCATTTTGTTCCTTTTTAAATTAAATGTTTTAAGTGTTACCAGTTTATTCCAATCAAGATGGCTTCAGGTGTGCCATACTTTTGTCATAAGTAAGGCTGTTAGCACTCTAGTTGTTCTTTAGAACACTCTGGGAAGCTGCAGTAGAACACAAAGGAATCAACTGACAGTCTCTGCCCTTGTTGGATGTACATGTTTTACTGAGAATGTCAGACTTCATTCTCACATGACTGTGAAAGATAATGTGAATTTACAGAAAATATGCTCTCATTTTAGCTTCTGGAGCACCTTCCAAAACTGTATGAGACAAGCATGTGAAAATAGTTTTCTCTCAAACATGATTCATGATATCCCAGCAGAAGGTTTTTCACAGGGTAAAATCACCTTAGAACACACCACAATTACTGAAATTAGTATGGTACCATCAACAAATGAATTCTAATGTAACTAAAGTCTGTTATCACCCTTTATAGTTCTCCTTTTGGTAACCCTCAAAATCTTCGATTCACTACAATGCATTTCAATGGGGTACTATCATTTATATTGGTCCCAAGATGGCTGCCAGCAATTCCAGGATGAAGTGCTGACAGCCAATCAGATCTCACGATGACATGTGTGGTTAGGCTCCGCCCAGATATATATGTGTATTCTTTTTCAAATTTCTCAGGAACTACTGAATGGATTTACACCATTTAAGCAAAAGGCACGACCCTGAACCAAGGGCTGCCTTTTTGGCAAATTTGGTGTAATTACGTTCAGCAGTTCGGGCTGTAGCTGCGACTAAAGGTTCCTATGGAAAATTGCATGGGGAAAACACGTTTTGGGACCCCCATTTTTCTCTGCCCCCGCTTGCCGAATCACCCCGAGACTTTCAGGATAGGAGTGGACCGGAGCGCCCCAACAAGTTGGAAAATTTCACGAAGATTCGTCAACCGGCGCCAAAGTTATTTCAAATAGAATGGTGCGGATTTCCTATGGAAAATAGGTCCTAACTATAACTATCTACTGGTGACCGCCAGTAGATAATATACATATATATATATATATATATATATATATATATCTATATATATATATATATATATATATATATCTATATATATACATATATTATCTACTGGCGGTCGCCAGTAGATAGTTATAGTTAGGACCTATTTTCCATAGGAAATCCGCGACATTCTATTTGAAATAACTCTTGCGTCGGTTGACGATTCTTTGTAAAATTTTCAAACTTTATGGCCCGCTCCGGTCCGCTCCTACCCTGAAAGTTTCGAGTGATTCGTCAAGCGAGGCCGAGAAAAGGGGGTCCCAAAACGTGTTTTCCCCATTCATTTTCCCATAGGAAACTTTAGACACGGCTACAGCCCGAACTGCTGAACGGAATTACACCAAATTTGGCAAAGAGGTAATTCTTGGTTCAGAAAGAACCCTTTTGTTAAATGGTGTAAATCCGTTCAGTAGTTCCTGTGAAAATCAAAATGAAAATCACATATATATCTATGGCCGCGTCGGATTCGCGCACCCTCCCGATCACGAGCTGCATGCTAATTGGCTGTCAACACTCCAAATCAGGAAGTGTTGGCAGCCATTTTGTCCCTTGGTAGAACCGAGGGACAGAAACAAGTGCGCAAACGCACAAAGGGGGCAGGGTAGAAACACCCTGACCCCTAGGTCTGCTCAGTGGGTCCCACAAGGACCCCTGGGCAGAAAAAGCATTTTTTTTTTAAATCAGCAGGATGCGCTCAGGGTGCGCGGATCCTGCCAAAAAAAATCGAAGCGAGGTCTCCCTCGCTTCAGTGCAAATTTGCCCCGGGTGGCCCAAGTCCCGGGGGCATGCGGAGGTGGGTTTATTTTTTATATGGGGGCCTCTAAGGCCCCCAAGCCCCGGAAACCGCCACCCCGGGGCTTAATAAAAAATGGTGCGGGAGGGCTCTCCTGCCCTCCCGCAGCCCCGGGGACCGCCTCCCCCCGGGGCTTCCTATTTAAATTTTAAATAACGTGTGGGGGGCTCCAGCCCCCACACGCCCGGGACCACCACCTCCCCGGGACACATAGAAAATAAATGTGGGGGTCCGTTACGGACCCCCAGAGCCCGGGGACCACCACCGCCCCGGGGCTGTGAAATGGTTGGGAGGGGGGCCGCGCGGCCCCCCTCCTGGAGCCCTTGATGGCCCTGGGGACCGCCACCCCCCAGGGCCGGCTCCTGCAGTGTCCCAGCGTGCCTACCCCCAGGACACTGTAGTTTGCAATGACAGGACGGGAGCCTCGCGGCTCCCGTCCTGTCATTGCAAACTGCTTTGGATATTGGAAGAGAGGCAGGAAACCTGCTCTCTCTTCCAATATCCAAGCACATTGCTTTTCCACATGGGGAGCTGCATGTTAGCAGCTCCCCATGTGGAAAGCAATGCCGGCTCCCAAGGGACGCGGGGAGCCGGCGGGACTGTGGGGGATTGGGGACCCCCACAGTCCCCAACGGAGGGGCCAGCCCCGGGGGATGGGGTCCCGGGGCAAGTAGTGGCCCGGGAGGGGGCCACGCGGCCCCCTCCCCAAATAAATTTTTTTTTTTTTTTTTTAAATGAAAGGCCGGCCCCGGGGGATGGGGACCCCGGGGCCTTAAATGGCCTGAGGAGGGGGGCCACGCAGCCCCCCTCCAAATATTTAAAAATTTTAAAAGAGGGCATGCCCCGGGGGATGGGGTCCCCGGGGCCAATATAGGCCCAGGAAAGGGGGGCCACGTGTCCCCCTTCCCGTTTTATTTTAATTTAAAAAAAAAAAATGAAAATCCTCATGCCCCGGGGGATGGGGTCCCCGGGACCAAAAGAGGCCAAGGGAAGGGGGGCCACGCAGCCCCCCTCCAATACAAAAAAAAAATACCCAAAAAAAAACCGGCATCGTGCCGTAGGCTTCGCCCCCACCCTGCAGCAGTCTGCAAACGCGTCCCCTGGCGCGTTTGCAGATGGGAAACGATTTCCCCTTGAATACTGGGGGTCCCTGGGGGCCAACTAGCCCACCAGGAACCTCCAGTATGCGCTAGGGGCTGCGTTGCAGAGAGGTGTACAGAGGCCATGCCCCTTTTACACCTCTCTCCAACGCAGCTCTGTGGCGCTTTTAGCGGTACATGGTGGGCTAGTTGGACTCCAGGGACCCTCAGGATTCAAGGGGACTTAATCCCCAACTTAAAATGCGCCACGGGGCGCGTTTGCACAGTGGTGAAGGGAGGGCGGGGCTTCAGGTGACATGTGTGCAAACAGGCCCCGTGGCGCATTTTAAGATGGGGAATTAAATCCTCTTCAATCCTGAGGGTCCCTGAGGCCAACTAGCCCACCAGGTACCTCCAGTAAGCACCACGGAGCTGCGTTGCAGAGTGTTGTAAAAAGGGGCGTGGCCTCTGTACACCTCTCTGCAACGCAGCCCCCTGGCGCATACTGGAGGTTCCTGGTGGGCTAGTTGGCCCCTAGGGACCCTCAGGATTGAGGAGGAATTAATTCTCCAACTTAAAACGCGCCACAGGGCCTGTTTGCAGACATGTCACCTCAGGCCCCACCCCTTTCCTTCACCATTGTGCAAATATTCCTCTAAAATCAACCGAACTACAAATTCCGATTTACTCACCTGTTATCAGGAGAGAACCCAGTGCTGCATCTTTTAGCCCAGCACTGACCCTGAAAAGTAATTCTAACCGTACTTACCAGTAACTTGAATTTCCTTCCATAAGATATCATTGCCTGCTTTTTGCTAAAAAAGTTTCTAAGTGTCGATTTTTGAAACATACAAATATTCCTCTAAAATCAGCCGAACTACGAATTCCGATTTACTCACCGGTTATCAGGAGAGACCTCAGTGCTGCATCTTTTAGCCCAGTACTGATCCTGAAAAGTAATTTTAACCATACTTACCAGTAACTTGAATTTCCTTCCGTAGGCTAACATTGACTGGTTTCACTTGGAAATTCTTCTAAGTGTGGAGTTTTGGAACTTTATAATATTCCTCTAAAATCAGCCGAACTACGAATTCCGATTTACTCACCTGTTATCAGGAGAGAACCCAGTGCTGCATCTTTTAGCCCAGCACTGACCCTGAAAAGTAATTCTAACCGTACTTACCAGTAACTTGAATTTCCTTCCATAGGCTAACATTGACTGGTTTCACTTGGAAATTCTTCAAGGTGTGGAGTTTGGAACTTTATAATATTCCTCTAAAATCAGCCGAACTACGAATTCCGATTTACTCACCTGTTATCAGGAGAGAACCCAGTGCTGCATCTTTTAGCCCAGTACTGATCCTGAAAAGTAATTTTAACCGTACTTACCAGTAACTTGAATTTCCTTCCATAGGATATCATTGCCTGCTTTTTGCTGAAAAAGTTTCTAAGTGTCGATTTTTGAAACATACAAATATTCCTCTAAAATCAGCCGAACTACGAATTCCGATTTACTCACCGGTTATCAGGAGAGACCTCAGTGCTGCATCTTTTAGCCCAGTACTGATCCTGAAAAGTAATTTTAACCATACTTACCAGTAACTTGAATTTCCTTCCATAGGCTAACATTGACTGGTTTCACTTGGAAATTCTTCTAAGTGTGGAGTTTTGGAACTTTATAATATTCCTCTAAAATCAGCCGAACTACTGAATTCCGATTTACTCACCTGTTATCAGGAGAGAACCCAGTGCTGCATCTTTTAGCCCAGCACTGACCCTGAAAAGTAATTCTAACCGTACTTACCAGTAACTTGAATTTCCTTCCATAGTCTAACATTGACTGGTTTCACTTGGAAATTCTTCAAGGTGTGGAGTTTTGGAACTTTATAATATTCCTCTAAAATCAGCCGAACTACGAATTCCGATTTACTCACCTGTTATCAGGAGAGAACCCAGTGCTGCATCTTTTAGCCCAGTACTGATCCTGAAAAGTAATTTTAACCGTACTTACCAGTAACTTGAATTTCCTTCCATAGGATATCATTGCCTGCTTTTTGCTGAAAAAGTTTCTAAGTGTCGATTTTTGAAACATACAAATATTCCTCTAAAATCAGCCGAACTACGAATTCCGATTTACTCACCGGTTATCGGGAGAGACCTCAGTGCTGCATCTTTTAGCCCAGTACTGATCCTGAAAAGTAATTTTAACCATACTTACCAGTAACTTGAATTTCCTTCCAAAGGCTAACATTGACTGGTTTCACTTGGAAATTCAACTAAGTGTGGAGTTTTGGAACTTTATAATATTCCTCTAAAATCAGCCGAACTACGAATTCCGATTTACTCACCTGTTATCAGGAGAGAACCCAGTGCTGCATCTTTTAGCCCAGCACTGACCCTGAAAAGTAATTCTAACCGTACTTACCAGTAACTTGAATTTCCTTCCATAGGCTAACATTGACTGGTTTCACTTGGAAATTCTTCTAAGTGTGGAGTTTTGGAACTTTATAATATTCCTCTAAAATCAGCCGAAATACGAATTCCAATTTACTCACCTGTTATCAGGAGAGACCTCAGTGCTGCATCTTTGAGCCCAGTAATGATCCTGAAAAGTCATTTTAACCGTACTTACCAGTAACTTGAATTTCCTTCCATAGGATATCATTGCCTGCTATTTGCTGAAAAAGTTTCTAAGTGTCGAGTTTTGAAATATACAAATATTCCTCTAAAATCACCCGAACTACGAATTCCGATTTACTCACCTGTTATCAGTAGAGAACCCAGTGCTGCATCTTTTAGCCCAGCACTGACCCTGATAAGTAATTCTAACCGTACTTACCAGTAACTTGTATTTCCTTCCATTGGAATCCATTGTCTGGTTTTCCGCAGAAAAGTTTCAAAGTGTCAAATTTCACAAACTACAAATATTCCTTACAAATCGCCTGTATGACTTAAACGCATTATTTCAACTGTTTACAGGAGATGCACCAGTGCGGGATCCAGGATCCACCACTGAGTAAGAAAAAGTAATCGATAACACTACTTACCTGCTAAGTGAATTTCCTCCCATAGGATAACATTGGTGATTCTATGTGAAAAGTTTCTAAGTGTCAACTTTTAAAATACAATAATATTCCTTAAAAATCACTACTGTAACCAAAACGCTTTTACTCAACTGTTTACAGGAGATGTCCCAGGACTGAATCTAGGATCCAGTCCTGTGGTGAGAAAAAGTAATCCATAAAGTAACTAATTGCATTTAACTATAAATTCACATTGAGCTCAATGTTGCATTGTGTTTGAAATTGTGTTGCCCATTGCAACAACTGTAACTACTGTACTTAAAAGTCTATTGCCTATTTGCAAAGTATTTAAACTAAAGTAATTCATTCTGAGAAAGTATATTTTGTAATGTAATGTATAATGTAATTACAATGTAATTTAAAAAATAAAATATCTAAAAATAAATAGTTGAAAACATTTTGGTAAATCAGTATCAAAAAAATAAATATAACAATTAATACAATTAAAAAATTGTCATTTACAAAACCTTTGAAATTCACTGAAAAAAACCATAGGTTTCAGGCATGTTATAGTTAGAAATTAGCATTTTAAAACCTTACAAATTCACTGAAAAAACCATAGGTTTCAGGCACGTTATAGTTAGAAATTAGCATTTAAAAACCTTTGAAATTCACTGAAAAAACCATAGGTTTTAGGGACAGTTATAGTTAGTTGGACATTGCACTCGTACAAAACCCGTGAAATTCCCCCGTTATAGTTAGTTCAGCTAACTATAACTCGCGCCCGGCAATTCACTGCTGATGACGTCACATATTACATCACTCATGACATGGTCAGTGACATCACTGATGACATCACTGATGACATCTCAAATGACATCACTGATGACATCATCCATGTGATAATTTCATGCATCTTCTCACACCCTAATATAACTTTTGATACACCCACTCTTATTTACAGACTGCCATTCGCAAAACCATACACACTCCAATACCAATAACTATATACCCACTCACTGATTCTTAGGTCTACACACACACATCTACTCACTCACCCGTCCAGTCACTCATACTTACAGTCACTCAGTACAGGACTATCATATGCACTCATACACCTATATAAACACTCACACAACGCCACTCATCCATAGAGGTACTCACACACCTAGTCAGTCATGCAAAAATTAATCACACACCCATTTACTCACCTATAGAGTTATACACACACCAGCTCACTTAGTCATACAAATACTAGCACATTCTTACGCTCTTATACAATAACTGATACAAGCACACACGTATCCATACAGCCACTCTCACAATCACACACTCTCACTTATAGCCTTTTAAATACTCTAACACACATATATACTGCCTTTTACATATGTAGTTACTCGCACATGTACCACTGAGATATACATTCACTAACTAACACACCCATACACACACTCCCCCACCCAAGCAGTCCATCACAGACGCACTCTTCAAATCATGCACCCAGTGAATCACCCACTCACACATCTATGTACAGAGTCGCACACACCCCACCCACACAAACACTCAGGCACCCATACAGATACTCAGACAACGAATCAATAACTCATATACACACACATGTAGCTATTCACAAACCCATGCAGCCACTTACACAGCAACAGACAGACGGATACAGACATTCACCCAGTTTAGTCACTAACCCATGCATTCAGTAAGATACGTTTAATCACTCACTTATACAGTTAGTCACGCACCTACTAAATCATCCATACAGACACTTATACACCCACTGATTCTTCAATACGCCTTTCCCTATATATATTAAAAATATTTAAACTTTACAGAAACACAGTCACTAGATGATGTCATCAGTGATGTCATTTGAGATGTCATCAGTGATGTCATCAGTGATGTCACTGACCATGTCATGAGTGATGTAATATGTGACGTCATCAGCAGTGAATTGCGGGGCGCGAGTTATAGTTAGCTGAACTAACTATAACGGGGGAATTTCATGGGTTTTGTACGAGTGCAATGTCCAACTAACTATAACTGTCTCTAAAACCTATGGTTTTTCAGTGAATATATATATATATGTATATATTCACTGAAAAACCATAGGTTTCAGACATGTTATAGTTAGAAATTAGCATTTAAAAACCTTTGAAATTCACTGAAAAACCATAGGTTTTAGGGACAGTTATAGTTAGTTGGACATTTCACTCGTACAAAACCATAGAAATTCCCCGTTATAGTTAGTTCAGCTAACTATAACTCGCGCCCGCAATGCACTGCTGATGACGTCACATATTACATCACTCATGACATGGTCAGTGACATCACTGATGACATCACTGATGACATCACTGATGACATCTCAAATGACATCACTGATGACATCATCCAGTGACTGTGTGTTTCTGTAAAGTTTAAATATGTTTAATATATATAGGGAAAGGCGTATTGAAGAATGAGTGGGTGTATAAGTGTCTGAAAGGATGATTTAGTAGGTGCGTGACTAACTCTATAAGTGAGTGATTAAACGTATCTTACTGAATGCATGGGTTAGTGACTAAACTGGGTGAATGTCTGTATTCGTCTGTCTGTTGCTGTGTAAGTGGCTGCATGGGTTTGTGAATAGCTACATGAGTGTCTATATGAGTTATTGATTGGTTGTCTGAGTATCTGTATGGGTGCCTGAGTGTTTGTGTGGGTGGGGTGTGTGCGACTCTGTGCATAGATGTGTGAGTGGGTGATTCACTGGGTGGATGGTTTCAAGAGTGCATCTGTGATAGACTGTATGGGTGGGTAAGTGTGTGTAAGAGTGTGTTAGTGAGTGAATGTATGTCCCAGTGGTACATGTGTGAGTAACTACATATGTGAAAGGCAGTATATATGTGTGTTGGAGTATATAAATAGCTATAAGCGAGAGTGTGTGATTGTGAGAGTGACTGTATGGATGAGTGTGTGCTTGTATCAGAGATTGTATAAGAGCGTAAGAATGTGCTAGTATTTGTATGAGTAAGTGAGCTGGTGTGTGTATAACTGTATAGGTGAGTAAATGGGTGTGTGCTTAATTTTTGCATGACTGACTAGGTGTGTGAGTACCTCTATGGATGAGTGGCGGTGTGTGAGTGTTTATATAGGTGTATGAGTGCATATAATTGTCCTGTACTGAGTGACTATAAGTATGAGTGACTGTACGGGTGAGTGAGTAGATGTGTGTGTGTAGACCTAAGAATCAGTGAGTGTGTATATAGTAATTGGTGTTGGAGTGTCTATGGTTTTGACAATGGCAGTCTGTAATTTACAGTGGGTGTATCAAAAGTTATATTAGGGTGTGAGGAGGTGCATCAGATTATCACGTGGATGATGTCATCAGTGATGTCATTTGAGATGTCATCAGTGATGTCATCAGTGATGTCACTGACCATGTCATGAGTGATGTAATATGTGACGTCATCAGCAGTGCATTGTGGGCGCGAGTTATAGTTAGCTGAACTAACTATAACGGGGGAATTTCTATGGTTTTGTACGAGTGAAATGTCCAACTAACTATAACTGTCCCTAAAACCTATGGTTTTTTCAGTGAATTTCAAAGGTTTTTTAAATGCTAATTTCTAACTATAACGTGTCTGAAACCTATGGTTTTTTCAGTGAATTTCAAAGGTTTTTTAAATGCTAATTTCTAACTATAACGTGCCTGAAACCTATGGTTTTTTCAGTGAATTTCAAAGGTTTTTTAAATGCTAATTTCTAACTATAACGCCCTAAAACCTATGGTTTTTTCAGTGAATTTCAAAGGTTTTGTAAATGACAATTTTTAAATGTATTAATTGTTATATTTATTTTTTTGATACTGATTTACTACATTTTTTAAAACTATTTATTTTTAGATATTTTATTTATTAAATTACATTGTAATTACATTATACATTACATTACAAAATATACTTTCTCAGAATGAATTACTTTAGTTTAAATACTTTGCAAATAGGCAATAGAGTTTTAAGTACAGTAGTTACAGTTGTTGCAATGGGCAACACAATTTCAAACACAATGCAACATTGAGCTCAATGTGAATTTCTAGTTAAATGCAATTAGTTACTTTATGGATTACTTTTCTAACCACAGGACTGGATCCTAGATTCAGTCCTGGGACATCTCCTGTAAACAGTTGAGTAAAAGCGTTTTGGTTACAGTAGTGATTTTAAGGAATATTATTGTATTTTAAAACTTGACACTTAGAAACTTTTTCACATAGAATCACCAATGTTATCCTATGGGAGGAAATTCACTTAGCAGGTAAGTAGTGTTATCGTTACTTTTTCTTACTCAGTGGTGGATCCTGGATCCAGCACTGGTGCATCTCCTGTAAACAGTTGAAATAATGCGTTTAAGTCATACAGGCGATTTTTAAGGAATATTTGTAGTTTGTGAAATTCGACACTTTGAAACTTTTCTGCGGAAAACCAGACAATGGATTCCAATGGAAGGAAATACAAGTTACTGGTAAGTACGGTTAGAATTACTTATCAGGGTCAGTGCTGGGCTAAAAGATGCAGCACTGGGTTCTCTACTGATAACAGGTGAGTAAATCGGAATTCGTAGTTCGGGTGATTTTAGAGGAATATTTGTATATTTCAAAACTCGACACTTAGAAACTTTTTCAGCAAATAGCAGGCAATGATATCCTATGGAAGGAAATTCAAGTTACTGGTAAGTACGGTTAAAATGACTTTTCAGGATCAGTATTGGGCTCAAAGATGCAGCACTAAGGTCTCTCCTGATAACAGGTGAGTAAATTGGAATTCGTAGTTCGGCTGATTTTAGAGGAATATTATACAGTTCCAAAACTCCACACTTAGAAGAATTTCCAAGTGAAACCAGTCAATGTTAGCCTATGGAAGGAAATTCAAGTTACTGGTAAGTACGGTTAGAATTACTTTTCAGGATCAGTACTGGGCTCAAAGATGCAGCACTGAGGTCTCTCCTGGTAACAGGTGAGTAAATCGGAATTCGTAGTTCTGCTGATTTTAGAGGAATATTTGTATGTTTCAAAAATCGACACTTAGAAACTTTTTCAGCAAAAAGCAGGCAATGATATCCTATGGAAGGAAATCCAAGTTACTGGTAAGTACGGTTAAAATTGCTTTTCAGGATCAGTACTGGGCTCAAAGATGCAGCACTGAGGTCTCTCCTGATAACAGGTGAGTAAATCGGAATTCGTAGTTCGGCTGATTTTAGAGGAATATTTGCACAATGGTGAAGGGAAGGGGTGGGGCCTGAGGTGACATGTCTGCAAACACGCCCTGTGGCACGTTTTAAGTTGGAGAATTAATTCTCCTCAATCCCGAGGGTCCATAGGGCCAACTGGCCCACCAGATACCTCCAGTATGCGCCAGAGAGCTGCGTTGCAGAGAGGTGTTCAGAGGCCATGCCCCTTTTACAACACTCTGCAACGCAGCTCCGTGGCGCTTACTGGAGGTACCTGGTGGGCTAGTTGGCCCCCAGGGACCCTCAGGATTGAAGGGGATTTAATTCCCCATCTTAAAACGCGCCATGGGGCCTGTTTGCACACATGTCACCTGAAGCCCCGCCCCTCCCTTCACCACTGTGCAAACGCGCCCCGTGGCGCGTTTTAAGTTGGGGGATTAAGTCCCCTTGAATCCTGAGGGTCCCTGGGGTCCAACTATCCCACCAGGTACCTCCAGTAAGCGCCACAGAGCTGCGTTGCAGAGAGGTGTAAAAGGGGCGTGGCCTCTGTACACCTCTCTGCAACGCAGCCCCTGGCGCATACTGGAGGTTCCTGGTGGGCTAGTTGGCCCCCAGGGACCCCCAGTATTCAAGGGGAATTGTTCCCTCTCTGCAAACGCGCCAGGGGCGCGTTTGCAGAGTGGTAAAGGAAGGGGCGGGGCCTGAGGCACGATCGTTTTTTGTTTTGTTTTTTTGTGTTTTTTCTCGAAGGGGGCTGTGTGGCCCCCTTCCTTTTTCCTCTTTTTGGGCCCTGGGGACCCCATCCCCCAGGGCCTAACCCCTTTTTTAAAAAAATTTTATTAGAAACGGGAAGGGGGCCGCGTGGCTCCCTTCCCGTGGCCTGTATTCCGGCCCCGGGGACCCCATCCCCATGGCATGGCCACTCTTTTTATTATTTTTTAAGGAGGGGGCTGCGTGGCCCCCTCCTCAGGCCTCCTTTTGCCCCGGGGACCCCATCCCCCGGGGCAGGCCTTTATTTTTCAATTTTTTTGGGGGGGGGGGAGGGGGGCCACGTGGCCCCCCTTCCGGGCCACTACTTGCCCCGGGGACCCCATCCCCCGGGGCTGGCCCTCTCCGTTGGGGATTGTGGGGGTCCCCAATCCCCCACTCGGTCCCCGGCATGATGGCTTTTCCACATGGGGAGCTGCTGACATGCAGCTCCCCATGTGGAAAGCAGTCTGCTTTGCTTATTGAAGCGAGAGCAGGTTTCCTGCTCTCCCTTCCAATGAAGCAAAGCAGTTTGCAATGGCAGGATGGGAGCCGCGAGGCTCCCGTCCTGTCATTGCAAACTACAGTGTCCCGGGGGTGAGCACACTGCAGGAGCCGGCCCTGGGGGGTGGCGGTCCCCGGGCCTTCAATGGCTCCAGGAGGGGGGCTGCGCGGCCCCCCTCCCATGTCTTTAAAGCCCCGGGGAGGTGGTGATCCCCGGGGCTCGGGGGTCCGTTACGGACCCCTGCATTTACATTATTAGTGCCCCGGGAGGTGGCGGTCCCGGGCGTGTGGGGGCTGGAGCCCCCCACACAGGAAATGTTTTTTTAAAAAAAGAAGCCCCGGGCGGTGGTGGTCCCGGGGCTGCGGGAGGGCCGAGTGCCCTCCCGCAACATTTTATTAGAAAGCCCCGGGGGTGGCGGTC
This sequence comes from Calotriton arnoldi, assembly GCA_963921515.1. Lineage (NCBI taxonomy): Eukaryota > Metazoa > Chordata > Amphibia > Caudata > Salamandridae > Calotriton > Calotriton arnoldi. The sequence continues at coordinate 755,521 of CAWUFW010007367.1, read as the reverse complement.
CCCGGGGCTTGGGGGCCTTAGAGGCCCCCATTAACTATAAACTCACCCCCAGCATGCCCCCGGGACTTGGGCCACCCGGGGGCAAAATAACATCAAAGCGCGGGAGACCGCGCTCGATTTTTTTACGGCGGGATTCGCGCACCCTAAGCGCATCCCGCCGATTTTTTTTTTTTATAAAAAAAAATGCTTTTTTTTGCCCAGGGGGTCCTTGTGGGACCCCCCGAGCAGACCTAGGGGGTCAGGGTGTTTCTACCCTGCCCCCTTTGTGCGCTTTGCGCACTTGTTTCTGTCCCTGGTTCTACCGAGGGATAAAATGGCTGCCAACACTTCCTGATTTGGAGTGTTGACAGCCAACTAGCATGCAGCTCGTGATCGGGAGGGTGCCGCGAATCCGACGCGGCCATAGATATATATGTGATTTTCATTTTGATTTTCACAGGAACTACTGAACGGATTTACACCATTTAACAAAAAGGGTTCTTTCTGAACCAAGAACTACCTCTTTGCCAAATTTGGTGTAATTCCGTTCAGCAGTTCGAGCTGTTGCCGTGGCTAAAGTTTCCTATGGGAAAATGAATGGGGAAAACACGTTTTGGGACCCCCCTTTTTTCTCGGCCCCCGCTTGACGAATCACCCCGAAACTTTCAGGGTGGGAGCGGACCGGAGCGGGCCATAAAGTTTGAAAATTTCGCGAAGATTCGTCAACCGACGCAAGAGTTATTTCAAATAGAATGTCGCGTATTTCCTATGGAAAATAGGTCCTAACTATAACTATCTACTGGCGACCGCCTGTAGATAATATATATATATATATATATATAACTCGTTCACGGCTCCTTCCGTCTTCCCCCGCCCTCTGCAGTAGATCGCTAGCTACCGGCGGAGCAGGCCGGACATTCAATTTCACCAAAAGTCAATAAAGCGATCACTCGAAGATGACAGTTCTCAAGGTGGTTTAATTCAGGTAACGCGTTTCGCTTGACCCGCAAGCTTGATCACACAATGTGTCATGGGTACCGGCATGCAATACATAGTGGTTACTAGAAACAGACAAAGGCACAAAGAATGCAGGACTTGGCCAGCTAGCATGGTGGCCATTTTGTAACATGTAAATAGGATACAATCCCAATGGACTTTAAATATCTCCTGTTGCTGTAATTTGACTTTGTACAGATCACAAACATAGTATTCTATTTAATAACACTTAGTATTTCTAGTTTGATACCTGACTGTATTAAGCTCATACAAAAACATAATGTTATATTGTATTAATACTTACACAACTCAAATCTAATATTGTCAAAGGATCTATTTCATGAGGTCATACAGGATTTATTATTTGCTAACATATCCACAGCACATGTACAACCTGAAATTTTTAATAATGACTGGCAGTCCTTGCCTATCAAAACTGTATTTTAATCATACAGATTGATCCATGTTATTCACATTATATTGCATGTTAGAAGTGAGAGTATAGGCATCCCATTGATCTACTGGAGCCTGGAACTCATACGGGAGGGGAGGGAGGGCAGGTGGGGATGGCCCATAGGTATATCTGAGATCAGAAAGAGAGAATACTCTTGGTCTAGTGCCCGTTTCGTATCCATACTCTCGTTCTCAAACAACAAAATTGCAACTATCAAAGGCCAATAATACCTGTATCGGTAAAGTACCAAACTCATTTGGTCCCTACCGACCCCTCAGTGCCTATTATAGCCCAGAATCTAAACCTCTAAACAATATTGCTGTCGGAAACCCATGTCTCAAAAACCAAATTCATTTTACAATTTATTTACAATCTACATATCTAAATCCAAATAATACCCAACCCCGTGATGTACTACTAACTAATATATGACCAAACAAATAAAAAGTAAACAGAGACAAAGTTACATTATAAAAACCAATCTCTTATCTGTGAATGTTTGGTCTCCTTCCATGGTGACTTGAAGAAAAGGGTAGGGGATTCTAATGAAGCTGATCCTCAGGTTCGACCCCTTCCTTTTCTCCTGTAAAAGCAACAAATAACTCCATGAGAAACTTATAGATAAAATAAAGATCATACATCATCAATTACTTATCCTACGAACTGAAAACATGTCTCACATTCTTAGCAATATACATAGAAACATAGAGATATTATAACTGGCCTAAAATTAAGACAATTCTACTAGTGATCTACTCCTGTAAGTGAATACTCATTTCCTCATCCTGATTGAGCCCCTCCGGGCTCTTAGTTTGTAAGTCAATTATATACCAGGATTCCCGCTTACGTAATTGGAGAGTTCTATTGCCTCCTCTTACGGTTTGCACAATTTGTTCTATAGCAAAAAGGTTAACAGCATGCTATTGGACAAGTGATAATCAGCAAAATGTCTAGCTACCGGATAGTGGGGATCTTTATTGTTTACAGCCCTCATATGTTCCAACACCCTCTTTTGGTTGCCAATGTGGTGCTGCCTACATATCTCTTTTTGCAGGGACATTCCAAAACGTAGATGGTATAACATGTGCCGCATGTAAGAAATTGTTTAATCATCTTTTCACCTGTGGGTGTAATGTAGGTCTTTCTCATGGTACTATTTCTACATGCTTTGCAATGCCCACAGGGATAAAATCCCTGTAGGCCTATGTGTGGACTGGTACGTATACTGGAAATATCACCTTTAACCAGAATGTCTTTAAGGTTTTTTCCTTTCCTGTAGGTTATCAGTGGTCTATCTTGTACAATGTGGTCGATGGTAGTATCACTGGCAAGGATGTTCCAGTTACGATTAAGAATCTTAGATATTTTTTAGATTCTTTGTTGTATGTTAATATGACTCTAGTACTGGTGTCTTTCTCAGTGATAGGTTTGTCTGCAAGTGTGTCTTCTCTAACGGTTCTTAAAACTTTTTCTTTCGCTTTCGTCAATACCCAGTTAGGGTATCCTCTCTCTTTAAACCTGGCCAACATAACCGTTTGTTCCGCCAGGTATTTTTCTTCTGTGCTACAGTTTCTTCTTGCCCTCAGCAGTTCCCCAAAAGGGATACTCCATTTAAGTTTTTCTGGGTGACTGCTGAGGGCATGGAGTAGACTGTTACCTGCCGTAGCTTTTCTGTGAAGTTTTGTATGGACACAGTTGTTTTCTATTTCCACAGTCACATCTAGGAACTCAATTTGTTTCCTGCTCATATTGTAAGTGAGATTGATGTTAAAGGTGTTTTCATTAAGTTCAGTGATGACCCTAACTGCACTTTCCTCACTCCCTTTCCAAACCACGAATAGGTCATCAATATATCTGTACCATCTGATGACCCTCCTATCTTCCTGGTCTGCTTGAATTTTTTCCAAAACTTCTTCTTCCCATACCCCAAGGAACAGATTGGCAAAACTTGGGGCAAAGCAAGTGCCCATAGCTGTTCCGAGTACTTGCTTATACATAACATTGTCAAAGAAAAACATGTTATTAAGTAAACAGAATTTCATGAGATTCAATAGCATTTCAGTGTGTTCAAAATAGCAAATATTGCGATTGTTTAAAAATTGTTGACAACACTGAATGCCCAGGGAGTGGTCAATACTGGAGTATAAGGAATTCACATCCATGGTAATCATCAGGAAATCATCTTCCCAAGTGATAGTCCTGATTTTGTTCAAAACATCTTTCGTGTCTCTGATATAAGATGGAAGATTTTCAACATATTCTCTCAAAAAGTAATCTATATACTTGGAAATGTGTTCAGAGACACATCCTATAGATGATACTATGGGTCTCCCGGGAGGAATCTTGTCATTTTTATGCACCTTTGGAAGAAGGTAAAAGATGGGAGTTCTAGGGTAGTCACATTTAAGATACCGGTATTCTTCCCATTGTAGGATGCCTCTCTCCTTGTATTCAGTGAGCATGTCCCAAATATAGATTATGCTTTCATTGTATTCCTGTATGTTTATTTTTACATAGAATTTAATGTCATCCAATTGTCGTTTCGCTTCAGCGATATAAGCAGACCTGTCCCAGAGAACAATATTGCCCCCTTTGTCAGCGGGGCGGATAATGATATTTTCATCCTCAGCTAGGGAATTAATCATTTGCCATTGTTTTCTGGAGAAGTTATTGGGAGTACCCCTTTTGTGTTGTTTGCGTAATTTGGTTAGATCTTTACTGACTGTTTCGTGAAAGGCATCAATATTGTCATGGGGCATAACTGGGAGGAAGTTAGATTTAGGTTTGAAGCCGGTTTGGGCCGATAGGTCTAATCTGGGCATTATTTGTTGGTTGTTAGATTCTAAACTTGCCTCAAAGTAAAGATCTTGCATGGTCAATAGTGCATCCCTGTCTTTGATACTGAGGAAGCTGTTCTGTTCCTCCATTGTTGTAATAATAGGGTCAGATTGTTCCGGTGTTCCTTTAAGGGTATGCCATTTTTTTAATTTTAATTTTCGTACAAATTTAAAAATGTTAATTCTGGTCTCAGGGTAACTGAAAGAGATAGTAGGACAAAAGGATAGGCCTAAGCAGAGTGTTCGTTTCTCCCACATAGATAACGGTCTATAAGATAAGTTTATAATTGTTTTATTTACCATAATGTCATCCATTATTTCTGTTTCTTTTGGCCAGTTTGTTTGGTTCCCATGGGCCTTTTTCCTCGTCCTCTGCCTCTTGTATTCTCTCTGTCGCTTCCTTCTTCTCCAGTTTCTTCCTGGTTTCTTCCTCGTCCTCTGCCCCGTCCTCGACCTCTCCCACGTGTTCTCACTGGTTGCACTGTTTGCGGTATTTCCCTTCTGGTTCTCAGGATCTGGAACTCGTCTAAAAAAGTCGTTTGTGTTTTCAGGCCTCTTTCCTTCTCTGTAGTATCTACCCTGGGAGATTGTTCAGATTCCATGTCACTACTCATGACAGAGTCGGTGCCACTCGCATTTTCAGTTTCACTCTCCAAAGGTTCCCCCAAGGATAATTTCTCATATAGATGATCGTATTTGTGCGAGTAGGTAAGGATCCTCCCACTTTCGTAGTCTGCACAATCATGGTGCAATTTGCGCTGTTTTCTTGCCTTTATATCTTCCTCATATGTTTTCAGTCTTAGTTTCAAGTCACTCACAAATTTTCTGATAATGTCCTGTTCTTTATGGTTTTTCAGTTCTTCTTCTAGTGTTTTCAGTTCTTGTAATAGGGCCTCCTGTCTTCCCAGGCATATTTCACTAAGATGGTCAGCATCTGTTTTGAGCTTCTAGCTGAATTCTCCGCCCATTCTTCCAGCATCCTTGGATTAGGGGATTCATATGACGGAGTAATGTAGATACGTAGTCCCCTGGGCACCATCTCTTTGTCAATATAATCTTGTAGTGAGATTGCTTCCCACCATTTAGACGTTTCCGATTTCTTGCATTTTTCTAATCTCCTTAGTTTGTCTTGTAAGGTGGTATCTTTGGCCTGTGTTTCTGGTTTTTGTATATTTTTATTAGGCGCTCTTGCAAATAAGCTTAGGGCTGCCGCCCTCCTTTCTGACTCTTCCTCCATGTCTTCCAATTATGAGGGATTATTATGTGCTTGACATGTGTTGCTCTAGGAAAAAATGTGGATTGCGTGGAACATCTGAATAAGATGATTAACTGTCTCTCCCTCCACAAATGTGCAGGTTCCTGCTGCTAGGGTGTCTTAAGCTCTTCTAGGCGTGCTTCCCACTAATAGCACGTTCTCTTTAAATGAATAAGTAAAGTACTACGGATAAAGATACCCCAATGACGTAGTGCTCATTTCTTCCGATTAGGATTGTTTAGCAAGTGAGCAAGTAGCTGGCGAGAAAGTACTGATACTGCGTAAATACGCTGTTATAGCTCATAGGCAATGTTCCAAAATAGTTCAAGCAAGTGTGGGATCAAGGCAATCGACACATGGGAGTGTTTAGGTAATTCAGTAGGCAAAAAGCAACGAAAGCCAGAATCGGAAAACCACGTGGTAGGACAATTCAAGATAAGCTGCTGAAGGACTTAATAAACCACTCACAGCTGTTCTCGGTTATGCGTTATTGATTCCTTTCTTGTTCCCGTAAATATTTGTCCTTACGTATTCCGATATGGCACAAATCTAGTGTAGTGCCTATTTCTTTTTTTTTTTTTTGGTCTTCCCCTTACGTAGGCTCCTCTCCAGGACTAAAAACCAGGTTTGGAGCTGAGAAGGACACGCGTCCTCCGACCCGTCTCCCCCTTCCCCGGCAAAACCCGTCTTGCCCGTATATGAGCGCCTACCTCCGGGATGGCATATACTGTAGACTTGCAGCTACCGTCTCACTTCTGCTTCCCGCTCTCCTCAGATTTAGTCAGTTTCCACCGTATCATCCACCGCTGGTTCCATATCCCACGTATCTCACTTGCTTGGCGTTTTGCCTGCATGCATTGTGCGCCACTTCTCACAGGGGTTCCTCCGTTGTAGACACCAATCTGCCGGGCCCCGGAAGACTCAATTGCAATATAACTCGTTCACAGCTCCTTCCGTCTTCCCCCGCCCTCTGCAGTAGATCGCTAGCTGCCGGCGGAGCAGGCCGGACATTCAATTTCACCAAAAGTCAATAAAGCGATCACTCGAAGATGACAGTTCTCAAGGTGGTTTAATTCAGGTAACGCGTTTCGCTTGACCCGCAAGCTTGATCACACAATGTGTCATGGGTACCGGCATGCAATACATAGTGGTTACTAGAAACAGACAAAGGCACAAAGAATGCAGGACTTGGCCAGCTAGCATGGCAGCCATTTTGTAACATGCAAATAGGATACAATCCCAATGGACTTTAAATATCTCCTGTTGCTGTAATTTGACTTTGTACAGATCACAAACATAGTATTCTATTTAATAACACTTAGTATTTCTAGTTTGATACCTGACTGTATTAAGCTCATACAAAAAACATAATGTTATATTGTATTAATACTTACACAACTCAAATCTAATATTGTCAAAGGATCTATTTCATGAGGTCATACAGGATTTATTATTTGCTAACATATCCACAGCACATGTACAACCCAATTTTTTTTTTCTCTCTTTCTGATCTCAGATATACCTATGGGCCATCCCCACCTGCCCTCCCTCCCCTCCCGTATGAGTTCCAGGCTCCAGTAGATCAATGGGATGCCTATACTCTCACTTCTAACATGCAATATAATGTGAATAACATGGATCAATCTGTATGATTAAAATACAGTTTTGATAGGCAAGGACTGCCAGTCATTATTAAAAATTTGGTTGTACATGTGCTGTGGATATGTTAGCAAATAATAAATCCTGTATGACCTCATGAAATAGATCCTTTGACAATATTAGATTTGAGTTGTGTAAGTATTAATACAATATAACATTATGTTTTTTGTATGAGCTTAATACAGTCAGGTATCAAACTAGAAATACTAAGTGTTATTAAATAGAATACTATGTTTGTGATCTGTACAAAGTCAAATTACAGCAACAGGAGATATTTAAAGTCCATTGGGATTGTATCCTATTTGCATGTTACAAAATGGCCGCCATGCTAGCTGGCCAAGTCCTGCATTCTTTGTGCCTTTGTCTGTTTCTAGTAACCACTATGTATTGCATGCCGGTACCCATGACACATTGTGTGATCAAGCTTGCGGGTCAAGCGAAACGCGTTACCTGATTTAAACCACCTTGAGAACTGTCATCTTCGAGTGATCGCTTTATTGACTTTTGGAGAAATTGAATGTCCGGCCTGCTCCGCCGGCAGCTAGCGATCTACTGCAGAGGGCGGGGGAAGACGGAAGGAGCCGTGAACGAGTTATATTGCAATTGAGTCTTCCGGGGCCCGGCAGATTGGTGTCTACAACGGAGGAACCTCTGTGAGTAGCGGCGCACAATGCATGCAGGCAAGAAGCAAAGTACGTGATATACGTGGGATACGGAACTAGCGGTGGACGATACCGCGGCAACTGACCGAATTTGAGGAGTGCGGGAAGCAGGAGTGAGACGGTAGCTGCAAGTCTACAGTATATGCCATCCCGAAGGTAGGCGCTCTTATACGGGCGAGACGGATTTTGCCGGGGAAGGGGGGAGACGGGTCGGAGGACGCGTGTCCTTCTCAGCTCCAAACCTGGTTTTTAGTCCTGGAGAGGAGCCTACGTAAGGGGAAGACCAAAAAAAATAAAAATAAAATAAAAATAGGCAATACACTACATTTGTGCCATATCGGAATACGTAAGGACAAATATTTACGGGAACAAGAAAGGAATCAATAACGCATAACCAAGAACAGCTGTGAGTGGTTTATTAAGTCCTTCAGCAGCTTATCTTGAATTGTCCTACCACGTGGTTTTCCGATTCTGCTTTCTGCTTTTTGCCTACTGAATTACCTAAACACTCCCATGTGTCGATTGCCTTGATCCCACACTTGCCTATTTTGGAACATTGCCTATGAGCTATAATAGCGTATTTACGCAGTATCAGTACTTTCTCACCAGCTACTTGCTCACTTGCTAAACAATCCTAATCGGAAGAAATGAGCATTACGTCATTGGGGTATCTTTATCCGTAGTATTTTACTTTATTCATTTAAAGAGAACGTGCCATTAGTGGGAAGCACGCCTAGAAGAGTTTAAGACACCCTAGCAGCAGGAACCTGCACATTTGTGGAGGGGAGAGACAGTTAATCAATCTTATTCAGATGTTCCACGCAATCCACATTTTTCCTAGAGCAACACATGTCAAGCACATAATAATCCCTCATAATTGGAAGACATGGAGGAAGAGTCAGAAAGGAGGGCGGCAGCCCTAAGCTTATTTGCAAGAGCGCCTAATAAAAATATACAAAAACCAGAAACACAGGCCAAAGATACCACCTTACAAGACAAACTAAGGAGATTAGAAAAATGCAAGAAATCGGAAAAGTCTAAATGGTGGGAAGCAATCTCACTACAAGATTATATTGACAAAGAGATGGTGCCCAGGGGATTACGTATTTACATTACTCCGTCATATGAATCCCCTAATCCAAGGATGCTGGAAGAATGGGCGGAGATTTCAGCTAGAAGCTCAAAACAGATGCTGACCATCTTAGTGAAATATGCCTGGGAAGACAGGGAGGCCCTATTACAAGAACTGAAAACACTAGAAGAAGAACTGAAAAACCATAAAGAACAGGACATTATCAGAAAATTTGTGAGTGACTTGAAACTAAGACTGAAAACATATGAGGAAGATATAAAGGCAAGAAAACAGCGCAAATTGCACCGTGATTGTGCAGACTACGAAAGTGGGAGGATCCTTACCTACTCGCACAAATACGATCATCTATATGAGAAATTATCCTTGGGGGAACCTTTGGAGAGTGAAACTGAAAATGCGAGTGGCACCGACTCTGTCATGAGTAGTGACATGGAATCTGAACAATCTCCCAGGGTAGATACTACAGAGAAGGAAAGAGGCCTGAAAACACAAACGACTTTTTTAGACGAGATCCGGATCCTGAGAACCAGAAGGGAAATACCGCAAACAGTGCAATGATGGAGCAGGGAAAATAAAAAAATTTAACCCCTAACAAATTTTATAAATTATTAATAAAATGTTCGTTTAAATGTATTAATCAACACTGTATGTGTGGGGAAGGTAACACGCCAATGTGTGTGCTAAATAATCTATTAATGGATGTCCGTGTGTCTAATTGTAACGTAAAAATAAATGCGTACTAATTAAAAATAAATGCATGTTTTTGTGCTTCATAGAAATAAAACGTGTCGTTGCAAAAACAATAGTGATGGTAAGTAAGGAACAGCTTAAATGTTGCTTTCTGCTAGGTAATAACTAATTGGGGTACGTAGATGATGGGAGGGAAACGAAAGGGCTATTTTTCTCTGTTTTAATTATGTTTTGTTTGCCTCAAATTAGTGCTTCTAAAGTATAATCGAGTGGCGAGATAAAATGGCCGCCAGTGGGAAGATGTGCGCAGGCGCAAGGGGACACATGACACGGGATGAAATCGGAGAGAGCTAAACCTCGTGGTGTTACAGAGAGGCTAGGATGCAAGAAATGGTCAAGGCTGATGTGACCTAATTGAACTGATAGTGTGCCGTGATGATCAGCAGAAGACCCGTGGGAAACAAGTTTAAGAGAAAGGACAATGACTGCGGAGTTCTCGAATGTATCGAAAGAAGTTACAAATGTACTGATCGAAACGGATGAAAATATGTTTGAGCGTATGGGAAAGGAAATGATCCAAGGACCCTTGAATCCAAGAGAACTTGATTAAAAGAATGAATATGATGACATGCATGGACCAATGAAAGAAAAGCGTGATATTAATGTTGCAACAGTTAGTTAGCAAAGTTAGAATTAGGGTATAAGAGGGCCTACTCTTAGTGGGAGGGGGTCAGTCGTGGTTGCAGTCACAGTCAGGAGAGGAGTTGGAGAGTCGTGTTGGTGGCTTCCAGTGCTGGGTGGTCCTGATCGATCCCTTACTGAGCGGGAGATGCTGAAAGACTGTTAGATGAGACGGGTTGCAGGTAGCTGATGCTGACGAGCTGAAGTTGCTGTTGCTGTCTTAATTTTCCAGTTGAGTATGAGAATCAGGCTATTTCTAATTCTTAACTTAGGTTAGAAATCATTAGGCTAAATTAGGAAGCTAGGCAGGTAATTAGGGTTTTGGCTTCATGACAAAAATTTCCTTTCTGCAATAAATTGATTATGTTTAATAAAATATTTGAATTAATAATGAATGAATTGATTGAATAAAGTTTTAAATTCTTTCTCATGCTTTTAAAAATTATATAAAATTTAAGATTCTTTAAACCCAAAATGACTCAGTGGTTATTTTCCTAAATGATTGTGACATCAGTAATTGGTTATTGTGATTCAGCTGGTCTTAATCACTATGAACTAATTTTTTACATGAATGATTCATCGACAAAACAATGAGCAGGAATATCTTAAGAAATAACTAAAAGAAAGTGACAAATTAAGGTAATAAGATATCCCGGCTCTTCCAGCGGTACATAAATGGTGTTCTCCATTTAGTTCTCATGCTTCTCCTAGGAGTACAGAATTTCATAAGGGTGTAAAGGAAATCCAGGAGTGTGCGTGTGTGTTAGGCGATGTTTATGGGCCCCATCGTCATGTGGATATGAGAAATATAGTTCGCCCCTGGATGACCTATAAGTGACCTGGGAGGAGAATAGTTTTTATTGTACGCGCTGCATCAGATTTCTTGGTAGCAGAGTTATGGTTTTCTATAGATTAGTTTAGTGATTATTGTTTATTGATTATTGATTATTTTTGATGACTAACACTATATGTTGAGTCGTGTTATGTTATATGTGAGTTTTCACGCTTCTGGGATGTAGGAAGTGGAACACGTGTGGCAAGAGAAGTCACATGGAATTTGGTACATGGTCTGAATTCATTTTGGTAATAACGCAGGTTGTGTTATGTTAGGGATTTCTGTGTGAAAAGTGTGTAATTGGAATAGCAAATCACGTTTACTTGTGAAACTTTGGCCTTAATTCTCAGGAGCCTAGTCTCCACATGTGTCTTATCCCCAGAGAAACGAGTAAATTGTTTGTTTGAAAGAAGGGTAAGGTAGAGGGAAGTGCTACTTTATCGGCGAGAGTACATAATTCTGTGGTAGGGTAGAGGTAAGCGCTGCCTACTGGAAAAACAGGATTCTTGTGTAAAAGGACACAGCTGTCACTTTTGTTTAGCGAATCAGACTATGGAATTGTTTTAATTGTTGTAACTAACGAAGAAACGGCGAAAAGAAAAATTGCCGATAAATTTTGTAAAGGAGGGGTAAAGAGTAGAAGTGACGTGGAACAGTGCCGCGCTAGGATTGGATAGTGCGCTAGTCACGTGAACACAGAGCAGGAGTGACGTAGAAAAGTGCCGCGCTAGGATTGGTTGGTTCGCGGACGGTGGGAATTGTTCTGATTGGTACGTTAGTGTGAGTCGCGCTGTAATTGGTCGAAGTTCCGTACACAGAACAGCGTTAGAGTAAAGAGAAAACAAATAGAAAACATGCCGTATTACGAGTATGAAAGGGAGAGAACGTCATGGACGACGAAATTGAAGAATTTCTTTAAGAAAGACAAAAAGGTTGTGACTAGAGAGGGACAAGTAATTCCTCCGCCGAAATCAGCAGCTTCACATATGATGCTGAAATATGGATATCATACATGCATATGGTTAGAAAATTGGGCAAAATATACGAAGAATGATGGTGCTTTAGCTTTCCCTGAGAATGGTTCATTTAGTGTAGCGGTTTTGCGAAATTTGCGAGAAAAGATGACAAATCTAGAACCTAGACCTAGACCGACACAGTTTGAGGCTTTGACGGAATGGGAGGATGAGATGTATGAACGAGAGAGATTCAGAGGAATGAGAGATCATGAATTTATGCCTGGAAGATTATGGGGAGTAAATCATGAAGACAGAATAAAACGATGGAGATGTGCTAACATGACAGGAGGTTTGTTTCCAGCTTTTACAGTTGAGGAAGGGACTAAGAAGAAACGGACTGAGAAAAAGAAACATATGGAGAGGGAAAAGTATATGCATGAGAGCGAAACGGATGACGAGTTGCTGGAAGATATTTTAAATAGAAATCCACCTCCGTATCAGCAGAGTTCTACAGTGGTGACACCAAATGCGCCGCTAATAGAGACTATGCGAAATAAAAGCCCGGAAAAAAGAATTGAAGTAAATAGGTCACAAGAACCAATGAGAACTTCTCAAAATGAAGGAATAGAAAGCGACAATGCAAGCGAATTAGCAAAGACCACAAAAGAACTAACTGAAAAGATTAGAGAATTAACGAAAAATATGGAAGCAGTTACTGTGCCTGTAACCATAGGTCCAGTAATACCCATTTTTGAGAATCAGAAAATTGATGAACGATCTTTGGTAATTCCCATGAGTTCACAATTTCAGAGAGAAAAAGAAAGGATGGAACAAAGTGCAAGTACAAGTAATTTGGCTAGTACTTACAGACCAAGTCCACCTACAAATTTGACGGTGAATGAGTGCAATGGTAGGAAAATGCATATGGTAACAGAATCTGCAACAGAAACCCCTGAAAAGAGTGGTAATTGGATAGAACTAAATAATACACCCATAGGTCCGACTCCTGATGAGTTAAATGAGTGGATGAAGGCATTTAAAATAAAGGAACCAGAAGAAAAACCATTAGATGTAATCAGATTAAAAATAGACATGGAAGAATTAATTCTAGGAACGATTGGTACCGAAAAGATAAAAAATTATCAGGATGATGAAATAATGTTTCTGTGCAAAAGTATTACATGGAGGGCAAAGAATTTACATGACAAACTAGAAGAAGTGGCCAGTGAGATTGGAATAGACTTTGTGAAAGTGAAAACGTTGCAGAAACCATACAGAGTAGACTTTTGTGAAAAGGATATTGAAAATTTGAATACGGCAGGAAGGCTGACACAGATAAAGGAGTTAATTGTGTTGTTGAGAAAATGGGGTGATGTGGACAGATGGAAGGTTAGATGGACAAAGAAGAATGAGAAAACCACAGACAAAGGTTCATTGGCTTTTATGATAACTGAAAAAGAATCTGTTGCCAAAGAATACCCCATGAGAGAAACTCCAGGTGGTAGTTACGTGCATGTTCCCTGGACTAGGCAGGACATACTGTCATTTACCAATGACTTTCCAAAGTTAAGAGAGAAGCCAGTTGAGTGGTACCGACAAGTAGAGAGGTTTGTAAAAGTCTCAAAAGTGTTGTGGATAGATTTAGATGGATTGTTTGACATAGTGGTACCAACAGATTTGTGGTCAGAATGTAAGATTACAGTTGACTGGCCAACTACAGAATATCCAAGAGATCCTAAGACAGGAGCTCCAGGTCCTGATGTGATGAAGAAGTACGATAAGGTGATTACCTTTTTGAAGAATAAGATTCCTCCTAAAGAGACAGATTGGGTAAAGATCGATAGAACTACACAGGAAAGTAAGGAGTCTGTACATGCATATTATGAGCGATTGTTATTAGTTTTCAAGCAGTATAGTGGTTATGAAGAATTGAGTGAAAAAGACATGAGTCATTTTGTATACCGATTTGTGTTTGGCCTGAAACAAGAAATAAGTGATATGATTAAACAACACATGATAAACTGGCAGAATGGAAGTGTAGATGAGGTGCTGAGGTATGCTAAGTATTGTAGTGATGAAATAGAGAGTAAACAGCGTAAGTTGAAAGAGAAGGCAATGTGGGCACAGGTGAAGGTGGCAGAAAAACAAGAAGCTCAATTGGACAATAATAATGGAAATGAAACAGGACAGAATAAAATGCGACCGAACATAGGTAAAGGAAAGGGTCAAGTGAGTCTAGAAGAGGCAAAGAAGAAATGGCCATGTCATAATTGCGGAAAATTAGGGCATTGGAGAAATGAGTGTAAGTTCCCACCTAAACCTAATCCGGAACATCAATCATTAACTCCACAGGTGCAGAATGAGGTAGTTGTTCAACAAAGTCAGGTGCCACAACCACCACTTCCCAACACTGTTAACCAGCAAAGATACAGTACAGAAACAGGATTCTACGGAGGAGAGCAGGTAACACAGTTGCCGCGAGCAGCTAACATTTCTCAGTATTGGTTGCGTCAGAGTGAGGATGACCCGGATGAAAGATTCTGACGGTGCGCAGGAGAGAGGAAAGAGTGCGTGCTTGGCGCAACTCTAGAGGTAGATCAGTCTGGTCCCTTTGTGGATGGAGAAGTGAATGGTGCAAACGTAACATTCCTTGTCGATACTGGAGCTACCCGTTCTACTGTTAGATCAGTGGAAATTCCAAACCTTCCTCTCTCAGGTGAATACATCCAAGTAGTAGGAGTAGCCAATCAGCAGATTAAAACCCCACTTACTGAATTGGTGGAAGTAAAAATTGGTTCCTTTAGCAAAATGCATAAATTTGTAGTGTGCGATTGTAGTCCTGTAAATCTTTTGGGTCGTGACCTCTTGTGCAAGATGAACTGCACAATTTATTGTACGCCAGATGGAATCGGTTTTCAGACTTCAGATGAAGATGTTTTGTATAAGGTAACTTTGATGAATCAGGAACCTGAAACGAATGGTTTGTTTCCTGCATTTGATGCAGAAAAACTTCCAGAAGAACTAAAAAGTGCAGTAAAAGAAAGTGTGTGGGATTTTACAGGAGAAGACATTGGATTAATGAGAGAAGTTGATCCCGTAAAAGTGACAGTGAAAGAAGGGACAACTTACCCGAATACGCCACAGTACAAATTAACTCCAGAAATAATTGAAGGAATAACTCCTGTGATAAATAAGATGATTGAACAGGGAATTCTAAAAGAAATCATGAGCAGTCCATGTAATTCACCTATTATGGGACTGAAAAAGCCGAATGGAACATATAGAATAGTACAGGATTTGAGGAAGATCAACAAAATAGTTGTACCCTGTTGTCCAATAGTGCCAAACCCTGCAGTAATTCTATATCAAATTCCACACGAAGCTGAGTGGTACACTGTGATAGATTTGTGTCACGCATTTTTCTCTATTCCTTTGCATCCAGATAGCCAGCCATTATTTGCGTTCCGGTTTGGAGAGCGTATTTTGGCATGGTGCCGAATTCCTCAGGGGTATACAGAAAGCCCCTCAATCTTTAATCAGATTCTAAAGAAATCTCTGGAAGATTTGAAAATGCCAGAAAAATCAGTGATGGTGCAGTATATTGATGACCTATTGGTGGCATCGAAAACCAAAGAGGCATGTGTAAGTGACACAATTGCCTTACTGAACCATTTAGAGAAAAGAGGACATAAAGTGTCTCCTTCAAAATTACAGTTTTGTCAGAAAGAAGTCCAGTATTTAGGGCATAAAATTGAGAAAGGAGTGCGAAAAATAGCGACAGAAAGAGTAAGAATGATTCAAGGAATGAGAGCACCAATGACTCAGAGAGAGGTAAGAATGTTCTTGGGAATGGTTGGATATTGTCGACAGTGGATAAGTGGTTTCTCTTTGATTGCAAAACCATTACAAAAATTGACCAAGAAAGATGTAAAAGACCCTTTTGAGTTAAACAAAGAAGAAATGAAATCTTTCAAAGAATTGAAAAAGAAACTGTGTGAGGCCCCTGCTTTAGGCATGCCTGATTATGAAAAGGATTTTGAGTTGTACTGCAGTGAAAGAGATGGATGTGCATTTTCAGTACTGGTACAAAAACATGGCACAATGAAAAGACCAATCGCTTATTTTTCAGCTGTTTTAGATCCTATAGCAAAAGCATTGCCTGGATGTCTGAAAGCAGTTGCTGCTACTTGTGTAAGTCTGGAACAAAGTGAAGGTATAGTGATGGGGTATCCACTGAGAGTATATGTTCCCCACTCAGTAGAAATTCTTTTGACAAGAACAAAAACACAGTACATGACACATAGTCGGCTGACTAAGTACGAAAAAGTCATCTTGAGTGCTGAAAATGTGACCATAGATAGATGCATGAATGTAAATCCTTCAACATCATTGCCAGATGAGGAAAATATAATTGAACAGGACGAAGTAGATCATGATTGTCTGAACGTGCTGGAATATTGCACGAAACCAAGAGCTGACATAAAAGATGAACCGTTAAAGGAATCTGATTATGTCATGTTCGTGGATGGCTCATGTTTGAGAACAAAAGAAGGAGTTTTAAGCGCAGCTTACGCAGTATGCACAGTGGCAACTGTGATGGAAGCATCTTGTCTGAAAGGAATAAGGTCTGCACAAGTTGCGGAACTGATTGCTTTGATTCAAGCATGTAAATTAGGAAGAAATGTACGAGTCACGATTGTGACCGATAGCCAATATGGTTTCGGCATTGTACATGACTTTGGTCAGATTTGGTCACAAAGAGGATTTTTGACATCTGCAGGAACACCTATCAGAAATGGAGATTTTGTTAAAAAGCTGCTTGAGGCGATACAGTTGCCTAAACAAATAGCTGTAGTGAAGTGCAAAGCGCATAAGAAAAATGACGATTACATAGCCGTTGGCAATAACTATGCTGACGAGATCGCCAAATATTGTGCAGAGAACATGGTGTCCCTGAACAAAAATAGAGAAAGGGAGCATGTCTCTTGTCCTTTGCTTTTCACTAATACTGTCGAAACATGGGATGAAGTAAGGCAGTTACAAGAAACTGCAAGAGATGAGGAAAAAGATTACTGGATAAAAGCAGGATGTAGAAGACAGGAAAATAATGGTGTGTGGGTATACAGAGATGAAAGACCAGTTATGCCTGATAGCATGATTGCAGACATGGCACGGATGTACCATGGACAAGCTCATATTGGGAGAGATGCAATGATCAGACTTTTTAGACAAACCTGGTATAACCCAAAATTCAGAGCCATTGCTGAAAGTCTTTGTCAAAGATGTCTTATTTGTCAACAGTTTAACCCAGGAAGAAAAACAGTAGTGAGTCTAGGAACAATAGGACGAGAAGGAGGTCCATTCACTAGAATGCAGTTGGACTTTATCGAGATGCCCCCTAGTAACAGACTAAGATATGTTCTGGTGGTCGTCTGTTTGTTCTCTCGTTGGGTGGAAGCATACCCCACTAGAAGGAATGATGGAACAACAGTGGCAAAACTTATGCTGCGAGAGTTCATTCCAAGGTATGGTTTTCCAGTCACGGTTGAGACAGATAGAGGAACACATTTTCAAAATGAGTTGATCCAATTGATTTGTGAAGCATTGAGTATTAAACAAAAACTACATTGTGCTTACAGACCAGAGGCTTCTGGGGTAGTAGAGCAGATTAATGGAACAATTAAAAACAGGTTAGGAAAAATGTGTCAAGCTACAGGACTCAAATGGCCAGATGCACTGCCTCTTGTTCTGATGACCATCAGAAGCATCCCTGAAAAGAAAACTGGACTCAGTCCTCATGAGATGATCATGGGACGAGCAATGAGACAAGCACACGTACCTGTCAACAAGTTATTAACTATAACTGATGATCTAGTACTGGATTATTGCAAGGGACTGGCTGATGTGGTGCGTTCTGTGTTTCATCAGGTTGGACCGGATGCGACCACTCTTGAAAGAAAACCAGCCCACGACTTGAATCCAGGAGACTGGGTCCGCATAAAAGTCCACAGGAGAAGAAACTGTCTAGTTCCTCGTTGGGACGAGCCACGACAGGTAATCCTGGTAACAACGACTGCTGTTAAGTGTGCAGGAGTGAAAAACTGGGTTCATGCCAGCCACACAATCAGAGTTCAAGAACCTACTGATCGACATGTGAGTCGACGTCTGGAAGTGTGGGATAAAAGCTTAACAGCTGGGACAACAAGGATAAGTGAAAGGGTGCCAGAACTTGAAGATCGACCTGAAAGTCGACATCTGGAAACCCCAACGGCAAACACCTCTAGAGAAAAAGAGGAACAAGAAGAAGAAGAAGAAAGAAATTCAGAAATTCCAGAACTTGAAGATCGACCTGTAAGTCGACATCTGGAAATATCTGACACAACTTCAGGATCTGATGATTCAGCTGCAAACTGGGAAGAATTCCGAAAGAGAACTTGGGGTTATAAACCAATTAGAGAAGAAGACTGAGCAAGAAATTGAGTTAGATGAACAACCAAGTACAAGTTATGGTGGAAATCCTTCAGAAACAATATTAATAGATGAAGTAGGGAAAGAAGTACACAAAAAGTTAGAAAATCGAGAAGAACCCCGAGGAGCAATAGGGACAGATAGAGAAACAGAAGAACAGGGAAATTTAGAAGCAGAAAGGGAGAAAAACACCAAATCGGAAGAACACCGAGGAGGGACAGTAATAAGGGAAAACAAGAAGGAGAAGACAGATCCACCAGTAGGAGATGACGAGATCATAAGTTTCAAAATAAGAGACAATAGTGAAACAGTTGAAACAGAAACAGAAGAAAGTGGAGAAGAGGAAAAAGCAAAAACTGAATCAAGAAAAAGAAATTGGAAATCAGAAAGAGAAGAAAGAGAAGGTGAAGCCAAAAGGCCAAGAAAAGGAGATAATTGGCCCAACAGCTATATAAGAAAATTGAGATATAGAATAATAAGAGCGGGAGACGAAGGTGCTGAACAAGTAAATGAAGTAACAAGTCAAAAGGGACAAGAAAAACCAAGTGGAAAAAGATTACAAAAGTCCAAAAGGACAAAGAAAGTGAATGCAAAGTATAAGTCACCTGAGTGGCTGTATATTGCACTAACAGATTACAAAGAAGAAGAAAACACTCACGAGAACCAGAGACTAAGAAGTCGAATGGGAAAAGGTGAGATGCAACAAACCTGAAGTGAAAACTTATAGTGCTTCTGCCGGACATGACAATTTTACTGGATGTGACAAATCACCGGATGTGACAACGAAAGAATTCTGGAGAGAATTAAAAGAAAGTACCAAGCAAAGACTTTTTGAAAGCAGAGTGGCATCTAAGTCATTTCTGAGGTGTAGTGACACAATTTTCTGAAACTTAACAAATAGAAAAAGAAAAATGGAAAATAATAGGGATAGAAGAGATAAATGTGAGTTTATAAAAAGATGGTGCAAAATGTGCTGCTTTTGTACAGGGTTATTAATGACCATATGGATAGTTTTAGCAATCACAATTCCTATTAGTTTAGCTGTGATAGAAGCAAAGAATGATACTAAACCAGAAAAAGAGACTAGTATTAAAGAACCAGTTATCCTAAGAAGTAGTGCAGAGTTACATAAGGATAAGTCAGTAACAGACTTTTCAAAAAATGTTTTTACAAAATTGTTGTATGAATATGTAGAGACAATGGATGTGAGAGATTGTTATGTTTGTATGCAGTTGCCTGCATCAGTGTCAGAAGGTGTGACCTATCATCACTTACCTCTAACTTATGGAATAACATGTAGTGTAATAGCAAGTTTATTTTATAAAACAGGTAGATTAGAATCTTATTATACTGACATAGATAAGATTTTTGCAAACATTCCAGTAGTACCAGAACTTAACAAAGTAAAACCAGCAAAAGTTTTAGGAGAATTTTTTCTAGAACATAGAAAATTAACCTTAGAAGAAATAGTTAGTAACAACCTTACCTGTGAGTTAAAGAAAGAAGAAAAAGTATTTTTAGAAATGGTTGAAGAAAGAAGAATGAAATTTCAAAAAGAAGCAATAAAAGAGGAAGGAAAACGCTTATGGACGTTTGAGGAAGGAAATCATGAAGGGAAAAAGATAAATGCAGCAATGACATTAGATTGGCCGCAAACAGGAAAGTTGTGTATTAGGAGAAATAAGACAGTCTATGACAATTACTTTGTAGGTTCCAGTATCTGCCATGACAATTATCAAATTCTGGGAGGTTGGGGATTCAAAGGTGGAAAAGATCCAATATTTCCAGGTATCTATTATATTTGTGGGAATAGAGCTTATTACAGGTTACCGGACCATTGGTATGGAACTTGCTATGTAGGCCTGGTCTTTCCAAAAATCTTTCATATGGACAGAGAAGAAAAAGGAACATACAAGATGATTAATAGCTTTACACGTAGGAAGAGGGAAAGTTTTTCAGAAATTGTAGGTGATATTTTTGGAGCATTAATACCAGCAGTGGGAATATCTTTGAATGCATTTAAAATTCGGAAATTATCCACAGTAGTAGATCGTTTGTCTACAGATACTGCGGGAGGGTTCTTAATGGTAAATACCGAAATGGTTGCCATGAGAGCTATGGTGATGCAAAATCGGCTTGCCCTTGATATTCTTTTGGCAAAAGAGGGTGGAGTCTGTGGAATGTTGAAAGTCCAACATTGTTGTACTTACATTCCTGATAAAAGTGAAAATATACAGAAGTATATTACAAATATTACAAATTTGCACAAAGAACTAGTTCCACTGGAGGTTGAAAGTGTTTTGGGAAAACTTGGTAGAGGGTTTTCTTCAGTAGCAAATTGGTTGACCAGAATGAGTAGACTAATGATAGGGAAAGTTATAATAATAGCAACTGTAGTAATATTGTTAGCCATGGTATTGAAAATAGTAATAACATGTATAAAAAGAAAAGTAAGACAAAATAAGATAAAAAGAAAAAACTGAATAATGAAAGAGAGAGAGAGAGAGAGAGAAATGGGTGAAATTGAGTTGGAGAAAATGAAAGAAAGCATGTATAAGGAGACTAAAAGGCAAGATGAAGAAGAAACAGATGTGTAAATAACAGAAAGCAAAGGACAAAAGACAGGCGGCCTGAAAAGAAGTATAACTTGGGTTTTATGTGGTGATTTAAAAATCACCAAAGGGGGGAGTTGATGGAGCAGGGAAAATAAAAAATTTTAACCCCTAACAAATTTTATAAATTATTAATAAAATGTTCGTTTAAATGTATTAATCAACACTGTATGTGTGGGGAAGGTAACACGCCAATGTGTGTGCTAAATAATCTATTAATGGATGTCCGTGTGTCTAATTGTAACGTAAACATTAAATGCGTACTAATTAAAAACTAAATGCATGTAGTTGTGCTTCATAGAACAATTAAAAACGTGTCGTTGCAAAAACAATAGTGATGGTAAGCTACAGGACTCACATGGCTTAAATGCTTGCTTGTTCTGTGACCATCAGGCATCCTGAATAACTAATTGGGCTCAGTACTCATGAGATGATCATGGGACGGGAAACGAGACAAGCACACATTTTTCTCTGTTTTAATTATGTTTTGTTTGCCTCAAATTAGTACTTCTAAAGTATAATCGAGTGGCGAGATAAAATGGCCGCCAGTGGGAAGATGTGCGCAGGCGCAAGGGGACACATGACACGGGATGAAATCGGAGAGAGCTAAACCTCGTGGTGTTACAGAGAGGCTAGGATGCAAGAAATGGTCAAGGCTGATGTGACCTAATTGAACTGATAGTGTGCCGTGATGATCAGCAGAAGACCCGTGGGAAACAAGTTTAAGAGAAAGGACAATGACTGCGGAGTTCTCGAATGTATCGAAAGAAGTTACAAATGTACTGATCGAAACGGATGAAAATATGTTTGAGCGTATGGGAAAGGAAATGATCCAAGGACCCTTGAATCCAAGAGAACTTGATTAAAAGAATGAATATGATGACATGCATGGACCAATGAAAGAAAAGCGTGATATTAATGTTGCAACAGTTAGTTAGCAAAGTTAGAATTAGGGTATAAGAGGGCCTACTCTTAGTGGGAGGGGGTCAGTCGCGGTTGCAGTCACAGTCAGGAGAGGAGTTGGAGAGTCGTGTTGGTGGCTTCCAGTGCTGGGTGGTCCTGATCGATCCCTTACTGAGCGGGAGATGCTGAAAGACTGTTAGATGAGACGGGTTGCAGGTAGCTGATGCTGACGAGCTGAAGTTGCTGTTGCTGTCTTAATTTTCCAGTTGAGTATGAGAATCAGGCTATTTCTAATTCTTAACTTAGGTTAGAAATCATTAGGCTAAATTAGGAAGCTAGGCAGGTAATTAGGGTTTTGGCTTCATGACAAAAATTTCCTTTCTGCAATAAATTGATTATGTTTAATAAATATTTGAATTTAAGAATGAATAATTGAATAAAGTTTTAAATTCTTTCTCATGCTTTTAAAAATTATATAAAAATTAAGATTCTTTAAACCCAAAATGACTCAGTGGTTATTTTCCTAAATGATTGTGACATCAGTAATTGGTTATTGTGATTCAGCTGGTCTTAATCACTATGAACTAATTTTTTACATGAATGATTCATCGACAAAACAATGAGCAGGAATATCTTAAGAAATAACTAAAAGAAAGTGACAAATTAAGGTAATAAGATATCCCGGCTCTTCCAGCGGTACATAAATGGTGTTCTCCATTTAGTTCTCATGCTTCTCCTAGGAGTACAGAATTTCATAAGGGTGTAAAGGAAATCCAGGAGTGTGCGTGTGTGTTAGGCGATGTTTATGGGCCCCATCGTCATGTGGATATGAGAAATATAGTTCGCCCCTGGATGACCTATAAGTGACCTGGGAGGAGAATAGTTTTTATTGTACGCGCTGCATACCGCAAACAGTGCAACCAGTGAGAACACGTGGGAGAGGTCGAGGACGGGGCAGAGGACGAGGAAGAAACCAGGAAGAAACTGGAGAAGAAGGAAGCGACAGCGACAGAGAGAATACAAGAGGCAGAGGACGAGGAAAAAGGCCCATGGGAACAAAACAAACTGGCCAAAAGAAACAGAAATAATGGATGACATTATGGTAAATAAAACAATTATAAACTTATCTTATAGACCGTTATCTATGTGGGAGAAACAAACACTCTGCTTAGGCCTATCCTTTTGTCCTACTATCTCTTTCAGTTACCCTGAGACCAGAATTGACATTTTTAAATTTGTACGAAAATTCAAATAAAAAAAATGGCATACCCTTAAAGGAACACCGGAACAATCTGACCCTATTATTACAACAATGGAGGAACAGAACAGCTTCCTCAGTATCAAAGACAGGGATGCACTATTGACCATGCAAGATCTTTACTTTGAGGCAAGTTTAGAATCTAACAACCAACAAATAATGCCCAGATTAGACCTATCGGCCCAAACCGGCTTCAAACCTAAATCTAACTTCCTCCCAGTTATGCCCCATGACAATATTGATGCCTTTCACGAAACAGTCAGTAAAGATCTAACCAAATTACGCAAACAACACAAAGGGGTACTCCCAATAACTTCTCCAGAAAACAATGGCAAATGATTAATTCCCTAGCTGAGGATGAAAATATCATTATCGCCCCGCTGACAAAGGGGGCAATATTGTTCTCTGGGACAGGTCTGCTTATATCGCTGAAGCGAAACGACAATTGGATGACATTAAATTCTATGAAAAAATAAACATACAGGAATACAATGAAAGCATAATCTATATTTGGGACATGCTCACTGAATACAAGGAGAGAGGCATCCTACAATGGGAAGAATACCGGTATCTTAAATGTGACTACCCTAGAACTCCCATCTTTTACCTTCTTCCAAAGGTGCATAAAAATGACAAGATTCCTCCCGGGAGACCCATAGTATCATCTATAGGATGTGTCTCTGAACACATTTCCAAGTATATAGATTACTTTTTGAGAGAATATGTTGAAAATCTTCCATCTTATATCAGAGACACGAAAGATTTTTTGAACAAAATCAGGGCTATCACTTGGGAAGATGATTTCCTGATGATTACCATGGATGTGAATTCCTTATACTCCATTATTGACCACTCCCTGGGCATTCAGTGTTGTCAACAATTTTTAAACAATCGCAATATTTGCTATTTTGAACACACTGAAATGCTATTGAATCTCATGAAATTCTGTTTACTTAATAACATGTTTTTCTTTGACAATGTTATGTATAAGCAAGTACTCGGAACAGCTATGGGCACTTGCTTTGCCCCAAGTTTTGCCAATCTGTTCCTTGGGGTATGGGAAGAAGAAGTTTTGAAAAAAATTCAAGCAGACCAGGAAGATAGGAGGGTCATCAGATGGTACAGATATATTGATGACCTATTCGTGGTTTGGAAAGGGAGTGAGGAAAGTGCAGTTAGGGTCATCACTGAACTTAATGAAAACACCTTTAACATCAATCTCACTTACAATATGAGCAGGAAACAAATTGAGTTCCTAGATGTGACTGTGGAAATAGAAAACAACTGTGTCCATACAAAACTTCACAGAAAAGCTACGGCAGGTAACAGTCTACTCCATGCCCTCAGCAGTCACCCAGAAAAACTTAAATGGAGTATCCCTTTTGGGGAACTGCTGAGGGCAAGAAGAAACTGTAGCACAGAAGAAAAATACCTGGCGGAACAAACGGTTATGTTGGCCAGGTTTAAAGAGAGAGGATACCCTAACTGGGTATTGACGAAAGCGAAAGAAAAAGTTTTAAGAACCGTTAGAGAAGACACACTTGCAGACAAACCTATCACTGAGAAAGACACCAGTACTAGAGTCATATTAACATACAACAAAGAATCTAAAAAAATATCTAAGATTCTTAATCGTAACTGGAACATCCTTGCCAGTGATACTACCATCGGCCACATTGTACAAGATAGACCACTGATAACCTACAGGAAAGGAAAAAACCTTAAAGACATTCTGGTTAAAGGTGATATTTCCAGTATAATTACCAGTCCACACATAGGCCTACAGGGATTTTATCCCTGTGGGCATTGCAAAGCATGTAGAAATAGTACCATGAAAAAGACCTACATTACACCCACAGGTGAAAAGATGATTAAACAATTTCTTACATGCGGCACATGTTATACCATCTACGTTTTGGAATGTCCCTGCAAAAAGAGATATGTAGGCAGCACCACATTGGCAACCAAAAGAGGGTGTTGGAACATATGAGGGCTGTAAACAATAAAGATCCCCACTATCCGGTAGCTAGACATTTTGCTGATTATCACTTGTCCAATAGCATGCTGTTAACCTTTTTTGCTATAGAACAAATTGTGCAAACCGTAAGAGGAGGCAATAGAACTCTCCAATTACGCAAGAGGGAATCCTGGTATATAATTGACTTACAAACTAAGAGCCCGGAGGAGCTCAATCAGGATGAGGAAATGAGTATTCACTTACAGGAGTAGATCACTAGTAGAATTGTCTTAATTTTAGGCCAGTTATAATATCTCTATGTTTCTATGTATATTGCTAAGAATGTGAGACATGTTTTCAGTTCGTAGGATAAGTAATTGATGATGTATGATCTTTATTTTATCTATAAGTTTCTCATGGAGTTATTTGTTGTTTTTACAGGAGAAAAGGAAGGGGTCGAACCTGAGGATCAGCTTCATTAGAATCCCCTACCCTTTTCTTCAAGTCACCATGGAAGGAGACCAAACATTACAGATAAGAGATTGGTTTTTATAATGTAACTTTGTCTCTGTTTACTTTTTATTTGTTTGGTCATATATTAGTTAGTAGTACATCACGGGGTTGGGTATTATTTGGATTTAGATATGTAGATTGTAAATAAATTGTAAAATGAATTTGGTTTTTGAGACATGGGTTTCCGACAGCAATATTGTTTAGAGGTTTAGATTCTGGGCTATAATAGGCACTGAGGGGTCGGTAGGGACCAAATGAGTTTGGTACTTTACCGATACAGGTATTATTGGCCTTTGATAGTTGCAATTTTGTTTTTTGAGAGCGAGAGTATGGATACGAAACGGGCACTAGACCAAGAGTATTCTCTCTTTCTGATCTCAGATATACCTATGGGCCATCCCCACCTGCCCTCCCTCCCCTCCCGTATGAGTTCCAGGCTCCAGTAGATCAATGGGATGCCTATACTCTCACTTCTAACATGCAATATAATGTGAATAACATGGATCAATCTGTATGATTAAAATACAGTTTTGATAGGCAAGGACTGCCAGTCATTATTAAAAATTTGGTTGTACATGTGCTGTGGATATGTTAGCAAATAATAAATCCTGTATGACCTCATGAAATAGATCCTTTGACAATATTAGATTTGAGTTGTGTAAGTATTAATACAATATAACATTATGTTTTTGTATGAGCTTAATACAGTCAGGTATCAAACTAGAAATACTAAGTGTTATTAAATAGAATACTATGTTTGTGATCTGTACAAAGTCAAATTACAGCAACAGGAGATATTTAAAGTCCATTGGGATTGTATCCTATTTGCATGTTACAAAATGGCTGCCATGCTAGCTGGCCAAGTCCTGCATTCTTTGTGCCTTTGTCTGTTTCTAGTAACCACTATGTATTGCATGCCGGTACCCATGACACATTGTGTGATCAAGCTTGCGGGTCAAGCGAAACGCGTTACCTGAATTAAACCACCTTGAGAACTGTCATCTTCGAGTGATCGCTTTATTGACTTTTGGTGAGATATATATATATATATATATATTATCTACTGGCGGTCGCCAGTAGATAGTTATAGTTACAACCTATTATCCATAGGAAATCCGCGACATTCTATTTGAAATAACTCTCTTGCCAGTTGACGTATCTTCGCGAAATTTTCAAACTTCGTGGGGCGCTCCGGTCCGCTCCTACCCTGAAAGTCTCGGGGTGATACGTCAAGCGGGGGCCGAGAAAAAGGGGGTCCCAAAACGCGTTTTCCCCATGCATTTTTCCATAGGAAACTTTAGACACGGCTACAGCCCGAACTGCTGAACGGAATTACACCAAATTTGGCAAAGAGGTAGTTCTTGGTTCAGAAAGAACCCTTTTGTTAAATGGTGTAAATCCGTTCAGTAGTTGCTGAGAAAATCAAAAGTAAAAGTACATATATATCTATGGGCACGGAGGATTCGCGCACCCTGAGCGCACCCTGCGCGCACCGTCCCGATCACGAGCTGCATGTTAATTGGCTGTCAGCTGGCTGTCAACATTCCGATTCAGGAAATGTTGGCAGCCATTTTGTCCCTCGTTAGAACCGAGGGACAGAAACAAGTGCGCAAAGCGCACAAAGGGAGCAGGGTAGAAACACCCTGACCCCCTAGGTTTGCTCAGGGGGTCCCACAAGGACCCCTGGGCAAAAAAAACATTTTTTTAAAAAATCGG
Organism: Calotriton arnoldi; assembly: GCA_963921515.1. Lineage (NCBI taxonomy): Eukaryota > Metazoa > Chordata > Amphibia > Caudata > Salamandridae > Calotriton > Calotriton arnoldi. Next base: position 727,997 of record CAWUFW010007367.1, on the reverse strand, counting down.
CAGGATGAGCTCAGAGTGCGCGAATCCTGCCAAAAAAAATCGAAGCGCGGTCTCCGCGCTTCGATTGTATTTGCCCCCGGGTGGCCCAAGTCCCGGGGGCATGGTGGGGGGTTTAATTTTATGTGTGGGGGGCCTCAAAGGGCCCCCAAGCCCGAGGACCGCCACCCCCGGGGCTTTCTTTTAAAAATGGTGCGGAGGGCTCTGAGCCCTCCCGTAGCCCCGGGGACCACCACCTCCCGGGGCTTTTTTAAAAAATTAAACAACCTGTGTGGGGGGGCTCCAGCCCCCACACGCCCGGGACCGCCACCTCCCCGGGGCACTAACAAATTAAAATGGGGGTCCGTTTTGGACCCCGAAGCCTCGGGGACCACCACCTCCTGTGCTGTGCTGATGTAGGGAGGGGGCCGCGCGGCCCCCTCCTGGAGCCCTTGATGGCCCTAGGGACCGCCACCCCCAGGGCCGGCTCCTGCAGTGTCCCGGGTGCCTACCCCCGGGACACTTTAGTTTGCTATGGCAGGACGGGAGCCTCGCGGCTCCCGTCCTGCCATAGCAAACTGCTTTGGATATTGGAAGAGAGAGCAGGGAAACCTGCTCTCTCTTCCAATATCCAAGCCGATTGCTTTCCACATGGGGAGCAGCATGTCAGCTGCTCCCCATGTGGGACTAGCAATGCCGGCTCCCAAGGGACGTGGGAGCCGGCGGGACTGTGGGGGATTGGGGACCCCCCACAGTCCCCAACGGAGAGGGCCAGCCACGGGGGATGGGGTCCCCGGGGCAAGTAGTGGCTCAGGAGGGGGCCACGCGGCCCCCCTCCCAAAAAAAGAAAAAAAAAAAACAAAAAAAAATATGGAAAGGCCGGCCCCGGGGATGGGGTCCCGGGGCCTTAAATGGCCTGAGGAGGGGGCCACGCAGCCCCCTCCCAAGAAAATAAAAAAAGGCCATGCCCCGGGGATGGGGTCCCGGGGCCAATACAGGCCCAGGAAAGGGGGGCCACGCGGCCCTCTTCCCGTTTTTTTTTTAATTAAATTTAAAAAGGGGTAAGGCCCTGGGGGATGGGGTCCCCAGGGCCCAAAAACAGGAAAAAGGAAGGGGGCCACACAGCCCCCTTCAGGGGACAAACATTTTTTTTTTTTTTAAACGATCGGGCCTGCAGGCCCCGCCTCCTTCCTTCACCACTCTGCAAACGCGCCCCTGGCGCGTTTGCAGAGAGGAACAATTCCCTTGAATACTGGGGGTCCCTGGGGGCCAACTAGCCCACCAGGAACCTCCAATATGCGCCAGGGGCTGCGTTGCAGAGACGTGTAGAGGCCACACCCCTTTTACACCTCTCTGCAACGCAGCTCTGTGGCGCTTTTGGAGGTATATGGTGGGCTAGTTGGACTCCGGGACCCTCAGGATTCAAGGGACTTAATCCCAACTTAAAACGCGCCACGGGCGCGTTAGCACAGTGGTGAAGGGAGGGCGGGGCTTCAGGTGACATGTGTGCAAACAGGCCCCGTGGCGCGTTTTAAGATGGGGAATTAAATCCCTTCAATCCTGAGGGTCCCTGGGGGCCAACTAGCCCAACAGGTACATCCAGAAAGCGCCACAGAGCTGCGTTGCAGAGAGGTGTAAAAGGGGTGTGGCCTCTCTACACGTTTCTGCAACGCAGCCCCTGGCGCATATTGGAGGTTCCTGGTGGGCTAGTTGGCCCTAGGGACCCTCAGGATTCAAGGGGACTTAATCCCCCAACTTAAAACGCGCCACGGGGCGCGTTTGCACAGATGTCACCTCAGGCCCCGCCCCTCCCTTCACCATTGTGCAAATATTCTTCTAAAATCATCCGAAATACGAATTCCGATTTACTCACCTGTTATCAGGAGAGACCTCAGTGCTGTATCTTTCAGCCCAGTACTGGTACTGAAAAGTAATTTTAACCGTACTTACCAGTAACTTGAATTTCCTTCCATAGGCTAACATTGACTGGTTTCACTTGGAAATTCTTCTAAGTGTGGAGTTTTGGAACTTTAAAATATTCCTCTAAAATCAGCCGAAATACAAATTCTGATTTACTCACCTGTTATCAGGAGAGACCTCAGTGCTGCATCTTTCAGCCCAGTACTGGTCCTGAAAAGTAATTTTAACAGTACTTACCGGTAACTTGAATTTCCTTCATAGGCTAACATTGACTGGTTTCAGTTGGAAATTCTTCTAAGTGTGGAGTTTTGGAACTTTAAAATATTCCTCTAAAATCAGCCGAAATACGAATTCCGATTTACTCACCTGTTATCAGGAGAGACCTCAGTGCTGCATCTTTCAGCCCAGTACTGATCCTCAAAAGTAATTTTAACCGTACTTACCAGTAACTTGAATTTCCTTCCATAGGATATCATTGCCTGCTTTTTGCTGAAAAAGTTTCTAAGTGTTGATTTTTGAAACATACAAATATTCCTCTAAAATCAGCCGAAATACGAATTCAGATTTACTCACCTGTTATCAGGAGAGACCTCAGTGCTGCATCTTTCAGCCCAGTACTGGTCCTGAAAAGTAATTTTAACCGTACTTACCGGTAACTTGAATTTCCTTCATAGGCTAACATTGACTGGTTTCAGTTGGAAATTCTTCTAAGTGTGGAGTTTTGGAACTTTAAAATATTCCTCTAAAATCAGCCGAAATACGAATTCCGATTTACTCACCTGTTATCAGGAGAGACCTCAGTGCTGCATCTTTCAGCCCAGTACTGATCCTCAAAAGTAATTTTAACCGTACTTACCAGTAACTTGAATTTCCTTCCATAGGATATCATTGCCTGCTTTTTGCTGAAAAAGTTTCTAAGTGTTGATTTTTGAAACATACAAATATTCCTCTAAAATCAGCCGAAATACGAATTCCGATTTACTCACCTGTTATAAGGAGAGACCTCAGTGCTGTATCTTTCAGCCCAGTACTGGTCCTGAAAAGTAATTTTAACCGTACTTACCAGTAACTTGAATTTCCTTCCATAGGCTAACATTGACTGGTTTCACTTGGAAATTCTTCTGTGTGTGGAGTTTTGGAACTTTAAAATATTCCTCTAAAATCAGCCGAAATACGAATTCCGATTTACTCACCTGTTATCAGGAGAGACCTCAGTGCTGCATCTTTCAGCCCAGTACTGATCCTCAAAAGTAATTTTAACCGTACTTACCAGTAACTTGAATTTCCTTCCATAGGATATCATTGCCTGCTTTTTGCTGGAAAAGTTTCTAAGTGTTGATTTTTGAAACATACAAATATTCCTCTAAAATCAGCCGAAATACGAATTCCGATTTACTCACCTGTTATAAGGAGAGACCTCAGTGCTGTATCTTTCAGCCCAGTACTGGTCCTGAAAAGTAATTTTAACTGTACTTACCAGTAACTTGAATTTCCTTCCATAGGCTAACATTGACTGGTTTCACTTGGAAATTCTTCTAAGTGTGGAGTTTTGGAACTTTAAAATATTCCTCTAAAATCAGCCGAAATACGAATTCCGATTTACTCACCTGTTATCAGGAGAGACCTCAGTGCTGCATCTTTCAGCCCAGTACTAATCCTGAAAAGTATTTTTAACCGTACTTACCAGTAACTTGAATTTCCTTCATAGGCTAACATTGACTGGTTTCACTAGGAAATTCTTCTAAGTGTTGATTTTTGAAACATACAAATATTCCTCTAAAATCAGCCGAAATACGAATTCCGATTTACTCACCTGTTATAAGGAGAGACCTCAGTGCTGTATCTTTCAGCCCAGTACTGGTCCTGAAAAGTAATTTTAACCGTACTTACCAGTAACTTGAATTTCCTTCCATAGGATATCATTGCCTGCGTTTTGCTTGAAAAGTCTTCTAAGTGTTGAGTTTTGAAACTATACAAATATTCCTCTAAAATCAGCCGAAATACGAATTCCGATTTACTCACCTGTTATAAGGAGAGACCTCAGTGCTGTATCTTTCAGCCCAGTACTGGTCCTGAAAAGTAATTTTAACCGTACTTACCAGTAACTTGAATTTCCTTCCATAGGCTAACATTGACTGGTTTCACTTGGAAATTCTTCTAAGTGTGGAGTTTTGGAACTTTAAAATATTCCTCTAAAATCAACCAAAGTACGAATTCCGATTTACTCACCTGTTATCAGGAGAGACCTCAGTGCTGCATCTTTCAGCCCAGTACTAATCCTGAAAAGTAATTTTAACCGTACTTACCAGTAACTTATATTTTCTTCCATAGGAATCCATTGTCTGGTTTTCAGCAAAAAGTTTCAAAGTGTTGATTTTTACAAACTACAAATATTCCTTAAAAATCACCTGTATGACTTAAACGCATTCTTTCAACTGTTTACAGGAGATGCACCAGTGCTGGATCCAGGATCCAACACTGAGTAAGAAAAAGTAACGATAACAGTTTTTACCTGCTAAGTGAATTTCCTTCCATAGGATAACATTGGTGATTCTATGAGAAAAAGTTTCTAAGTGTCAACTTTTAAAATACAATAATATTCCTTAAAAATCACGACTGTAACCAAAACGCTTTTACTCAACTGTTTACAGGAGATGTACCAGGACTGAATCTAGGATCCAGTCCTGTGGTTAGAAAAGTAATCCATAAAGTAACTAATTGCATTTAACTAGAAATTCACATTGAGCTGAATGTTGCATTGTGTTTGAAAATGTGTTGCCCATTGCAACAACTGTAACTACTGTACTTAAAAGTCTATTGCCTATGTGCAAAGTATTTAAACTAAAGTAATTCATTCTGAGAAAGTATTTTTTGTAATGTAATGTATAATGTAATTACAATGTAATTTAAAAATAAAATCTGTAAAAAAAATTGTTTCTAAAAATGTAGTAAATCAGTATGAAAAAAATTAATATAACAATTAATACATTTAAAAATTGTCATTTACAAAACCTTTGAAATTCACTGAAAAAACCGTAGGTTTCAGGCACGTTATAGTTAGAAATTAGCATTTAAAAAACCTTTGAAATTCACTGAAAAAACCATAGGTTTCAGACACGTTATAGTTACAAATTAGCATTTAAAAAACCTTTGAAATTCACTGAAAAAACCATAGGTTTCAGACACGTTATAGTTACAAATTAGCATTTAAAAAACCTTTGAAATTCACTGAAAAAACCATAGGTTTTAGGGACAGTTATAGTTACTTGGACATTGCACTCGTACAAAACCCGTGAAATTCCCCGTTATAGTTAGTTCAGCTAACTATAACTCGCGCCCCGCAATGCACTGCTGATGACGTCACATATTGCATCACTCATGACATGGTCAGTGACATCACTGATGACATCACTGATGACATCTCAAATGACATCACTGATGACATCATCCACGTGATAATCTGATGCACCTCCTCACACCCTAATATAATCTTTGATACACCCACTCTAAATTACAGACTGCCATTCGCAAAACCATAGACACTCCAACACCAATAACCACATACCCACTCACTGATTCTTAGGTCTACACACACACATCCACTCACTCACCCGTACAGTCACTCATACTTACGGTCACTCAGTACAGGACTATCATATGCACTCTTACTCCTATATAGACACTCAAACAACGCCACTCATCCATAGAGATACTCAGACACCTAGTCAGTCATGCAAATAATTAAACACACTGCCATTTACTCACCTATACAGTTATACACACACCAGCTCACTTACTCATACAAATAGTAGCACATTGTTACGCTCTTATACAATCACTGATACAAGCACACACTCATCCATACAGCCACTATCACAATCACTCACTCTTGCTTATAGCTATTTATATACTCCAACACACATATATACTGCCTTTCACATATGTAGTTACTCACACATGTACCACTGGGACATACATTCACTCACTAACACACTCTTACACACACTTACCCACCCATACAGTCTATCACAGATGCACTCTTGAAACCATCCACCCAGTGAATCACCCACTCACACATCTATGCACAGAGTTGCACACACCCCTCCCACACAAACACTCAGGCACCCATACAGATACTCAGACAAGCATTCAATAACTCATATAGACACTCATTTAGCTATTCACAAACACATGCAGCCACTTACACAGCAACAGACAGACGGATACAGACATTCACCCAGTTTAGTCACTAACCCATGCATTCAGTAAGATACGTTAAATCACTCACTTATAGAGTCAGTCACGCACCTACTAAATCATCCATACAGACACTTACACACCCACTCATTCTTCAATACGTCTTTTCCTATATATATTAAAAATATTTAAACTTTACAGAAACACACAGTCACTGGATGATGTCATCAGTGATGTCATTTGAGATGTCATCAGTGATGTCATCAGTGATGTCACTGACCATGTCATGAGTGATGTAATATGTGACGTCATCAGCAGTGCATTGCGGGGCGCGAGTTATAGTTAGCTGAACTAACTATAACGGGGAATTTCACGGGTTTTGTACGAGTGCAATGTCCAAGTAACTATAACTGTCCCTAAAACCTATGGTTTTTTCAGTGAATTTCAAAGGTTTTTTAAATGCTAATTTGTAACTATAACGTGTCTGAAACCTATGGTTTTTTCAGTGAATATATATATATATATATATATATATATGTGTGTACCAATAACATAAAATCTAATTAAAAAAACATTCTATTATAAATTAAAACATTAAACATTAAACTATTTAAAAAAATGTAAACTTAAATTTCCCACTCCAGTGAGTGCAACAGTAGGGAAAGTGTTGAATAGCGGAGGGGTAAAAACTACTATTCCCACTCCAGTGAGTGCAACAGTAGGGAAAGTGTTGGATAGCAGAGAGGTAGAACTATTCCCACTCCAGTGAGTGTAACAGTAGGGAAAGTGTTGGATAGCGGAGGGGTAAAAATTACTATTCCCACTCACAGTGAGTGCAACAGTAGGGAAAGTGTTGGATAGCGGAGGTGTAAAATTACTATTCCTCACTCCAGTGAGTGCAACAGTAGGGAAAGTGTTGGATAGCGGAGGGGTGAAAATTACTATTCCCACTCCAGTTGGGTGCAACAGTAGGGAAAGTGTTGGATAGCGTGAGGGGTAAAATATACTATTCTCACTCCAGTGAGTGCAACAGTAGAGAAAGTGTTGGATAGCGGAGGGGTAAAACGTACTATTCCCACACCAGTCAGTGCAACAGTAGGGAAAGTTTGGATTGCGCGGGGGTACAAATTACTATTCCCACTGCAGTGAGTGCAACAGTAGGGAAACTGTTGGATAGTGGCGGGATAAAATTTACTATTCCCACTTCAATAATTGTAAAAGTAGGGAAAGTGTTGGATAGCGGAGGGGTAAAAATTACTATTCCCACTCCAGTGAGTGCAACAGTAGGGAAAGTGTTGGATTGCAGAGGAGTAACAATTAATATTCTCACTCCAGTCAGTTCAAAATTAAAAACAAACGCAATTTTACCAATAAAAATATTTGAAAAACAAAATAAATTAAAAAATATATAAATATGTTAAAAATTCAAATACAAATATATTTAATATTAATTTTTACAAAAACATATTATAATGTTAAATACATATAACAAATACCTACAAATATTATATTAAATAAAATAAAAATAATTTCCAAACAAATAAATATTTTTAATTAAAAATTATTTAGAAACAAAAACATTATTATTACATAAATTTACTTTTTTTATTTCCTACCCTATAACACCACACAATTCACAACCCACATCTAAATTTAAAAAAATGTACTTCCTCAACTAACATAATTAATTACCAATTAAAGAAATATTAATAATTAAAAAACAAATTAAAACTCATAAAAATTATTTAACTTCCCACACTTTACCCCTATAATCCCCACAACCCACAGCTAAAATTAAACTGTAAAAAAATTAATTACACAATTAAAACTTATTTTCAATTAAAAAACTAATAGTATTTAACAACTAATTATAAAGTAAGTAAAATTAATTTACTCCCCACACTGTACCCCTATAACAATAAAACCCACACACAAAAAATATAAACAAATACCCTAATTAAATATAAATTAATTAATTAATATTAATGATCAACTAATTTTTAATTAATTAAACAAAAATTACTTCCCACCCTTTACCCCTATAAACCCCACAACCCACACCTAAAATTAATTACACAAATTCCATATTTAATTTTCAATTAATTAATTAATATTAATTAACAACTAATTATTAATTAATTAAACATAAATTACTTCCCACCCTTTACCCCTATAAACCCCACAACCCACACCTAAAATAAATCACACATTTACTATAATTAATTATCAATTAATTAGTTAATATAAATTAACAACTAATTATTAATTAATTAAAAATAAATTACTTCCCACCCTTTACCCCATAAAACCCATAACCCACACTTAAAAAAATCACACAATTACCATAATTAATAATCAATTAATTAGTTAATATAAATTAAGAACTAATTATTAATTAATTAAACATAAATTACTTCCCACCCTTTACCCCTATAAACCCCACAACCCGCACCTAAAATTAATAACACAATTTCCATAATTAATTTTCAATCAATTAATTAATTTAAATTAACAACTAATTATTAATTAATCAAAAATAAATTACTTCCCACCCTTTACCCCTATAAACCCCACAACCCGCACCTAAACAAAATTACACAATTACCATAATTAATTATCAATTAATTAATTAATATTAATTAACAACCAATTAATAATTAATTACAAATAAATTACTTCCCACAGTTAACACTATAAAATTAAATTAAATAAATAAAAATAATCATTAATTTATTATAATTAAATTACTTCCCACCCTATTCCCCTATAAACCCACAACCCGCTACGGAACTAAAAAATGCAAAATGTAATTAAAATAAAATTCATAACTACTAAAAATTTAACACATATATTAAAAACACATAAACAATACTTATACAAAAAAATACATCACATACATTTAAAATATAAACTAAAATACATAACACTAATTAAAAAATCGATATTTTAAACATCTATATTTTTGCAAACAATATTAATGACTTCAATATTTTTATTAAACGATATTTCTTACCTTAAATTCGATATTCTTGACCACGATATTCTTGCTGTCGATATTTCTGAATCACGATATTTACAACTCGATATTTGTGTAAGTCGACATTTCCAACTCAATATTCTGTCTCAGCACCCACCCACACATATTGGTCTTCTTTAGAAAAGTGCATGAAAGGGTTAACACATACTAACCATTCAGGAATGGAGTGACACATGAAAAAATAAAAGCTATGTTTTTAATGTTGCCTGCCGCACTATCAGAGGGTGCAAAGTTGAAAATGATTCCATTAATGGGTGCTTTGTGTGAGAGTGGTGTGCCATTCTTACGCTTAGTTTTATATTTCCTGACAGTATTGTATGTATCTAATAAGACCAAAAATAATATTTGATCAACAAACTCAATTTTCAGGAATGTGAATTTCATTTAATTTGGAGAAAAAAATGATTGAAAAGGGAAAGTGCTGTAGTTAGTACCGAATTGCTTATCCATCCTTCAAAAGAACCACAGGGGTGTCAGCAGGGTTTGGAAGAGAAGGGAAGCTGCGCTTTTGCTTTCTATGCAAGTATGTAGCCCCATGGTATGGGTACTATGCTGAGGGGATAGTGTATTAGTGATGTCCCTCTGATTAATGCGAAAGCTTCTAGATATCCAGCTCAGCAGTACGCCATTCCTGGGATGTCTCAGCTTTTGAGTCTATCATCATTCTTGGCTGCCTGTGAGAAGGGTATTGTCAACTCATCTCATGCTTGGGCTGTTGGGTACTTCCTAAATCTCCTTGACTCTTTCCTATGCAGGACTTTGTTTTCATTGGATGTAAACCATATGACTGCGTTAACCCACTGGCATACAAGAGTTCTCACTGTGTTGTAGCTTATAGTGCTTTCTCCCCTTTATATCCTATCCTGCGAAAAGGGGGCCACCACTGGGCACCAACATACCATGTGTATAAACCAACCACTACAAGGCATCCAACTCTTCTCCTGCATGTGCCCTCCTTTACCCAGAAACTGCCAACGAGTATCAAGCCAGCCTATGTGGTAATATGTAGCTTAGAAACATCCCAATCAATCCATGTTAGCACACTAACTACACCTTCTGCCTGCTTTGATTTCCACTCCACCTCAGTCATTATCTTCTTCAAAGCAAACATCCTAGCGCTTTATTATACACTAGGTACTATGTATTCTTCCTTTAAGAATTTCTACACTGTCACAGATTTAAATATGCGTCTAATCATGCACAAGGGAGGGCCTCTCCAGATATGTTTTAATTACAACTTTTGCAGCTAAGCAGCTGTCTGAAATGTTCAGTTTTATTTCTTGCAGGATGCACTCATTTGTCTTTAGGTATTAATCAAATGTATCTTTGTATTCATTTTTAAAGCAATATATCTTTATTTTTTAAGGTTGTCGTGTCATTACTTGCTTTGATTGTCACTCCTGTTTCAATCAGGTGAACCTTTGCTTTAATCATATTGATATTTGGAATGCTTGTTGATTGATAATCTCACTATAAAAACTATATCAGTGCTTCCCAAACTTTTTAGAATCGCAACCACTTTTTAGCATGGCAAACGTTCGTGACCCACCTAGCTTTAAAGGACATGAAGCAGGCGATTTTTTAATGTAACTAAAGCATCATGTGGTAGCATCCTGTCCTTTATAGACAACACATTTTCCTTTGAAATGGCCACTAAATTTGCACTGACATACAGTTTCACTGATAAAACTATATGAAACTGTATTACACTGAAATGAAAATGCGTGGAAATTTGGTTTCAGTGAATTTCATTTGCGCATAACCAAGAAAATGTGTCTGGACTTGCTTTGATTGTATTAAAATCTTTGTTTCCATCACACTTCAGAATTACAAAACGGTGTGGTTCCTTTTTGCTTTCCGAACTGCTAAATGTGTGCAAGTCATTTACAAGTATTTACATTTTGTTGTATGGTACAAAAAATACATCCTACAGTACTTTCTATTTACACTCTCCTTACCCCAGCTAGATTGTCACAAAATTCACTTTTCTCTGGCTTTTGCCATGTCAAATAAATATAAGCAGCAACTTGTCAGAAGACATGGCTTGACATTTGATCTCTGTCATTGAAGTGCAGCAAATATGACAAGATAAATACAGAATTTAAAGGCAGTGGCTCCCTTCCAGGAAACACTAAGGGGCATATTCACAAGGAGCTATCGCCGAATTAACGGCACTTTATCGCAGCCAAAGTCATGATAAATGTACCCCCCCATTCACAAGCCGGTGTTAACAGCCCACAGCACCAGTTTACCCGCGATAGCAGCCGCAAAAAACATCGCCACAGAGGACCCTCGCAAATATCGCTAATGAGATGCAGAGTAGGCGATCCCGTGACAAAAGCAGAGACAACAGCACATCTCAACATTCACAACGACCAGCCACATCCGCGATAAAAGCACAAAACAGGTGATATGGCGCGTTAGCACCAGGAAATCTACACCTGCTCTGACCTGGTGTAAAGTCGGACGGCAGCCAGCACCACAAAAGGGAGCACAGCCCAGGGCCACATTCGAAGGGCAACAGATGCCATGGAGCCACCAATCATGCGACCCGGACACCCAAGAGGGCCACAACACCCACCGCCACGACCCCATCCCACACCCGGAACCCCCCCCCCCGGACTAACACAGACGCAGCGCAGACAAAGACAGCGGAACCCCAGGAAATGCACCAGCCGCACAGACCCAACACCTGACAATGTCACCTTCCACTACAGGCTGAAAGGGACAAGGCTTGAAAGGCTTGAAAGGTTGGCTGCTTACTTTGTATTTTAATACTCCACTGCTGCTATTTTAAAACTAAACCTTCCATACTGTTTGACTCGTTTTCCGCTGCTATTGACATTTGGGGGCTGAAAGGGTTTTAAATTGTATTGTTTTTATTTGTGTTACTTGGAGTGTGTTAAACTCCTTTTACTTTGCCTACTCTCCTCTCGGTACGTGGCGGCCATCTTTTTGGGACACGTGTCGGGGCGGTTAGCGTTCCACTCTTTTACCACCCGGCCATTTCACTATTTAATGGACACGGGACGGACGCGCAGCGGGCGCGCCTAAGGCAAGCCCGTCTGCGCCCGTCTGCGCCCGTCTGCGCCCGTCTGCGCCCGTCCGAGCCCGGTCGGGTCCAGGGGCCAGGCTTGTTGGACCTATTAAACCAGGTACCTATAATTACTCACTGTTTCAGTTAAAGCAACTGAGGACTATTAAGTGTCCTGACTGCAGTCTTCTTGATTTCGAATTTATGACTTCACCTTGCCCCTGTTGTGGATTCGCATTTAAGCCTAGTAAGGCTCATAATCTAGCTTCTGATAAGTCCCAGGTGACTCCTTTGGTTAGTTGCCATAAGGAAGTGAAGAATGTCTTCTCTTTTCTTTATATCAATTGTCGTTCACTTGCTAAGCACAAGCTAGATATTTTGGACCTTCTGCTTAATGAGCAACCAGATGCCATTTTCCTTACCGAAACTTGGCTTCACGGAAGCTCTGGACCTGATATAGCAATTGCTCTGCCCCCTAATTATGCCCTTGTTAGAAGAGACAGGGGAATTAAAATCGGAGGAGGTATAGCTATTATTTTTAAGAAATCGTTCACCTGTAAATTTGATAGTCTATCCTTCCAGGACTGCGAGGCTGGCCATTTCAGACTTGTTTTAACCCCCAATTTATTTTTTCTGGAATTTTGCTCTATCGGCCACCAGGGCCTGCAGGGGCCTGGGCTGTGTCTTTCCGGGTCTAATCCTGCCTTATCTTGTTGACGCTACTAATTTCACCATATTGGGTGATCTCAATTTGCATCTTGATGAAATAACCTGTGCCACTAGTGCGACTTTCATCGCAGACTTTGCTGCGGTTAACCTGATGCTCTGCAATTCGGGACCCACGCATGCGGCGGGCCATCTACTTGACCCCATTTTCTCGAACCTGCATAATATTCACTGCTCCCCTACTTTGCCTGTACTGTGGTCTGATCACTTTCTAGTTGGCTTCCAAGTTTCTGCTCACTCTCGTGATCCTCCTCCAACGATCTCTGGTCTTACAGCCAAATCGAGGAAATGGGGAAAATTGAACTCTGATATGTTCAATAATATGTTAACTAAAACTGCCCCAACAGTTGGCTTTTCATTTGCAAACGATGTTGTTGCTGTCCATAATTGGATTTTTAATTCGGTAGAGGCTTGCCTTCCTCTATCTGCTATCAAGGCCAATAACCATCGTCCGCCTGCCCCTTGGTTTACGGAGATCTTAAAAGCGGAAAAAAGCAAATGTAAAAACTTGGAGAGGCGTTGGAGATTGACATATGCTCCTGAGGCCAAATCAATTTACAAAATGGCTCTAAGGGCTTATCATATACTTTGTAAGTCTGCACGCTCTGATTATGTGACTTCAGCTATCTCCAGAGCACATAATAATTCTAAGCAATTATTTAAACTTGTAAAAAATCTGTCTGGGGCTGACTGTTTGCCTGCTTCGCCTGATTTGAGCGCTCCACACTGTGAGGAGCTTGCCACTTTCTTCTTGAGGAAAGTTGAATTAATTTATGATTCATTTCAAGAATCTACATCTAATAATGCCTCACAGCTTTCCGGAAATCTTCTTTTTCCGACTAATGAGGAGTCTGCACAATATGATTCGCGTGATAATCACTCTGATAACATTGATTGCTGGGCACCCCTAGACATTGATTCTTTTAGGCGAATATTGGGCAGCCTTAAATCAGGCTCCCCTAGAGACCCCATCCCTGTTACTGTGCTTCAGAAACTTGCACCTTCATCCTTGTCTTTGATCATGGAGCTGCTTAATGCCTCTTTAGCAGAGGCTACTGTTCCATCTATTTGGAAACACGCAATGGTTTTGCCATTGTTAAAGAAGGCTACGGCTGACCCCACTCAATTAGCTAATTTTAGGCCCATTTCTCTCCTTCCTGCTTTCTCCAAAATTCTGGAAAAGCATGTCAATTCACAATTGACATCTTTTGTGACCTCTCAAAACTTCCTTCATGGCTCTCAATCTGGCTTCAGAGCGGGCTTCTCTACTGAAACCGCTTTGCTTGGGGTCACAGATATGGTGCGCCAGCAAGTTGTGCGGGTGGTACTGTGGCACTTATACTTTTGGATTTAAGTGCCGCATTTGACACTGTATCACATTCTGTGCTATTGCATGCGCTTCAATTACTGGGAGTGACTGATAAAGCCCTCAAGTGGCTTGCTGATTTCCTGACTAATCGAACGTTTCAGGTTTTCTCGCCGACAGCATGTTCCGAGATTCACAATTCGCCTTATGGGGTTCCCCAAGGCTCGATCCTCAGCCCTTTACTATTTAACATTTATGTCAGACCTATGGCGAGGATTGCTGAGGAAGTAGGGTTGTCTCTTTTTTCATACGCCGATGACACCCAGATTGTGTTCTCCCTCTCTGCGGATGGAGCCCACAATCCTTCCTTACTACAGGCCGGTTTGAGGAACATTGCAGGTTGGATGCATACCAGCCTGTTGAAACTTAACGGCGAGAAAACAGAAGTTCTGATTGTGGGCAGAAATAAAGACTTGTGGGGTTCCCATCACTGGCCCACTGAAATGGGTCCTCTGCCCCAGCCTAAACATCAAGTTCAAAACCTGGGTGTCTTAATTGATGACCAACTGTCCATGAAGCAGCAAGCAGTGAGAGTAGCCTCGACTTGCTTCACAATCCTTAGATAGCTAAAAAAAATCTTATGGATGTTGCCTTCCTCTACCCAACGTACTGTGGTCCAGGCTCTCATTACCTCAAGACTGGACTACTGCAACATCTTGTATCTGGGTGCCGCCAAGGAGGTGGTACGCAAGTTACAACTAGCGCAGAATGCTGCTGCGAGGCTGCTTTGTAGGATACCTAAAACTGCTCCCATTTCCAGTTCAATCCGGGATCTCCATTGGCTCAGGATTGAAAGCCGCATTAAGTTTAAGGCACTGAGTCTCATGTTCAAGATAAAATCTGGAAAGGTACCTCCTTATTTGAAGACTCTTGTTCATCCTTATGTGCCATCTCGTGCTCTGCGCTCAGCTACCCAGGCCAAGTTTATTGTTCCTAGGACGAGATTAGTGCGCATGGGCGATCGTTCCTTCTCTCATTTGGGACCCTCCTTATGGAACTCCCTTCCGTTTGATCTTCGAATTGAATATTCGTATGAGAACTTCCGCAGGGGTTTAAAAACTTGGTTATTTAACATGCAGACCCCTCTGTCTGCGTTGGCTCCTTTCAGGCGGCGCCGGGAAACCCTAGGGTAGTTGTGCGCCTTATAAAATTAAAATAACATAACATAACCAACCTACGCATCCTGACCATCATTGCCTAACAGGCCTACGGCAACAACACAGCGGACAACCAACATCCGACCCCACTCAAAGCTGATGGCGTGGCTGCACCTGTTGGCCCCTGGGACCCCCCATCCAACACCCGCCAGAGTCAGAGGACTCTCACAGCCAGCCACATACAAGTCCCCCACACCTGTCCTGGACATCACCATCACCCTGGTACCCCAGTCCCCATACGTACAACACAAGGCGCAGGATCCACTGGAGACCAAGCAAGGACCATACGCCATAGCAGGATGCACACACGTGTTGGGGGAAACACACAGCACACATGTACTACCTGTGCCCCCTGGTGACACAGCACACAACCACCGCAACAGGAAGCACACGTCTCACACCAATGTGCAGGCAACAACAGAACACCGTGGAACACCCAACAATGTTGCCTCCAAATACACAGCCAGTGTGCATGATACCTTCATCCTCCGACAGTCCATCACCAACCAGCGTTCCCAGGATGGCAACAAGGGAAATGTACAGCCCCTTGGCAATATACAAATGAACATCCCACACACCTCAACACCACAACCATGCAACTCACAACTCTGGCAATGCACACGTCACAAAATCACATACAACAGGCACAACAATATGCCCACCCACCAGACACGACAGAACAACTTACAATGTCCACATGGGCAAGCCCTGAACATGAGCCAGCAACGGCATGGCACCTCCAGCCACATAATAACTGAATGTGGGGAGAGGTGGCAACCAGGCATGTGTGAAGGATGCAGTAGAACAATGATTGGGAAAGTACACAATGCCAACAGTGCCGGAGATGTGCTGGACACCTCGCAGTATGCAGAACACACCCATATCCATGGCGACATACACCGCTTGCGTATGGAGTGTAGTGGATGCCACCATGTCACCACAGCCAGTGGGGGACATCGCGGAAATGTTGCCTGTTACGCCCCCCCTAAGCGTCAGCGGAGTGGGATGGCCCAGCGTACGCCACGCCAGCGTAGGGGTGTGAATAAAAAGCACGTAGGCCTGGGCGTGGTCCCCTTCCGGAAAGACCAACATCTCTGCCAGGGCGGCACCTCCCACCCTGCCACGAGGCCGACGCCGTCCTCGTGAGCCGAGTTGCCTGCGATGCAGTGCGCCTGCCGGACCCCGGCACGCTGGACCACGAACACGTCAGGCCAGCCCCTGCGCAGCCAGGCCACACTGATCACCTTCCGACACCAGCGTGTGTCAAGGAGGGCCCACCACGTACCGGCGCAAGCTCCAAGCCTGAGTCCCGCGAACTTGGAAGTCAGCTCAGACCACCAGGCCTCCACGACACAGGCCCGCTTTATTCCCTTTTTGTTGATGTACTCCACTGCCGCCCCCGAACTATTCTTCGGACCAGTAGGCCCCACATGTGGAACGGTGTCTTGAGTCATGAATGGCAGTGACCCCATATCCCGGCCAGTGGCCACAGCACCAGACCCCCCCAGTTCAGTGAGGCATAGTTCCATATGGGCATCTTGCGACACGTGGTGCCACTAACCCTGTTCAACGCCAGCCTGCTACACGTGGTGCCACTAACCCTGTTCAACATCAGCCTGCTACACATGGTGCCACTAACCCTGTTCAACGCCAGCCTGCTACACGTGGTGCCACTAACCCTGTTCAACGCCAGCCTGATACACGTGGTGCCACTGAACCTGAACTACGCAGGCCGGTGGGGCCATCCAACCTATGCCGTCGACACAAGGTGAATGGGCCGTGCTGACCGCTGCCTCAGGCCTACACCACGGTCAGGTAAGTCACACATTTGGAACTGAGTCTTGATTACACCATGGCAGTGAACATTATTTAAGGCAGAGAACTATTCACCATACACCCTTCGATGTGGTGGCAACAAGTCTGTGCATGGCATCAAAACCACACATGTCTGTGGGCATACGCGGACCACTGCCCTCGGCCTACGCTGCGCACAAGTGGGATCACAGAATTGGAACTGAACATCGGTAATTCAAAAGGCTGAATACATGTCTTCGCACGCATGGAGGGGCGTAAGAGGATGACGCGTTGCAGGCCGGAGGGAACAGGATCATCATCATGGAGGTGATTGAACACTACTGAAGTCACAAAAAGTACTCCCCTAATGCCACATGCATATAGATTCGTAGATGGAACAAACCTCAAAAAACTATAAGACAATGATAGAGTACACCACCTGATGGTGGGCAAGGAAGCAATCCTTCTTGTTTTATATACCCTCACACACCCTAGTGGTGTCATGCTTCATCATCGGGTCATCCTGACGCCTAAAAGTCAGGAAGGGCTCGACCAATCTTTCAGGGAGCTCTTAATAATATGTTTTTGGCCAGGGGGAATAAAGATTAAAAATCTCAGCGAGATCCCGGTGTCCCTTTATTTTGGATCTCACTGAAATATTAAAAGAAAGTAAAACTAGGTTCTTTGGGATATTATGGTCCTAGTACCCTAATGCCAACATGTTTCAGTCCATGAAAAGTCCCACTAAGGGTACTGGACTTTCTTCAGGGCAGAGGAATAACACCCCCTGGAAAGTAAACGAAAGGGAGTGGGAATTTCCCTACCCTAATTATAATAAGGGCAGATAGCTGCTCCTTAAGCTACTCCTGTTTAGGACACAGAGTTGATCGCTCCATCTGTAAAGAAAGAAACAACAAAACAAAGAAACATAGTGTATGAATCTTTCTAGATGAATTTGCCTTCTTAATTCAGTGAAAATACTCCTCACCCTCGTGCCACGTTGGATGATGAGGAAATGACTCACTCACTAGCCTTTATTTGGCGTGTGTGATACCACTTTAACTCATAGATTCATTCAATTGCGTGATCTAGAGAAAGTAGAAGTGCAGTGGCGGACTGTTTCCAGCAAACTGACATTAACTGCAATCGTGTGTCTGTGATTCATTGTGTGTTCCGTAATACACTCATTCTGTAACTCAACATCCGCCATACTCCCTCGCCATTAGGCTCGCATTCACAACCACCCATCTTACCCCTATTTAGGTGGAGTAATGCTTCGCGTCGGGCTTCGCAACAATGGGGTAGTCTTGTCGTCACACACTAGTGTGATAGAAACCCGAGTCAGGTTGTTATCATTTGTTGGTTTTGCAGATGAATGGAAAAAAACGTGAAAGAAAAAGAAAGAAAATTGGAAAAAAGACACATAGATTAACCAATCTTAATGTAAATAAACTGAGACACCAACAAAACCTCCAAATCATGGAGTGTTGCACTTATGTCTCAGTCAATTCATTCCATTCACCATTACTCACGATTCCAAAGATCCTTCCCCACGATAAACCTACTAGGTCTCGGTCCCGCCGGCTCTGTACTTCATGGGTCCTGACAGCCAAATTTAAAGTGGTAAAGATGCCACGCGAACCCAGGAAACGGAGAACCCGTCCACTTCCGGGTTGCGCTATGATGATTACCGGTGGCTCGTCGGGGCCGCTAGGGACGCTGGGGATTGTAGTGCCAAATAGGAGACAAACCCGAGATATCACGGAAAAATAGACAGCCAGGAAAACGAGGACTTTGACTAGGTCAAACAAGATATTTTATCTCTTAGATATGTGAGAATAATAAGGATTAAAGTCCATTAAAACACGGATAGGCAATAGGAGTGGATACTGCCTATTGCCTGTATTATATAGGCTGATGGAAAATATGTCTATGGCGGAGGACCGCCAAAAAAGATGATAAAAGGAAAATAAAAATAAAAATAAAAGAACCACTTGAAACTTTATAACTAAGTTGGCACAAAAGGGAGTAATAGCCCAATCGAAACGATATATACACACACAAAGAGATTTTGTGATTAAGATGATTACTCCAAACTATTTTATTTCGTCAAATCTAAAGGTACTGTGGGTGCTGACAATGTCCTGAGTACTCCTAATGTTTAACAATGCCAAATGGAACTTGCGGAAGACATAATCCCAGAAGGGGATATATGACTACTCTTGATTTAATTGGTTCCAAGGTATAGAATCATTCAATCCTGTGATGTGAGTCTTAAGTCTATAGACCCATCTTTGTTCTCGTTCTAAAAGGGTCTTAGTCATATTGCCTGTACCTCTTACTTTCTCAATAACTGTCCAACTGATATCTTTATCAGTGTGTTGTTTCTCCAAATAATGGGATGTCAGTCTTGTCGCTGTAATAGCCCTCCGTATGGTACTCCTGTGTTCGCTTATACGCACCTTGACCTTCCTTCCTGTCATGCCAATGTACATCAATTGGCATGGACATCTGATCATGTAAACAACGTTGTCGCTATTGCAATTAGTATGCGACCGCTGTTCCCATGCGTGGTGCATACCTAGATCAATCTCTTTCGTATGTTCAGTAAAGGCACAAGCTACACATGAACCACACGGGAAATGACCAGTTACTGGAGGATTATTCCAAAGTGTGGTCTGTTGGGTAGTTCTTACAGTGCCAAATTTAGTATGTATTAGAGCATCTCTGATACTCCTATTCCTGCGAAAAGAAAACAATGGTTTATCAAAGGTAAGTCTATTAGATGTTAAAATAGACCATCTTTTATTGATTATTTTCTTAATGGTATTTGAAGAGGTGTTATATGTTGTAACACATATAAGTGTATCTTTCGTTTGCTTTTCGTGGTTTTCAAGGAGCGCTTCTCTGGGAGTGTTCCTTGATCTCTTTTGGCCTTGTCAATGATCCTTTTCGGGTAAGCTCTTTCTGTCAATTTTTTGGACAAAATTTCAGCCTCAGTTTTATAGTCTTTTAACTCTCTACAATTCCTGCGGATTCGCAAAAACTGCCCGATGGGTAAATTCTCACGTAGTGCACGTGGATGTGCACTGTTAAAATGGAGGAGACTGTTCCTATCAGTGGGCTTGGTATAGAGGAGGTGACCAATCTTCCCTCTTTGGCATTGATTTTAACATCTAAAAAGGCCACTTGTTCGTTGTTACTGGTTATTGTGAATTTCAAATGGGGATTGAGCTGGTTAATCCACGTATAGAAGTCATTAAGAGAGGAAGAATCTCCCTCCCAAATGACCAAGATATCATCTATGTACCGTAGCCACTTCTTAATGTGGCTCGAATAAGGGTTGTTAGACCAAATGTGATGTTCCTCTAATTGGCCAACATACAAACACGCTATACTGGGCGCGAACGTGCTGCCCATAGATGTTCCATGGACTTGGAGATACAGCTGTTCTTCAAAACTAAAAAAGTTCTCAGTGAGGGCTAGACGCATAAGATCGATAACCCAGTCTACTGGAGCATCCCACGTCCAGGTACCTCTCCGTAAGAGGCCCTCAATGACCCTTATGCTCTCTTCCTGTGGGATGCTAGTGTATAATGCTTCCACATCCAGGCAGACCATCTTATTAAGTGCCGGATCGTAGGTTACATCTGTGAGGAGATTGAGTAAATGTTTAGTATCCTGTACATATGACTTCATGTGTGGAACAAGCGGATGAAGGAACCAGTCAGTGTATTTCGAGATGGGTTCTAAAAGAGACCCTATCCCTGACACTATAGGTCTGCCAGGTGGCGGTGTTCTGCCTTTATGTATTTTAGGTATCGTATAGAAAAGTGGTACTCTAGGATTGTCTGGGTTAAGGAACGTATGCTCCTTTTTAGTGATCCAGTCTCGATTTAATGCTTCTTTCGTTATAGTACTGATTGTCTTTTTTAATCGTGCTGTAGGATCTCTTATTATTCTTTTATAATACTTGGTATCTGCCAAGAGATCCATGCAGGCTGTCCTATATGCTGTGGTACTCTGGACAACTGTCGCACCACCCTTATCAGCTGGTTTTATAATAATGTCCGGCCTGTTACTAAGGGTTTTCAATGCCTCTCTCTCTTTTTTGCTGAGGTTGTCATAGGTGTGCCTCCTGGGTTGCAATTCTTCAATTTCCTTAGATACACATTCTTCGAAAGCAATCACTTCCGGGGGCATAAGTGATGCTGGTGGACAAAAATTAGATTTAAGACGTAAGGGGGTGTGTGCAGTATCCACCTCAGGTCTTTCTTTGTCTGCAAAGAATGTCTTTATCCGTATCTTACGGAAAAACTCGCTCAACTCACAACGCATCTCAAACTTGTCAAGAAACGCCGTGGGTACAAATCCCAATCCTTTGTCAAGGACGGAAATCTCATCTGGTGTCAAAATGTGGTCTGTCAGGTTAACCACTAATCCCTCATTGAGCTGGTGCTCGCTTGCGAGGCCTTGGTCATACTCCGGGTGCTCACAGACATATTCTCGTCCTGCCATTGTACTTGTCTGTTGTTCTTTCTGCCACGTCTGCCCCTTCTTCCGCCCTGTCCTAAAAAACGATTCTGGTTGTAATTGGGTTGAAAAAAGGGGCCTCCCTGATAATGTGGGGGTCCTTGAAAATGCGGGGGTCCTTGGAAAGGAACTGGACCATAAGGATTCGGCCAAGGGAATAGTTGTGGAGGTGGGTAACTTTGATTGTAATTACCTCTCCTGGGCCTCCTTGGTCTGCCTTTCCAACTCCTATTGGACCCATCACTGGACCAAGCCTCCTGTTCTGAATCGGAATTGCTGCAATCTGCCTGATATGAAGATCCTGATTCCGAATTATCCGGATTTTTGTAATCTTCCTTTATATATGGGTACACTTTATCATGTGCACATTTTTTCAAATCTTTTTGCAATTTGTTTACTTTACTTTGCATCAGGAATTCCTTGTGTTCCCCAATCTCTTTATTTACCTCCTCTAACTTTTTTTTGAAGAGAGTGATTTTAATTTCTGTCATAAGTGCATCTTCACTCGTTTTAATTTTTACCAGGATCGCATCTGAAAGGCGCTTTGCCGTATTAATGATAAGAATCAGCCAATCGCGTGTGCACCTCCACGCGATAAGCGACCATTCTTTCTTAATAAGTTGGTCTTCTAGAAATATTCTAGGAGCATTGGTGACTAATAAGCCCCTAGGTGCTGAATTACCACGTAAATACTCTGTTAATATAGCACCATGAAGAAGAATCTTCATCTGGGTGCGCTTCAATTCTTTCAGCTCGTCCCAGTTTTGAGTCTGGCTAAGGCTTTGTGTAATATTTGTATCTGAAAACAGGGATGGTCCAGATAAAATGGCACTTGCCATGTCATCTGAGTATCCTATACCTAAAGTCTCTGATGGTATTGGAACATTCATCTTTTCGTTCCTTTAATTGGCGAAGATAAAGAAAAAGGAAAAAGGAACAGGAATTCGGGGAAGTGATAGTGCGGAGTGAACACTACTGGCAACTGCCACTGTGTCACTAACTCTGTGCCCCACGAGCCAACGACAGGTGGCTGTGGGCCCATGCTGACCGCTGCCTCCAGCCTACACTGCGGTCCAGTAGGTCACAGAGACTTGATTTGGCAATGTTGGAGTTCACATCTGTGTACCGGCATCATCGCAGACTGCATCCCCTCTGAGCACCTGTGCCACTAAGTGTGTTCCCCGACATTCATGGACACTCACTGGTCGTACATTGGTGGCGTTTGTGTCAATGGAATAGGGGCTAGTTTTCATCCTCATGTAGCTGATCCTGAATTGTTGGTGGCAACGAGGGTTGCGCTTTCCACTCATCAATTTGCTTCTTCCGGATAACATCAGACCTTCCGCATCATGCCCTGGGGGACACCTTCCATTGTCCCCCGCAACACTCCGCAACATACACCTCGGACATTGATGGGGACCCGCTCAGGTCGCATGGCCCATCTGACTGCACCGCAAGTCACCGTCCCATGGCTGGGTGCCTGTGCCCGCCGCAGTGCATCCGGGGCCACTAACTCTGTGCTGCTCAGGCCTGGGACCCCTTCTTCTGAGACATTGAATGGCCTCTGTAGCGAAGGTCTTGGGGTCATCAACGCCATGTGTCTGTGGCCCTGCGCTGTCCGCCTCCTCCGGCCCCAACTGCGGGCCACAAGGGCCCACACATGGCATTGAGTCTTGACCGGCCCAGACGTCGCATCACCGCAGGAGGCACACGCCACCACGGCAAGGACCACCTCCAACCGCCATCTGCCAAAGTCGAAAGGGTGGTCCTGACAGACCTACAGATTTGCCCAGACATGTCGTGGATGCCATCATCGGCCTGCTGCCCTGCTCAGCACTCCAGGTGCCAGTGACTCAGTGCACCGCAAGCCATTGTCCGTTACTGATTGAGTTTTGTGTTGTTGTGAGGTTGCGCAGCAATGTCACCTCATGCAGTGTGGAAGACCTGGGACCATGAGGAGAAGGATGTGTCAAGTGAGTGGACGGGAGAAGGCACAGACAATGGGAGGGCAGGTGGCAGCAGCCCCAAGGCAGGAATGCAGACTGGTGGCGGTAGTCAAGCTACACACCCGGATCTGATACTGGGTATTGCGCTGTGGACTGCGGATGCAACTGTCACCTCAGGCAGTGTGGGAGACCTGGGACGTTGATGAGGAAGTTGATGCAGGTCTAACACACTCCACTGCATCTGCATCAGGACTAACCCGAAGGGACACAATCCTAGCAATTCCTTCACATGAGCGCGCTCTTCTCTAGTGCCCCTACCTCAGTGCACTGCAACTCACGGAACGTCCAGACTGAATATTGGGTGACCTCTGTCCTTACTCCGGATCCCTCCATGTTGCTCTGCAATTGACTCTGTTATGCTGGTGTTTTCTGTTTCCATTGCACTGGTGTCCACTGTTCAGGTTGTTGGCAGCACCAAGCACTCCGTGCGGGCTGGCTTATACTCACCCCACACACATCCAGCACAGGCATCACTGTACATGTGGACCTGCCAATAAAGGGGCCGGGCGCACGTGCCCGTAGCCAGTTCAACATGATATGTGCATGTGTCTCTGTGGAGGTGTGGGTCTCCTTTGTGGGGTGTAGGTGGTCCCTGTAGGGTATTGGACACCCACGTATGTGTTCTACTTCGCATTCCATGGGTTAGGCAACACCCTCACCTGTTGGGCCACCTCCTTTTGGCGTTCGGCCACCTGGCATTGGGGTGCCATGTGTGGGTGGGTGACGTGTTGTGAGGCAGCCGTGATTGCGGGTGCTTCATGCTGTGTGGTCTGTTGCAGAGTCTGGGTTCTCCTCTGAGTAGCTTGTCTGCCCTGGTCCTGGTGGTGGGTTGTGTGGGATGTCCATGGGCTGTTGTAGGGCATCGGGGTCGGGGGTGTGGTGTTCGTCTCAGGCAACACTGATGGGTTGTCTGTTCAGACCTGCTGGAGGTGTTGTTTGTCCCTCTGCATTGTGAAGGGGAGGTGCATGTTGGCATTGTGTTAGCGCCTTGTTCTTGTCGACATTCAGACTGTGTGACAATGTACATTGTGACTGTTTGGGCGGTGCTGGCTATTTGAGTTGGGGCAGTGTACATTTGGCCTACATGGCTGTGTGGGGTTGTAGGGTTAGATGTGCATCTCACAGTTCCTGGCTCTGTCCAATGTGATTGTTCTGTGTCTGCACCTGGGTGGACCCAGTTGTGTCCCCTGTTCTGCAGTGTGGGTGTTGCACTTTCTGCCACATTGTCATGGTATGTGCTGTGATTGCTATGTGTGTGTGCTGCAGTGTGCTACGGGGATGGGGGACATGTCCCTGGGTACTTGTGGATGTGCAGTGTGCTACACCTCATTGTGCATATGTGGCATTGTGCCCATCACACCCGTGCCCCCCAGTCCCTGTTGGATCCTCACCATGTTGTTGTTGTGTCAGGTCCTGTCGAGCTGTGTCCGTACTCCCTACTCCTTGCACCCTCTCCACACTGTGGCCTGGCTTTCCTCCTGCTCCTCCTGTGTCGCTGGACTGACACCTCCTGTCGCCGTTGCTGCCTTCCTGTTGGCAGCGGGTTTGTGCCTGGTTTAGGTTGTCACATCCTGGCGGAGCCTCTTGGCCTCCTGGATTGGCCTCCTGGGCTCTGCGACTGCGTTCCAGGCGGTCTGCTTGTGGGTCATTTGCTGGTAGTGTTCTGTCGCCTCCGTGGCCTTGGTCTTGTTTTCCTGCGGTCTGCACCCCATCTTCCTCTCCATTTTCTCCTTGGCCTTCCCCGACCCAGTTGTTCCTTGCTGGTGGTCTGTGGGGGTTGTGGGGTTCGCGTTGCCCTCTGTGCTTGGTCAGGGTGCATGGATGTTGCTACATGCTTTGGCTTGTTTCTGGTGTGTTGTGCCTGTGGTTTTAATGGTGCAATTGCCCGCCAGACGCGTGGGAGTTGCAGGCCTGAGGCTGCTTTTCGCAGCTTTTTGTACCGCGATTGGCCTCATCGCATGATTTCTCGCGTTCGCGTTTCGCATTTTTTGGGCGTGGTGTTGATTTACACGCTGGCATTTGACGTGTTATCTGGTGACTATCGCATGCTACCGCCTTGTTGTGAATCCCACGTTGACACAGGGTTATTTTCAGGTGATAGGCTGCGTTATTGGAAGTGGCGTTATGGTACTCTTGCGTTAGTTATCACACATTCTTGTGAATATACCCCTAATTTGTATGATAAATATCAGAAATTCCTCAAGTACACTATTGGTGATGAATGGAGTGATCAAACAAAAGGGGTTGTCAGCAGTTTGTTCCACTGTTTCTCAGAAGGGACAAAGCTGTATCTTAAAATGTAGGAATCTGAGCATTTCAGTAACTTCAAAATCCTACTGAATTATGTCCAAGAAAGGATGGAACAAATGCCTCTTAAATTCAATTAAATTTGTAAAGATAGAAATCCTCCTGATACCCACTCAAAATAAGGGTAGTAAGCTAGTCGAGATGCAAGCGTTCTCCGCTTAGAGATGCTGACACCATTGATACAGCAAACTCATCACCCAAATTTCTTCGGTTTGAAAGGACTGGGCCCATAAGTTCTGGACGTGTTCTAGAATCACAATCCAATGGTATTTTTTTAGCAGCATATAAGCATAGAGGGGAGAAAGTCATTATCAATGCCAATCAATTCAACAGGAATTTCTCTGGACACATAGTAACCACAGACAACTACTTAAGGTTAGTTAATTTATTACAAAGCCAAAAATAACTGAACATAAAGACACCTTAAGATGAGAGTGTAGAAATACATTGGAATCAGCATAAAGCCAAATCTGCTAATAAAGTTTAGAGTGTTGCAACATACACAAAAAATCAACTTAAGTATATGGATGCAGAGGATCTGAAAGGATGAGTCCACATTTCCCTGCATCAAGGGTTGATGAAAATAAAGCATTAATCTATCCCTACACTAGCGCTAAAATGACATCCCTACTTAAGCATTCTCAGGAAAAGGAATAAAAAAGGTGTCAGCATGTGGAGTCTTCCTAAAAAGTCTCTCCACCATCGATGGGTCGGATAGCATAAAGCTATCGAGACAGAGCTTGTTCTAAGATGCTCTCTCTCCAAAGGCAGAGAAGGAGAAGTGGGCACTTTCCCTACTCTAACTTTGCATTATTACAGGGATTTTTTAAGGGATACGGGTGTTCCTGAACTGCAACATGATGACCTTGATTCCCAGGCCTTCTCCAGTGTGAAAATACAACAATTTCCCTTATCAGCTTGAGCTTACGATGTATCTCCTTCTCTCCTTGCCTGACTAATAAAACAAAGACATTATTCTAGCCAACAAGTGCGCTTCTTCCACCTGCAACACAAAATGTGAGAAACAACGAAATCCACAGCACACATGAAATTCAAACTGTTAATTCTAAAGCGAGAGCTTCTAGGGAAATTGCATTTCAGTCCCACAAGATTCAGCTAACAAGAAAATGGCATGTGAGCATTACGAAATTACATAGGAAATAAGGCACATTCAATTAATACATTCACCTACATGCAAAAGGACACAATTAATAAACACATTTAATAAATGAACGATTGTCAGTTGCACAACACAAGTTCTTCACGTTAATGTTTTCTGCTAGTTACATTTACTTTTCTAAGTTAATTCTACATTTCAAGATCCTAACACTTCATGCTAACACGACAAAGGATTATATGCAGGTGCGCTCTACATGTGTGATTATAATGCATCCCTATAATTAGAAGGTGGTTTCTTCTACATCAGGTTCCTGCTTGATGAAACTGTTGCCCTAAGGATCACTTTCAGGCCATAGCTAACTCTGTAAGATATGGGTTACATAAATCAAAAGCCAAAAGACCATTTTTTTTCTCAAAACCCTAAAATCTGAAGTGTAGTCAATAGTCATGTTTCAGTCGCCTTATGGGTGTGGTATGCTTATAGAACCATCCTGCCCAGTGGCGGCCAGTACTTAGAACATGGGGTGGTGTGGGGGAGCCACACATGGGCACATGCCCACTCACTAACACCCATGCATTCACATGTATACACGCATATACAAGCACACATTGCACACTCACATATACACATACATTCATACATGCATGAATGCACACACCAAACATTAAATAAAACTTACCTTCTGCAGCATCTCTGGAGTGTAGGCTCAGAGGTTCCTGTAGGGTTCGAAATGCCACCTCCTTTCAGCCAGTGAGAAGAGGTGGTAATCCCTACCTTATCACAGAGCGGGATGGGTTCAGTGAGAGTTGCTGATAGACACTCAGCCCAGAACGCTTCAGGGCTTAAAACTGAAGCTCCCAGGTCCAAGGCTATCATTGGCACTCCTCCCTGACTTGAAGGGAAGGTCCTCAAAGTGCTTCGCCAAACTGAAGAGGACACGCCCATAGAAGCTGTGACATCTGCGGCTCGGCAAAGTTCTGCTCAGGCAGCCAGGCACCTGCCCATTTAGCGTATGCATTGCACCTCTCTGCCTGACCTGAAAATAAAGAGTGTCTGTTAGGCTGACCTTTCCTCAGACTTATAGACTCTCTCTATGTTGGGAAAAAAGTGGTGGTGGGGGGTTGTACCTCCGTCCATAAAGACAGTCCATTGCTGGCTCTGCGAAAGCTGCGGTTCCTAATTCAGTCTGTTTCTTTAACAACACCAAAAAATCTCAGCATATTACCTCTTTCTCTACTCACTGAATAGGCTACCTATCAATGTCCTAATGTTGCCAAGCAGCTAGACACTCCCAAATACCTAACAGAATAACCGAAAATCACAGAAGGTTCCGGATAAGTTAAACTCCTGCTTGATGACCCTCTCCATCAAAAAGAGCAAATTGGGCAGATCTTTCTCAGGAAGTGCACAAAGTGTCTGGAATTCTGTTCTACCCACATCAAGAAGGCAGCCAGCTTCAACATCTTCAAGCCACGTCTAAAAAGCTTTGCGTAGGAAGAAAGGGTTTGATGTAGTATCCAACCAGTTCACTTTTGGTTCCATTTTTGCACTCTGAATGCTTGTACGGAGTCATGATCTGATTCCAAAGCAATACACTACTCAAATGATATCATAAACCTGCATGCTGCTCTATGTAGTCGGAACAACAAGCAAGATTCCAATCACTCATCTAATAGGGTAGGATGGAAATGTTTCGGGATAGTCTTGATGACTTCCGTGCCATCTGAGTTTAGACAATCTGAATTGCTGCAGTATGCCACTACTGTGCTCGTACAACAGCTGAGATTAGGTCTGAGCTTTAAAAACACTCAAAAAAAGAAAAGAGAAGAAGTGACTCACTCAAATATGCACATTTGAGTTTACACTCAGCTGTACTCTACTGCTATGTTATTGCCATTTATTGTACAAATTATTGTTCTTTTACATACACGTTATTCAGTTAGTTTCTTATGATTTATAATGGTTTGTCCCCATATCCGTATTGTTCCCCCATACGATGGCAATACATCAGAAATATATGATGTCTGTGTACACAAGCTTGGGCCTGATTCACAAAGGTAAACTTAGACTTATGTGTAAGTTTACTTTTTTAGCTATTTATAAACTATGAGTTAATAGTAAAGTTATGACTGCAGAGACTTCATAGTCAGAGCAGAGAACTCTGCAATAAAAAGATAGGCCTGTCCTATCTTTTTATACGCAGTTTTCAACCAGACTGCAGAGTCTCTGCAGTCATAAGCTTAACACTTTTTGAATACCAAAAAAAAGCTGGAAACTTACACAAAAGTGTAAGCTTACCTTTGCAAATCAGGCGATGCATCTCTAAATACACATGATTGCTCAGTCTCTGCTAATTAATTTTGATATAGATTATTGTTTTACTTTAAACCGTGAAATAAGTTAATTGACTTCATGGTTAAACCCTTGGGAACCGCTTGGCTTGATTTTGAAACTATATTCAGTATCCTGTTTTCCCACGAGATATAGTTGAGGCTGTTTATTGCAACACACAAACACTGCTATGCAACTGTGCAACAATGCTTTTCAGTGTCATGTTTTTTACTCAACCCTTCATCTTGTTGAGCAGGTCGTTCAGTCTCAGGAACTAAAAGCTCAGGTAGAGGTTGCCAGAAAAGTAGCGATAATCTCTCTTTGGAAATTTTAGTAAATGTGACACAATTACCTTTAATTGCCATTAACATTTTTCCCGCCAAATTCTATTCTCATGGTGATGAATCTTTGCCACCATATTTTGACCAAAAGTGCTCCTTCATAAACACAGGCAAGTAATCAAATGCAAGTAAATATTTGAGCCAATAATGAGAGTTGTAAGTAGTTTTAAAGAGATTTATTTTCTAATTAAAGTTTAAGATTCTGTGACTCTTCATTCATTAGTCAGGTATCTATAAGGTTATAGAATTGATAATAGAAAAATAAAGTTAGTGCAGAGCATATCATAATTTGCATACAGTGCGTTCCATAAAGGAAAGAATCCCTATTCTAAGAACATGTGGTGCTAATGATGTCAGTCAGAACTGATGAAGAATTCAAAATAAAGCAAGAGTGAGATTAGCATGAAGTTAAATCAATAATTAATAATTGCAGAATCTCCCATAAAGAGAAATAAAGCATAGAGCAAATAA
The DNA here is from genome assembly GCA_963921515.1 of Calotriton arnoldi. Lineage (NCBI taxonomy): Eukaryota > Metazoa > Chordata > Amphibia > Caudata > Salamandridae > Calotriton > Calotriton arnoldi. The sequence continues at coordinate 697,681 of CAWUFW010007367.1, read as the reverse complement.
GCCTGTGGTACAGCCAGTTAGTCAAATCATAAAGCTTGGGGTTTTTTTTTTTTATGTTTAAAAGCTTTATTAAAGGATTATAAAAAATACATAGATCAGCAATACAGAATAAACATATTGAAGAAAGAATATCAAAAGATTGGCTAAATTAAGAACCAAAGAAGAAAGCTATTTTTGGTTTTTCAGGGAATAAAGGAAAGGGAGGGGAAGGGAGAAGGGGAGGGTGGGGGAAGAGGATATTTGCAACTTTACAAAATTAAATAATAAAATAATGCATATTTACATAGGGATGCAAGTAGTATTATTAGTATACTTAATAAAATACAATAAACCGAGAAAGGTAAGGAACAATAACCAGAGAAAATGTACATTCAAGGAGGTTTAAAATTTTCAGAATGGGAACGAGAATTATCTGCTAAAACAAGATTATCCAAGTATTGAGTCAGGGGTAACCAAAAAGGTCTCTATTAGCTTTTGGGCTGCAGGAGGAGGCGAAAGCAATATCAAGACGATGGAAGTGGCAGAGACTATTCCACCAGTGTTGAAGAGAAAGCTTTGTAAGGGTTTTCCAGTTAAGAGCGATGTGTTGAAAGGCTAGTGCAAGCATAAGGTCGAAAAGACCATGTGTGTATGGGGGAAGATTTAAGGAGTCACATAGACTACCGGAGAAAAGAAGAGGGAGAGAATAAGGGGTGGTAATGGTGAAAATACGGGAAGTGTAGGACCAAACTTTTCCCCAAAAAGAGAGACCGAAGGGCAAAGAAAGAGAAGATGTAAAAGATCAGCAGTAGAAGCACCACAGGTCCAGCAGCTAGTATCAGTGGAATGGGAAAATTTAGCAATAGATATAGGGGTAAAATAAAGTCTGTGATAGAGGAAAAACATAGATTGAGTGAGAGAGGCAGAACGAGAGATTTTGAGAGAGCGGGACCAAAGTTTGTCCCAGAAGATGATAGACCATTCACAACCCAGGTCAGCTTCCCATGAAAGTTCCAATTTAGTTTTAGTACGATCTGGATTAGGAGCTGAATAATATTTATAAATGAGAGAAGCTTTAGGTAGGGATAGAAGGATCGTATGAAGGGAGCTTAAAGTAGAAGTAGAAGGAGAAGAGGGGAGAGAATAGAAAGTGTCAAGAATGACCGACATCAGAGTGGTGAATTTCTGTAGGAAGGAGCGAGGACAATGAAATGAAGCTTGAAATTGGGGGAAAGAGCATGGAGATGAGCCATCAAAAAGATGTTTAACCCAAATTATGCCCTTTAATCTCCAAGATTTCCAGAAGATGGATCTGTTATTAATAGTAATAATGGAGTTATGCCAAATTGGAGATTCTAAAAGGATTCTCTTGAAATGCAATCTGGTTGTGTCAAGGGTCTTAGTAGGGTACAAGTATGTTTGAATAAAGGCATAGAAATATGAGGAGATTTAGCAGAGAAGGCCAAAACTTCCCTTAGGGTGAATGGTAATAATAGAGCACGCTCAATAGTAAGCCAAAGGGGAGTGAAAGAAGAGGGGTTGGAAAGAAGCCATCTTGAGGCCTGACGGAGACAAAATGATTTATGGTATAGGCGAAAGTCAGGAAAATTCACCCCTCCATTAGATTTTGTCTTACGAAGAAAGGATAAGGAGATCCTGGCTTTTTTATTGTTCCAGAGGAATTTAGAGAGGCGAGAATCTATACGTTTAAAATAGGAGACTGGAACATGGACGGGAAGCATGGAAAGAGAGTAAATTAGAATAGGGGAGATCATCATCTTAATGGAATCCAATCGACCCCACCAAGAGAGAAACAAAGGATTCCAAGAGGAAAGTAGATTGTCAATCCGAGAGAAAACCGCCTTCATATTCGATTTAACAGTAGCGGTGATGGAGTTCGAGAACCATACACCTAAATATTTTATTTTGGAGCTATTCCATGCAAATCCAGTGGCAGAAAAAGACTGAGGAAGACAAAATTTGGTAAGGGGGAGAATTTCTGTTTTATCTGAATTGATTTTATAACCAGAGACAAGAGAGAAGGAAGAAAATTCATGTAATAGAGAAGGAATAGAGATTTCTGGAGCGGAGACAAAAAGCAGGATGTCATCTGCGTAAGCTGAGAGCTTTAGATGTTGGTCCCAGGGAAGCCAGATATAGAGTCATTGTTGCGTATTGAGGATAAGAAGGGCTCAAGAGCTAAGACAAAGAGAAGAGGAGAAAGAGGGCAGCCTTGGCGGACTCCGCGCTGGAGAGGAAAGTAGGAAGAGATACAGCCATTAACCAATACAGAGGCTCTGGGAGCTGAGTATAATAAAGAAATAAGTGAAATAAAGTGAGGACCAAAACCATGCCATTTTAGGGATGCAAAAAGGAAGGACCAGTCAACTCTATCAAATGCTTTTTCCGCATCGACAGAAATGGCCGCCAGAGATGTAGAGAGAGAAGGGATTTTGTTTAAGACATTAAGAAAAAGTCGGGAGTTATCTGATGTCAATCTACCCTTAACGAAGCCACATTGTTCTTTTCCCACTAGATGAGGCATAAGCGGATCTAAACGTAAGGCAAGAATTTTGGCAAAAAGCTTATAATCTACATTAACCAAGGAAATTGGACGGTAATTTTTACAGAACATAGGGTCTCGGCCTTCTTTGTGTATCAGACAAATAGTGGCTTCTTGAAAAGTACCTTCCGTCTTGCCGGAGAGGTAGAATGAGTGAAACAGGGTTAATAGTTTAGGAAGTAATAGGTTAGAAAAGTGTAAGTAAAATTCGACTGAGAAGCCATCCGGACCAGGAGTTTTCCCTTTTTTAAAGTGCCTAATGCAGCGGATAATTCATTAAGGGATAGATGGGCCTCAAGGTCAGAGAGGTTAAGGTGAAGATTAGACGGCGTTGGAAGTTTGTCAAGATAAGACTGAATAAGAGAACTAGAAGGAGGAGATTCTGGGGTATAAAGGTCTTTATAGAAGTTTTTAAATTCGGTAAGAATGTCTTGGTCTTTATGGACGAGAGAGCCATCTGAGGAATAAATGGAATCAATCGAAGTACGTTCTTTACGGGCTTTGAGATAATTTGCCAAAAGTTTTCCTGCTTTATTTCTACCCCCGTAGTAACGAGCACTAGTGCGCAGAAGTATTGAAGATGCATTGTCAGTCGTAGATTTATTAAAGGCCAGTTTAGCGCGCACCAGAGCCGGTAAGACCGATTCTGCCGGTGAAGTATAGAACTTATGCTCTAGATCTTTAATATGTGCCAATGTGGTCTTACGTTGCTGAAGAAAGCGTTTCTTCTTTTTTGAAACAAAATCTATAATAAAACCTCTTGCGGTTGCCTTAAAGGAGTCCCATAAAATATGAGGTGAGAAAGCGGAGTCTTTATTTAGGGCAAAGAATTCATTGGTAAAGATAGTGAAAGTGGAAGAGAAAAGAGGGTCAAGAAGGAGGGAGTTGTTAAAACGCCAGCGGGAAGACCTGGGTTGTGGAGGTAGTAAATCCAGATCGGTTACAATTGGGGCGTGATCAGAGATGACAATAGGTTCGATAGAAGAGGAAAGCAAGTTCTGAGATAAAGATTGAGAGAGAAAAATATAGTCCAGACGAGAAAGAGAGTTATGAGGAGGAGAAAAAAAGAAAAATCAAGAGCATCGGGATGGGAAAGCCTCCAAGAGTCCACAAGGTGTGTTTGAGAGATAGTGTCGAGAAAATGTTTATGGGTTTTATGAGGAGTGAAGCGCACCTGGGACTGACGGTCAAGAAAAGGATCCATGACTTGATTGCAATCACCTCCTAAGATAAAAAGATCATCTCTGAATTGAATACATTTCTGTGTAATTAAAGGCCAAAAGGAACAATCAGGATGGGTAGGGCCATAGATATTAAAAACAGTCAACGAAATATTATTAATTGACAATTGAGCCAACAACCATCTGCCTTCTGAATCCGTTTCCTGTGACATAACTTTACAGTTCAATATCTTGTGGCATAAAATCACAACCTCATTTTTCTTGTTAGAAGTAGGGGAGACTAAAACTGAGCCCACCCATCCCTTCTTCAATTTTAACGCCTCAGCTTCGGTAAGGTGGGTTTCTTGCAAAAGAACTAAGTCAGGGTTATAAGAGGCAAGATGGGATAAAATTCTCTGTCTTTTGATTGGATTAACAAAACCTTTCACATTCCAAGAAATAACTCTGAATGTAACAACATTTGAAGTATATAAAGAATACAAATATGCAACGATAAACCACTGGAGTAAAGGACAAAAGAGAGGATGAACAGGAAAAAAGAAATCCCAATGGGTAAATAGAAAAGAGCAGTGCAAAGAGTAGAAATAAAAAGGAGAAGTAAGAAGGGGGAAAGAGGGAGGTAAAGAAGAAAAGACAGTACATGTCAAAATAAAATGACGACTGTAATACGTACCTTAAGGGGTAAGAAGAAAACGAAAGGCGGCAAGGGACATTGGAGACAGCACACCCAACGGGGAGCAACACAACACACCAGGACATCAATGTGAGAAAATACAAACGGGAGCGGGCATGTAGAGGAAGAATAACATCTAACAAAGTAAATTATATCTGCAAATGGAGACAAAGAAATATATGAGAAATAAGAGAACAAACAATTCCATACAATGATGTGATAGAGTTACATAATCAGGTATAGAATAAGAAGGGAAGAAGAGCAATGATATACAACAAGGAAGAAAGGCGCGGTGGAAGAATGAGAGACTGATACATAAATAGAAAAGATGAAAAGAGAGGAGAGGGAAGAAGGGAAGCATAGAATGAAACATGAAGCAGAGAAAGATATATATAGTCTGAAGAGATTACGGTGACCTGTAAAAGAAAGGAGGTTAGAGCAGTAACTGCAATATATTAGGATTATAAAGGGAAAACAAAACTCAAGTTCCAGAGGAGCAAGGAGCAGTTTCCATCGACGTAGCAGAACATGACTGGATAAATCTGCGAAGGTCAGCAGGGTCTTCAAAGGTAGAAGTCTTATTGAGATAGGTAACCTTAAATAAGCAAGGGTGGAATAGGCCATATCGTGCACCCAAGGAGCGAAGAGCAGGACGAAGATCCAAAAATTCCTTACGGCGTTTGGCAGTCAATGTAGAGACATCCTGGGAGATAAATACTTTGGTACCTAGCCATGAGAGGTTCTTTTTGGCTTTGGCAGCATTAAGTACCAACAGAAGGTCAGTGAACTGCAAAAACAGTATTATAACCCCACGAGGATTTGAAGGAGCAGATGTCGATGAGAGACGAGGGCCCAGTCTATGAGCACGCTGAATGTTCAATTTAGTCGTAGGTGGGAGATCTAAAAACTGTGGTAGAAAAGATGCAAAGTATGTGACAGGGTCGTCACCCTCAAGGCCTTCAGGAAGGCCATAAACGCGTAGGTTATTGCGTCTATTTCTGTTCTCCAAATCTTCGGTAACCTTCTTTAGTTGTGAAACTTCCTTCTCCAACAAGGAAACCTTTGAAGTTGAGGCCTGCACGTCATCAAGGTGTTGTTCCACCACAGTGATACGGGACTCCATAGAAGACCACTTGTCATCAAATGATTGCAGCCTGGAATTTGTTTCTTCAATAAATGGGCGAAGGGAGCGCAACTCCTCCCATACCATGTCTAAAGAGACCGGAGAGGAAGACTTGGGTGGAGATGGAGAATCCTGCTTGGGTCTCTTATTGGTAGTTGAGGGTAATAATAATTTGGATGCCATGGTGATAGTATTTTCTGTGAGGGAGGAACAGTTCTCCCGTGACGAAAGATCCGATAAACAGGAGAATTTGTTGAAGGTTGGAACGCTTGCACCCCTGGTGGCAGGAGTAGAAAGACGCACCTCTACTGCTTTGTTAGGATGGAGTAAGCGCCTACTTCTACCCATGAAGCGTGGTAAAAATAATGAGGAGAAACCAGGGTGATGCGTAGAAGAAAATTCACAGTATCTCAAAAGAGTTCCCCCTCAAAAGCAAGCTTCAGGGAAAGAAAATAACTATACTGCGTAGTAATCATCCAGATAAAAAGAGGAAACTGCCAATAAAGTCAATACATATTAATGTGTGAGGAAGAAAGACGAGAGAAAAGGCCATACAAAATGGTGGTCATCTCCAATAGGAAAGAGTCACCTGTATAAAATCAGTCCAGAAATTTTTCAGCCTCCATGAAAAAAGCATATGTTCTGAAAGCGCCCATCCTCCGATTTAAAATTCTGTCATCCTTTCTCTGAAACGAGGTGTAGAACCGCTTTAAATTCGCGGTAAAGGTCCGGCGCGAAGCGGAGCTCTAGCGTCGGGCGGCCATCTTAGGTCGCGATGCGCGCGCAATCAAAGCTTGGGGTTTTTAATAAAAGTCAGAATGAAACACATAGCCTACATCTAATCTGCCCTCATCCCAGCTGAATCTGCCTCCCCCTCTTCAGCTTCATCTGACTCTCTCCTCCTCTGCTGGTCTCCAACTCTCAGTCTAAGTCCAAATCTGCAACTGACAACTCCTAAACTAGGAACACGTTTAGAAATCAGAAAAGAAATGTTGCAAAGCATGTGGCATGATCTTCGTTCTTCATCTAATCGGAATATAGCATTCACCAGAAGGACATTTCCACCTCTCTGCTGTCTGCACATGTCACCCATCAGACAGGCGAAATCCTTCCCACCACACATTCTGAATCTTATTTAACATAGCTTTGTCTCCTAACCTTCTTTTAAAGAAACATTTTATTTTAACTAAACACATAACATTAGCTGCAAAGTAACTTATTATTTAATGAGGAACCATTAAAACATAACATGGAAATACATTTTAAAATGTGTGTGTTTTCTATTCTTTTTTTTAAAGCAGAGAAATAAATGAGACTTTGTTTGAAACATTTTCCAGGAACTAAATACTATAAGGCAGGTTACATGCTGCAAATTATGTGAGGCATCCTTCTATCACACAGAGGAAACATTCCTCTGTTCTCTCGAAGGTCAACCTGGAGCTCTCAGAGCAAGCTAAATCATGAGCTTCTTTCTGTGTTCTACAATTTAAAATATGGTGTTAATTTAATACAAATTATATTCTATTACTGCACAAATTTAAGCATTTTTGGTCAGCTAAAATCACATTCTATAGTGAGGAAAGAATCTAAACTGGTCACATTAAAATAAAACTAAGAATTAATTGTGCATGTTTGACATGATTTATTGAGTGGAAAGCGTCGGACTAAAGTCCTCATGTTTTCATTTTCCAGCACCAAATGTCTGCGTGTCACTTTTTAAAATGCATTTATGAGTCTGAAGCCCAAGGCAGGTTTGTCATTAGTAGCGCTTGCATTCTTTCAGTCCTTCCTCTGATGATTTTTAAATCATCACACCTCTTATGATTTGTAAATCATCACACCAACTTCATTTCACATGTGAAATCGTTTAAAGAGCACTCTTATCATTAGTTGAATCAAATATATAATTTTCTCTACCTAAAATATTTCTACTTATCTGTGGTGTGTGCAGACGTGGTAATCTCATTAGCAGACCTAATTTCTATTGGTTGTGTAAAAGAACCCTACTAAAACAAGTATGATCAGTATCACTGTTATTACAACAATTGCACACATAAAATGTTTACATCTATTTCTAAGGCAACACAAGTTTTGTCTGTAATCAAATCATATATAGCCAAGCTCAAAAGTTCAGTGCAGGGTTCTGTAAGCAGCTTCTTAGAGCGGTTAGCTTTCAGCAGTTCAGGTTTCTAAATAGATAATCCTTAACTAAAATAATAAAGGTCTAAGAGGACAGTTCTTTTTTATTGATCAATTCTTATTTTTTTCTTTTCAGCTTTTGGTAGTTTTCAATCATTGTTTCAGCTTTTCTCAGTTCTCTTTTCTCAAGCTTGAAATCAAGATGGCTCATACAGTTCATATACCGCATCACACAGTTCATATGATGTGACATTTAGTGCTTTGTCCATGTAATATGACCACTTAGGTGCTGAATATCTCCGAAAGAGCACCCTCAATCTCTTTGATCTCCTTGGACTTGGCCCTTTGCCTTTGTTTTCATTTTGCTCCGATTCAGATGTTTATCTATGGGTGCAAATGCCTTTTTAGGGGAAAACTTCAGAGTTCTCGGATACCCTTTGGTTAGCTTTCTTCCATCTCTACTCATGGGACCACAGCACTAGTTCCTTTTTCAGAGGCTGGACCTGCCTCATTCACCACTTTGACACCAGTTTCATCCGAGCTAGTTTCTACTTCTTGCTTTTCTTATCCCACCTCGGTTTGCTCTAGTGCTGCTTCGGACTCAGTCTGTTCCCTTACAGTTTGACTGACCCTCTCTCGTGGTCTTTCGACTACTGCTGGCTTCTCTTCTGGAAGAGGAGCTTTTTGTCAAGGGGACATGGGATCCTATGGATATGGGAGGCATTCACCCAGTTCAGAGGGTCACCACACTTCACAGCAGTCATTGTGACCAGGATCGCTTGGAACAGGCCTTTCCATCTTGGGTTCAACCAAGTCTCATCTCTCAGATTGAGGTTGTTGCACCGTTTACTATGCAGATCTTGTGTAGCAGCTGCAACCTTGTAAGAAACTGTATCCATCATACATTTCTCCTTAGACTCTTTCTGCTTCATTTCTCGTCCATCACTACAGTACCCTTCATCCTTCACGATCCCATCTATCAATTTTCTCTGCCAACAAACCACACTTTGCTGTATGTGCACACTGATCTGACCCAGGATTATTAATCCAAAAGCAAATTGAGACACAAAGAAGCTCAAGTCACTGACATCAGTACAGTCTCTCCCGCTGTTTTGTTGAAAATCCTGAAACACTCTTTCACACAATTCATGAACCGATTCTTTTAGTTCTTGTGAGGTTCTTTGAATCTTCCCCCAGTCAAGATCTTTTGGTGACACTCGGCCCTTCAGAAACGTAATTTCTGTTTAATTTTTCTGCATAACAGCAGAAAATGGTGTATTAATGCAAGAATCTCTTGCTGTCTCCACACTTGGCTGTTTCATAACAACTTTACATTCAGACCACAATTCAATTGACTTTGCAGTGTCAAAGAACATTTTGAAATTAATCCACAACACCTTCAACAAATCCATCAACTTGTGGGTACCACAGTACAGGTTTGTCTCTCAATTTTGGAAATTTGTTCCCATATGCTGCAAGTTCACCTTTGTTCCATGGTAACATGAACATGCACTCCTCCCACTATTTCTCTCAATTGTTAAAAATCACATCTTCAAATACATTTGTTTCTCCCTGGGCTTTCGGTGTTGTAAAGACAATCCTTCCCTCATCGTCCAATGTTTGAACTGTCTGGGTCAGTTTCTTTTCTATAATCTGTGAATTCTGAGATATAGGGATAAGCCCTGATGTAATTACTCCTTCTACAGCTCTTTGAGGTTCTTGAGTTGGGACCATATTAATTAGGACAGTGACAATTTGTCTAGGCACTGTTCGCGAAGCTACAGTTTGTAGTATTTGTACCGAATCAGTCACAATTGGTGCAGTAACACCTGGGAGTTTCACTGTCGTTATAAATTCAACAGGTGATGGGGCAATCTGAAATGTCTGTAAAGTTCTCTCAATCTGTATTTCTTTTGGTTCAAAAGAAGCAGTAGCCACTGTAGTACTTGCTGGTACACTATCATCAGAATTTGTAGTGGGGACCACATAAGGTGGTGGACACTCAGTTAACAATGCATCCAATATTTCATCCCCAAATCACTGGTGGTTTGAGTTTTTTGTCATCCTTAATTTCCTTTTCCTGTATCTGATCCTTTACCCTTTCATCCTCTCTTTCCTTGTCTCTTGCTGTCTTTTCCCAGATGCTTAAGGCTTCAAATTGTGCGGCTCTAGATGGTGACTTTATTTCACATAACATTTCCCTTAATCTGTCAATAACTTGCAGTTCAAAAGTACCATATTTTGGAAAAATAAAAGGGCCCTCTTTCTCAGTAATTTAGCACCATTGGCAAATCCACAAACATGAATTTAGTCCCAAATTTGTTAACATAAAATGTGCAGGCATTGCCTCAGGTGGTGCCTCGTCACCCACCCAAATCAAATTTGTCACATTACCTCTCAAAAATTTCTTAAAGCTTTTAAATCATTTAATTTCCAGAAGAATTAAATGAAATGTTTTGATTCAATTCCGTAAATGTCAGATTTCTTTCCTCCAATCCTGTTACAGTTTTAAATCATGAAGACTTTCAACCAATCTTAATACGGTAAACACATAACGGACCTATCACAGCACGGCACACTATGACGTCACTTTCACTCCTCGCAGCAGCTCACCCTCCTTCACAATTTCTCCATACACATTCTCTCACACAATCATCTTATATCTGTAATTGTCTGTCTTCTAAAAGATCGATAGAATTCAATCACTCAAGAATACACATTTGCTATGAAACCCTCAACCAGCGGGGAATCACCTCAATCAGTATAGTTTACTCTTTGCGCACAAGGTCTACCACATGATCCACTCTTGTCCTATTCACACAAGTTTCCTGTCTTAGTTGGAGCTGTCGACGACGTCTCCCAACTAACTCCTCAATCACGGTCAGACAAACACAACCGGGGTGTCTTCTACACAGTGCTTAATTTGTAAAATATTAAGTGCAGGTGCTCAAATATTTTTGGGGAGGCCACACCCACTTTACTGGCTCCACCCACTTCCGCCAGAGGCTCCACCCACTTCCTTTATCGGTTCCATCCACATCCACAAGCCTCAACACACCATAGCCACCTCCTCACATCTTGAGTTCCGCAAGAAGCTGAAGACCTGGCTCGTCACATAAGCACCTCGCGGACCTCACACCTGCCCACGTGCCTGGATACCTTCTTGGGTGATTAGTTTTTCTACAACTCAAATATAACTTAACATAATGTAACATATGGGAAGTCTATGACAACAACTTAAAAGTGAACTCAAATTGGAGAATGTTTGTAAATCTCAAAATGTAGCTTCAGGATGGGTCATTAGAGGACTTAGAGGTACCTTTGCAAATTAAAGAGAATGTGCTTCTACTGTGCTGTTTAAAAAAACAGGAAGGGTGCAGGAAGGAATACATTAAAGAAGGCAGCAACAAATGCAGGCAGGAAGGGGAGTACTGGAGTGATGAAAGAAGGAGGAAATAAGAAAAGAATGTGAAAGGAGGAAATGAAGGAATAGAGGGAGAAAGGAAGTGAATTATCTGTGATGGATGAAAAGAAAGAAGAAAGGAAAGGAGCAAGATAAGCATAAGGAATGGTTGAGAAAGGAAGAAATTAAAGAAGAGGTGAAGGAAGGAGCAGGAAAAAGAGTAACGAAAGAATGGAGGAAGAAGGATTAAATGCACCCAGGGAGGAAGTATGGGGAATGAATGAGGGTGTAAGGAAGTAAGAATGAATGAGGGTGTAAGGAAGCAAGAATGGAAGAGGGTGTAAGGAAGCAAGAATGGAAGAGGGTGTAAGGAAGCAAGAATGGAATAGGGTGTAAGGAAGCAAGAATGGAATTAGGGTGTAAGGAAGCAAGAATGGAATGAGGGTGTAAGGAAGCAAGAAGCAAGAGGGTATAGGAGGCATGGCTGGGGGTGCTGAGGAAGAAAAAAGGGAAAAGAAAAAGATGAGACGAAGGAAAGAAAGGAGGTCAGGGGAATGAGTATGAAAGGTACTGGGTCAAGGAGAGAGGATAATGACAGTGTAATATTGCATAGAAATTGAAAAACAAAAGATTGAAATACATTTGTGTCCTTAACATACCATGTATGTTTGTAAAGCACATATTCACCAAAAGGGGCCTTAACACTGAATTTAAAATGTTGTTATCCAGCTCACTGGCATACATTTTATCGACCTCAGATATATGAAAGACTGAGTTGCCGCACCAAGATTTAAATTTATGACCCTGAGAACAAACACAGATTCCTGGAGTGGATATAAAGAAATGAGAAAGAAGGGAAAACATAAAAGGGAGAATGAGGAGAGGTCTGAAGGCAAAGATAGATACAGTAAACAAAGAATGTGAAGAGAAGTGAGGAAAGCAGAGATAGGGAGTGCAAGACTGGAATGGAACATGTTGAGAATGAAAAAAGGAAAGAGGAAAAAGGGAAGAAGAGCAGACAGCGGGGAGTGTGTGAAAAGAAAGTGGAAGGGAAAGATGAGAAGGTGAAAAATGAAAAGCAGTTAATGAGGGGAGGTGGCGATTAAGAGGAAACATGTACGTAGGGCAGAAAGTGAAAGAAGAATGGAGAGAAGGGAAGGGGTAAGGTGTGAAGGGAAGGAAGATACTGGGGAAGAGCAAGAAAAGAGTACACCACTGCTTTATTAAATATAGAATAATTAAATATGTATAGTTGAGGGGTGACAAGGCTGTATCATTCTTGGCCTGTCTCATCAATGCACAGTTGTGCTGTCCAAGACACCCTTTCATTGTACCCCTCAAGAACGTGTTTATACTCATCCAAAATGTGCCTGTAAAAACATATTTAGAAACTTTCCCAAAGAGTGCCCTCCTTCTCTCTTCTACATCCATGTTCGCATGCACCCTGACTGAGTACTTGGACAGTGAGATCACATACATTGTGTTCACAATCAACTGATTAAAAACTGACTCTATAGTAATAACAGACATAGCCACAACCAAAATGAACTGAGCTTTCTTGTGTACCTGCATTCTCCATTTCACAGTCCATGAACTCCAACCGCTTTCCACATCTTCTGCGTGAAAGTGCTCAATTTGCATCTATCATGTGATCCTCCCCTTTGTAGCTCACTCAGCATGACCACACCCTATTACCCTGCTGATTAACCAAATGCTTCTTCCTGCCCCTCTGTGAACATACCTACACCTACTAATTAACCCCTGGCTTCTAACTACACATTCAAGAACCTGTGTATTTCAAAATGCCAGCCCCATCAAATCCTATGGCCCACCCTTCCAATAACTTTCTAATAGCTACGATTTCCAAATTTTTGGTTATACAACATAACATTTTTTTCAATTTAGATGTTCTACATAGCACTGATCATTTGTTGATGAAAAAGCATTTTTATACAGGCAATGATGATCTGCAATGACAGTCTGTTAGTCCATAACTCTAAACGTGAATTACCACTTGTGGAAGTGATGTTACCAAATCACCTTACATGCAACATCATGTTGTTTATTCTGCTTAAACTTTCCTGGGTGCAAACGATCGACGAGGCAGCTATAATTACACTATACAAACATTCCAGTTTTGTTGATATCATACATGCGTGTTACAGGGGCAGAGCACGCAAGCACAGGCTGCATGCAAGAGTCAAATTAGTTTCAAGCAACGTAGAATAAAGGTATTAGAATGGTGTGCATTCGATCATCTTTGTTTGGATAAACATAGCCTAAAGGCATATAAATAAGCTTTCAACATTTGTAAGCCACCCAAAAAAACATTTTAGGCACCGACCAACAAAAACGGACTTGGACTAATGAGTGCAGAGCAGCAAGTGCACACCATAGTTAGTGGTGAGCCATGAGCACTTCGAATGCACCATTACAGACAGCTCTAGGTCAGTGCTGATAGAAATGCATGCTACGCGCTATTTTTTAATTTCAGAAAGGCAAGGCAGCAAAATAAATCTACAAAGGATTTCCTTTTCATGGAATCCTGCTAAAGGCTAGCAAATCCAAACTATAACGAAACTCAAGCAAAGCAGCCTCTGGCAACCATCGTCTGGATTTTAGAAGGCCATAAATCTGAAGCGCAGGCCCTCAGTCAGCACGGGAGACATGAGAGTAAAAGAACGTGCTTAATGCTGGATATTTATTTTTGGAGCGGCGCTTGTCATTTTTTGAAGCAAGTAAAATCTATAAATGAAAATGATACCTGTATTGATAGCGGGCGCTCGTACATATTCACTTCTGCTGGGCTTGGTAATAAAATAAAACGTTTCTTGGCAGTCCTGCACACTTTCAGCATGCCTTGCCACCCCCAGCTCAGCCAACAGCCCGCCCTCAGCCACTCTCCAACGGCCGGAAATAAACCAATGTGTTCCGGGAAAATCAGGCGCGACATGACATCACTAACGTGATGCCGACGCTCCTTCGATATGCCTGGAACTGGGTGGGACTTCCGAGGACATACCAGGTAGCCACTTAAGGAGAGCAGGAATTTAAGTTTAATAATTACCGGGCCAGGACTCAGAAAAAAATCGTATAGACCCGGCCCGGTAAAATAAGTGCCGGTGCTGAGCACCGGAAAGCACCAGCACAAATTAAGCACTGCTTCTACACCTTTCAGTATCCCAGGATCTTGGGCCACTTCTAGACCCCCAACTCAAATCTCAGTCCTTTGCCACATCCGACCCAAAACCACATTCACTCTACTCTCGTGCTATCTCCGCAAGACAACCCACGATCAAACCATCACCGCAATCTAACCTAGCGCACAATTACCACAAACGCAATTACTGCAAATGCAATTACCGCATACCACAATCTAATCCATTGAAATTACTGCAAATGCAATTATCACAATCAAAATTAGCGCCACACATTTCTCTCTATCAATACTCACACCTTCTTCAGCAACCACCTTCTTATATCACCTTCTAATACGGCTTAGCCCGTCTTAAAGTTTTGGGCATTGGAATCAGGAATCAGGACTTTTTGGGACTTGGGCATTTATTCTAACTTGGACAATTATTTTGTATCTCCATTCAGGGCATTAACCTAAACACTGCTCCTTTTGGTCAAGATGTAAAACCTCACCTCTGCTACCATCTGATAGGGTGGAAATCTTGTGGCAAACTCTCTTAGGAAATTTTAGTAAATGTGGCACAATTACCTTTAATTACCATTACCCTTTTATCCCGCCAAATTCTATTCTCAAGGTGATAAATTGTTGCCACCGTATTTTGACCAAAAGAGGTCCTTCATAAACACAAGCACGTAATCAAATGCACGTAAATATTTTAGTCAATAATGAGTTGTGAGTAGTTTTAAAGGGATTTATTTCCAAATTAAAGTTTAAGATTCTTTGACTCTTCATTCATTAGTCAGGTATCAATAAGGTTATAAAATTGATCATAGAAAGTTAGTGCAGAGCATATCATAATTTACATACAGCGCATTCCATAAAGGAAAGAATCCCTATTCTAAGAAAATGTGGCACAAGTGATGTCAGTCAGAGCTCATGAAGAATTCAAAATAAAGCAAGAGTGAGATTAGCATGAAGCTAAATCAATGATTAATAATTGCAGAATCTCCCATAAAGACACAATAAAGCATAGAGCAAATAAGCCTTGCAAAGCCAGTTAGTCAAAGCATAAAGCTTGGGGTTTTTAATAAAAGTCAGAATGAAACACATAGCCTACATCTAATCTGCCCTCGTCCCAGCTGAATCTGCCTCCCCTGTTCAGCTTTGTCTGAATCTGTTCTGCTCTGCATCTGCCCTCTCCTTCACTGCTGGTCTCCATCTCTCAGTCTAAGTCCAAATCTGCAACTGAAAACTCCTAAACTAGGAACGCGTTTATAAATCAGAAAAGAAATGTTGCAAAGCATGTGGCATGATCTTCGTTCTTCATCCAATTGGAATACAGCAACATCCAGAAGGACATCTCCACCTCTCTGGTGTCTGCACACGTCACCCATCAGGCAGACGAAATCCTTCCCAGCACACATTCTGAATCTTATTTAATATAGCTTCATCTCCTAACTTTCTTTTAACCCCTTCGATGCGCGTGACGAGCTCAGCTCATCATGCTGCGCGGTGGGCGTGTGCGCATGACGAGCTGAGCTCGTCACGACCACGCCCGCGATCGGAATGTCCAGCACACGAGCGGAATTCCGATCGCGGCGAAGGTGTTAAAGAAACATTTTATTTGAACTAAACACATAACATTAGGTGCAAAAGAACTTATTGTTTAAGCAGAAATCATTGAAACTAACCCTGGGCAGAGCTCGCGGAGTTTCGCTATGGGAATTCCTCGGAGTAACTGAAAAACTCTGTGAAATTCCACAGAGTTCCGTGAGAGGGCAGAGTGCACTGGAAAGATCTATACTTCTTGTATTATTCTGTCCTGCCTCGATGCCTGTTCAGCACCCCGTGACTAGATTCTGATGCTTTGTCCGTGTCACTCATGTTTGCTCTGCCCCGTGCCTTAGTCATTTTCTACATTGTGCCTCTATTAATTTCCCTGTTTCTAATCCTCTATCCCTGTCTTGCACCCCCGTGTTATATGTCATCCTTCTTCCAAGGTCTGCTCTCTGCCCCTGATCCCATGCCATCTTCCTGCCCAGCTGTACCGCTCACTCTGCCTCCTTTTTGACTGGGGCCTCGAGTCCTTTGCCCATGCACATTCTTTCTGCTGCATACATAATATCTGGTAGGTGCCTCTTGTTTTTCCCGCGCCTCCCCTCTAGGCTCACTGTGTGTCCTCCTTACCTTGCCAGAGTAGACTAGACTAGCGCCATGAAGCCCGAACAGCAAAGGTTCATGTAGATGGTGTTCAACCGTGGGGGCCCTGATGGTGATTGCTGTTTGCCACCTGGCAGCTCGTGGTGGTGTGCTCTGCTCCGCAGGGTGCAGGCTCTGCTGGGCATGGGACCGATTCAGAGGCAGGGTTGTTAGCAATGGCAGGGCAGTGAGGGCTGCGGAGCAATGGAGTTTAGGTCAGGGTTTGGCATGCAGCTGCATGCCAAAGCGCCCAATAGCAGCGCAGAAAGAAACCATATGTGAGGGGTTAGCAAGCAGTACCCCATCAGCTGAGCTGACCTGTCCCCGTACAATGCATTATCCGCACTCCTCACAGGAAGTGATTGCCCAGCCGTATGTGGACCGGTCTTCTGCAGCAAATGCTTCCTGTTAGATATTGTGCTTTGTTTTAGGACGTGTAATGCCGAAGGAAGTTATAATGAGGTAAGGAAAGCGTGCAGGGTCGATGTAGAGATGTTGTTCTCTGAGGGAAAGGTCTAATATTAAGTACACTGAGGCAGGCTAGGGCGAGAAACTCCGCTACACAGTGGTCAGTGGAGTTTTGATAAACTCCAAGCTCCCAGAAGAGAGCGGGGTGAACACAACTCCGCAAACTCCGCCGACTGAGTGGAGCTTCCCGCCCACCCTTAATTAAAATATAACATGGAAATACATATTAAAATGCATGTGTTTTCTATTCTTTCTAAAGCAGAGAAATAAATGAGACTTTGTTCAAAACATTTTCCAGCAACTAATTAGGATAAGGCAGGTTACATGCTGTAAATTATATGAGGCCTCCTTCTTTCACGAGAGGAAACATTCCTCTGTTATCTCGAAGGTCAAGCTGGAGCTCTCAGCAAGCTAAATCATGAGGTGCTTTCTGTGCTCTACACTTTAAAATATGGTGTTAATTTAATACAAATTATATTCTACTACTGCACACATTTAAACATGTTTTGTAAGTTAAAATCACATTCTGTAGTGAGGACAAATCGAATCTGGTCACATTAAAATCAAACTAAGAATTAATTGCACATATTTTACATGATTTATTAAGTGGTAGCGTCTGACTAAAGGCCTCATGTTTTCATTTTCCAGCACCAAATGTCTGCGTGTCACTTTAAAAAAAATAATTGGTGTCGGAAGCCCAAGGCAGATTTGTCATTAGTAGCGTTTGCATTCTATAGGAATTTTTCACGCTCTTTCAAGTACATCAACCTTTAAATGGGCATGCACTTCTCTGTCAAATACATGGATCCCCAGCCCCTGGTAGAGGTCGAGAAACTGCTGGATTTTTGGTTGAGGAGACTGAGCAGGTTACAACCTGGTTGCAGTTGCATTTGTGCAACCCTATTTAGGACGGGGCAACTGTTGCTCTTTTTTTCTACCCAGTTCCATGATGCTTGACATGGCAGTTCCTGGTAGGGAAATTGCACAATGGCCCCGAACGCACATAGAGAAAACTCCTTGCATATTGGGGGTTTGTTACTTTGTTCTGCAATAATAAACTCCCGCTATGAGACTTTGTTCATGCCGACCAAAATACTTTGTTAAGTGGGTTGCATCAAACATGGTGCCAACTCAACATGGTGTCTTCAGTACAGTCACCACAAATCACAGATTAAGTTCCCCAACCTATTCTGCTGATTCCTTTATGAGCTTACCCGAGCACCTAATCATTTTAATGCAATTGAACCTGTATAGGAACAAGATGCTATATTCTCCTTTCCCATAACACTTAGGGTCTGATTTAGATCTTGATGGACAAGATACTTTGGGACAAATGTGATAGATATCCTGTCTGCAGTATTATAAGTGCATTATATCCAATGGCACTTGTAATACCGTGGATGGGATATCCGTCAAGTTTGTGATGGAGTATCCCATCCACCAAGATCTAAATCAGGCCCTTAGTACGCATCTCTCAAGAGAGGCTCTAATAAATTATGATAAAGAATGCTTCTGAACTTTCTACAGGATGTCACCCACAATGTATGATCCTTCAGGAAAATGTTGTCTCCAAACTTGGTATTGATAAATGTAGACTCAAGGAGGACAAAACTGTAACTAAGCCAGTGAAATTCGCTAATGCACACAACTTGTGCATTTCAGGAAATTGAAATATATATTCACTTCATACAATTTGTTCCTTGTTTGCAAAATGTTCCTACAAAAATGTTTTGTGTAGAAATATTTTAGATCAAAAAACCTATGGGGAAGTTCTCTAGCAAAAAGCTTGTTTTTGCCAGACTTTTCACCTTCAAATACTTGGGGCCTCATTTATGAATGCTGTTGCATCGCTGCGATGCAACAGTTTTCCCTGTGGCCTCTTTGCGACATGATGGATGTACCGTTTGTTTTTAATGTAAGGCGCTCCATGTCACAAGGAAAGACAGATACGTCAGCAATCCTGACGTATCTGTTGGCGCAAAAGTCACGCACCGCTGGAGTTGTGTCGCAAGCATGATCCAACTCCAGCAATTCATGGGGTAGGCATGTCCCTATGGCACTGCGTCACCCTTAAGCCTGCCATGAGGCAGGCATAAGGTTTTGACACAGTGGCGTCCTAGAAGTGTCGCAGTGAAATCTCATAGATTTCACTGCAACACTTCTACAACCCTTTTTTACATCGGAACACCCACCCTGCATACATTATACCTGACGCAGAAATAATGTGGCTCAGGGCTTCACAGGGTGACGCATCTGCCTAGATGGGTCACCTTGTAAATATGGAGCAATGTGGCGCATTGTTTACGCCGCCATTGCATCACGAAAAGTTACACAACGGCAGCGCAAAAGTGTTGCAAGGCCTTCATAAATAAGGCCCTTAATTTTTTGTAGTTTCCACCTGCTATTTATTTTTTATTTCATAACATTCAAGAAGTTTGTGATGTTTTTTCATAAAACTTAACAAAGTTGTAGTAATAATTCGGAACTTCGCCATCACTAATAAGGAGTCAACCACTAGGGAGATTCTCACACACAAATGACACTGCCAGAGAAGAGTGTGTTGATATTCCTATATTCCCCCCAAAATGATATGATTGTCCATTTAAAAAGGCAATGGAAGATTGTCCTGTTGTACTGCAACACTCTTCTATGTACAGTAAGTATCGCCAACGCATTTGGTATGCCAGAGTAAGCTGAAAACACAGCATTATGGACCGCAATTCACTAGGTCTGGGAAAAATAATAAATGTATTCTATTTACGAGGCACAGCAAGCAGTTTTCTAATGCCACCAACAACGGGGAATTAAATAAGAATAGTCCTTCTTCCCCTTCGGTCACTCCACCATATCTGTCTCGTACCTGGATAACAACCACTTTGTTTCCCACAGCCACAGTAACAAGAGCCACATGATTTCCCTTGCACAACTTTAAAGAAACAGCACTGGTGTCCTTTCACCATAATAAGTTGTAATGCTCTGAGGATGACCTCAAAAGTAAAGTACTTCCTTAAGAGGTCGAAACATGGTGCTAGGTACAATTGTACATATTTCTGGAGACTATAGGAGTACTAATACACACTTCTTGTAGATTGTATTTATTCAATAAGACAGATTATCAAAGAATTCCTAAAAAAAAGTCTTCTCTAAATTGATCAGACACCACAATTGTCTGAATGTTTATTCATTGGTTCTACATTTACGTTTTGTAATTTTTTTTTATTTGGACATTTCATATATTTGTGTGGATCTATAATTTTGGTTATCCTTCATTTGAGCACGTGAATTTTTTGTATGTATGATATTGATAGAGCGCTTACAGCAACCTAAATTGTAGGGGTGCACTATACTCCCAATATAATCGCACTCATATGTATTTTTGTTGTGTGCAGTGTTTTACGATTATTAAGATTCATTTATTCACGTTATAATAGCATTGAAACATAGTGAGCACACTTAAGTAGGATCTTATGTGTATTAGAATAGTCTAATTCCTGTATGTGTAATGTGCAGGATGAAATTATACTCGTGTAATGTAACTGTGTTCAGTTAAGCAACTTAATGTGTAGGCCCAAATTGTAGGTTGTTTTGAGTTTCGTTTCTCCTTGGATGCTCAAGAATTAATTAAATAAATTCTGTTGTGCTCGAAGACAGTGTTTTCTCATCCTACTGCAGGTGCAGGAATTCGACCTTGTTATTCTTAGATTTAAGGAGATACCCGGAACGTCTTTGAAGAAGACTGCAAGCGAGAAGGGAGGACACCTTCGTGCCTGGCCTATCTGGGAACCAAGGCCACTGGAAGAAAAGAAGAATTAATTAAAGCTTCTGTGGAAACTTACCAAAAAATGTTGCAAGTGGAAAAGTTTAACACATGACGCATTGTGGGATGAACATAGTCTTTTTGTATGATGCACAGGGACAGATTCGAGAGACTTCTGCCAGTTTTCGGAGGAGAAGGAGCATCTTAGAGCGAGATCCATAGCTTTAAGCTATCAGACCCATTTAACGTGAGTACTTCTTAGGAAGTCAACATGTGCTGACACCTTTGGTATATGATACAAGGGAGATAGGTAGGATCCTCATTGAGAGCAGAGTAGGGAAAGATTTTACTCCTTCTTAAATGAAAAGAGAATTGGACTCCGCTTCTATTCTTTGCTGTATTATGATGTTGGAGTTCATTATATTGTGCCTTCTGTGCCGAATGACATATTCGTAAAATCGGCTCTGTATTGATCTTTTTGTACCTATATACTCTGATATTGAGGTGTGTTTATATTCAATTATTTTTAGCCTTATAATAAATCCACAAAACGTAAACTCGGAGTCTGTGGTCTTTAAAGAATGCTTAAATTGACAGTATAACTTTGAATCGTTTTCTCCCCTCTACCACTTTTAGCAGGTAAATAAAAGATCATCAGCATTAAATCTAGTAGGGAAGGTACAGAGTAAAGGTTGGCGTAATCAATATTTATGTATATTCATAACAGCAAGAAAATATGTTGATGTACGGTGCTCCATCAGAAATCAATTCTTGGAATAATTATAGAGTAATTGCTAACACACAACTAGAATGATGACACAGCAATCATTATTGGGGATTTCGTTCTCTCAGTTTCAAACTCAAATCTCGCCAACCTCGGTGTAGCCAAAAAACACTCCATAATCTCCACACACTACACTGTATATGGAAACTGTGCTGTCTTCTTCAACAGTGCTGTTTAATTTACTTTTTCTGCTTAAATATCTATGAACTTCAAATAAAATGCTACCATGCCCTTAAATACTAACAACTCTACACTTCACGCTTCGGCGCATTCTCTGTAGCACCCAGCTGTACTTTCTTAGGACACACTACATTGCCATGCATCATAGAACCCAGGTATTCCACTTTATTACATCCAAATCTTCTGTTTCCACCTCATAAGATCAAATGTTCTCTTCCATTAGTACTCTTTTGGGTAAATCTTTTGTCATGTTGTTCCATTTCTTGTTTATAAACAAACACATCATCCAAATAGAATTGCAACACGCTACTTACAAGCCCTTGAAAATTACAGCCATAATCCTGTGGAAGACTGATTACACTTCTACAACCCAAAGGATCAGACTACCGCCCTTCCTCTCCGCTCCCTCGGAAAACACCTGCAGAGCCCCACAGGGGTCATCTCTGAGCCCGACCCTCTTCAACATCTACATGGCCCCCCTCACAGCCATCGTCCGACAACACGGCCTGAACATCGTATCCTACGCCAACGACACCCAGCTCATCCTCTCCCTCACCAAGGACCCCACCACCGCAAAACTCAACTTCCAGAGAGGAATGCAAAAAGTCGCAGTCTGGATGACCAACAGCTGCCTAAAACTCAACGCTGAGAAAACAGAAGTCCTCGTCCTTGGAATCACCCCTTCAGCATGGGACAACACCTGGTGGCCCACCACTCTTGGAAGCCCCCCTACCCCCGCAGACCACGTCAAAAACCTCGGCATCGTACTCGGTTCATCACTCGCCATGAACCGACAGGTCAACGCCGTCACCTCCAGCTGCTTCAACACCCTCTGCATCCTCCGAAAGACCTTCAAATGGATCCCCCCCGAGTCGAGGAAGACAGTCACCCACGCACTCATCACCAGCAGACTGGACTATGGCAACGCACTCTACGCCGGCATCAAGAAGTCCCTACTCCGCAAACTCCACACTATACAGAACACCGCGGCCAGACTCGTCCTCGGCATCCCCCGGCACGAACACATCAGCCAACACCTGCAGGGACTCCACTGGCTCCCCGTGGAGAAGAGAGTCACCTACAAAATCCTCACCCACGCCTACAAATGCCTACATAACAACGGACCCAAATACCTCAACGACAGAATAAACTTCCACATACCCAAAAAAAACCTGCGATCGTCCAACCTTGCACTGGCTGAACCCCGGGCATCCACAGAGCCAGAGCAGGCGGAAGATCGTTCTCGCACATTGCAGCCAAGACCTGGAACGAGCTACCGGCAGACATCAGACGCGCTCCCTCCCTGAACACCTTCAGGCAGACTCTCATGACCTGGCTCTTCAGCTGAACAGAGCTGCGTACCCCCCCTCAGCACCTTGAGACCCTCACGGGTGAGTAGCGTGCTTATAATTCCCTGGTTGATTGATTGAAACTAGGCTACGTGGCATTGTCACCATACGAAACTGGATTATTGGGGGAGAGAAGAACCGACCAAATTGTTAATGTGAGTTGTGACCAAGCTTTGACAAAGCCAAACATTTTGATTCCTAAAAGGTAACTGGTTTATGTGAGATTTCCACAGTTCATCCTTAGTAGCATGGCTCAAGTTGCAAGGTTTCCCTGGAAAAATGCCTGTGATACATGTGCAGTACCAAGAAGGCCACAATAAAGTTACGAAAGAATTAAAAGTGTCCAAATGAATTTTGATAGAATGAAAAAATATGGAATGTATAAAATGAAATGACATTGAATAAAATCAGATTTGGTGATCAAAATTATAGCCAAAACGAAAACCATTTTATTAAAGTAATGGGAATGGGAAAATACAAAGTTCATCTCTTGGGTGCAGTAGACCATGATCTATGCACTCTCAGTTGCCAAAGCATGTTGAGTACAGTTGCATAAAGGCTGTTTTTTTTCTGATCAAACGTTTTAACTTAGACTTAAAAACCTTTCTTGAGTTCAGAAATTTTCGTTTGGTCAAGACTATAAGGTGTAACTGAAAAGGCCTCCATGAGGTCCAAGGGATTAAACAGTCATGCTGTAGCCTTAAACCTCACACAAAAAGTCCTAAAGCAGGAAGAGCCACTAAAAAGAAGCCACTAAAGTACAATCTTTTTTGGGTAAGCTTGGAACCTTCTCTTGGTCTTCCTAAGAATAAAATTTTCAAAAAGTTATATAACTTATGTTTCTTGACTCTCAATGTCAGAACTGGATACTCATATAGCAGTGCACGTGTTCAGGTTGCAGAAATGCTCCTCATACCAGAACATGGTTACAGCCAACTCTTTAGTGTAAAAAGGTTCCTCTACAAATCTGATGAGACCATCAAAATTGTGGCTTTTTTTTAAATTCACGAATACTTTCTCTTTAGTTTCAAAAGTTTAATATTGAATCCAAGCCCAAAGCTCTTTATCCACCTAGAGGGGTACATCTTCATACTCATAAAATTAATTCATAACTACTTAACTTTACCCTCTCACCCCCAAACATCTTATGGAATGTCTTATCTAAAATCATGGTGCATGTCACCCCATAATTCATCAGCATCTTCCCCATTATATATTTCACTTGCAGCAATATGTATCAAATTTTAGAGGGAAATGTAAAGTGGGACATGCTCCCACCTGAGCCTCTGTCTGCTAAAAAAATCAAATACCAGGAGGTCACAAAGATATAACAGACAATCTCCAACAAAACGGTTAGAAGAGGGTGCCCTTAAACCAGCAGTTTGTCCATTCAACATCCCAATTTGGCCCATGAGAAAACACAATGGGTCCTGCAGCATTACACAACATTCTTCCTCAATTAAACCCAGCAGCCTCTCCCTCTACAACTACGGTGCCTGACATTCAACTGTGATGTCAAATCTAAGCAAAAAAGTGGGCGAATGGCATGGGATCATTGAATTGTTGAATTCTTTCTTTTCTATTCTACTCATGAATTAGGTCATGATCATTTTGCATTTACATGTGGCAATAGGCAGAACAATTATGAAAAGATTGCAATTGAATGGGTACATCGTCCAACTTTGTGTTGTGGCCTACTAGATAAGACTATGGCTAATTTTCCACATGCTGATGCAAGAATTGCACATTAGATTGAAGATATTATGATTACTGGAGACATTAAGGAACATGTTTTAGAGTTACACAAGATTAAGAACCTATAACAGATGGGGCGATCAACTCATGTCTAGGTATTGTGTCATCAAAAAAAATGCAATACCCTAAAGGTGATTGATACAATACAGCAGTTGAAGGTTCCTCACACAAACTAAGAAGCACAGAACTGTATAGAGCCTAAGGAAAGTGGGCAAGAAGTGTGTGCTCTCCCTCATTGATATATGTTCTGACTCGATGCTGACAATTTTCTGCAAGACCACTGATATACATACCACTCTGAGAGGGTTAGATTACTTGATTGGGAATTATGATCAGATCCGGTAGATTATGAGACACTATTTGTCAGCACGGCAGATCAAGAGGGGCCACACAAACATGGAATATGGCTGGTGTTGCACATTAGCTCTAGCTAGAATGATGATGGATAAATTCAGTGGACTGTTCCAACATGTTTAAGGAATTTGTCTGGAGATTACGCACTGAAAGGATGATATAAGAATTTGAATCAAGCAGTGTTTGCGTTAAACAACTCGACAGTGAGCAGATACTGTTCAATTTTATGACAGAGCAGACTGTGGAGTAAACATCTACATTAATGTTTTATAAAACATATCTAAAAGCTGGAATGCCTTTACAAAGTCCTCTGGAGGGGTGTTCCCCAGCCCTGGTGGGACTAAAGAATTAAGCACAGTACAGAGTATCTCAAAATAGGGCTTCTATCTCCTTTGCCAAAGGAACACCATGAATTCCAGAAAATGGAATAGACAATCCTAATAAACAGTCCTTACCGAGATATTGGTCTACAGTAGGTTGCTATCTGGGGTTCCCATTCAAGATATTCTAAATCATAACTGCAGTAGTTTGATACAATCTCAATGTTTTTCATTCTTGATTGTAACTGATAAATCACTAATGACATAATATGTACACACAGTTGCTATTCCCGTTCACTGATGTACAGCAGTGGCATCTGTCATTTTTTGGGATGCAAGCAAAACAACAATAAATACATATGGATAATGACTATCAATATTGTTATGAGCTTCTGCAATAGGAATGTCTCCCCAGGAAATTTTAGTTTTTTTTCTCTTTATTTTCAAAACCTCTCATAAGCAATTACTGAGTGAAGGGAATCTGCAGTGTTTGCTGAATTTAGGACAGACTCTCACAATTACTCATGTTCCTGTCAGTCACAAAGACATTTAAACCTGCTTTTTTGCAATTTTCAAGATCCACAGTTTATCAGTATTTGTTGTTATAGTATCGGAATCAGTAAAGTAACATTGGAAGCCATTGAAATAATTTGCAAATATAATACTATCTCAAACAAATTTAAATCCAATATGTAGTGATGGAAAATAATTGCATTATCACAGTCTACATTGTCTGCTCAGGGATTATTGGTAGAGAGGCATGGTGTGATGTTCAGAGAGGACCCCTTTATTCTTACCATTGGGCAATAAAAGCTTTGAAATTCAGAATCACCCCAAGATCTATATAGAAGTAAAAGTGACATTGTGTCTCCATATCTTATAGAGAAGTGAGAAGCTATCTCAGTTACTATATGCTTGTTTATCCTCATAAGGAATCCTTTTTATCAAAGATGAACTCCAAAGAGGAAGGGCTTTGTTCAACACCTGCTGCAATCTCATATACAAGAACATAAACCATTGATAGGCTATATATTGCTGTCCATAATTATCTGTCTCCCAATGTTGTGTTGGGCTCAATATGAAAGGTCCCCTAGAGCCCTGCACACTAATGTTTCGTACTTTATAAAACAGGAACTATTGCATTCTCTCGCACAGTTGTTGATAGTCTCTTTCTTCTTCTGTTTAGGGGATTGCGGAGGACACAGTCATAGAATGCCCTGCCTGAGAGAGAGACAGAGAGAGAGAGCGAGAGAGAGAGAGAGTGAGAGACAGAGAGAGCAAGAGAGAGAGAGTGTGTGTGTGTGTGTGTCCTATCAATAACTCGTGACTGGGTCCTCAGAATCCCACCTACACGATTGGTCACATTTCCAAGTAGCACTCACTCCAGTGTGCAGAGTGCGGGCTTTGCGCATGTGTACCCTCATCACCCCTCGAAATAAGGCAAAAGTCACCCCAAAATGTGTGGTGGCAAGCAATCATAGGCAGGTGGTTCACTGTGACCTTTTGTGCTCACTGAAACAAGTTCCTTGGGCAAATGCTAAGTACCCTCCACCTCATTGGTGGAAAACTTCAGGAGCATCCTCCATGGTTTTGAACAATTGGCACAGGTAATGTCAACTGTATCATTTTTCTCCAATGCAGTTATACATTATAAAAAGGGACTTTGCTGATTTCTGTAATATCAAAACTGGGCCTTTAAGGACAAATTACACAAATAAATATTTTTAAGTTTTCTATAAAATAGACCCTCATCTATGGAGAATTTCAGGCTACATCACTGCCAAACAGACAGATGTTAATGTGTTTAGTAATAAACGTGGTCCTTAGTTCAATTGATGACACAAATAATCACCATCTTTTACCCAAGAAAGGAAACAGGGAGATAAAATAAATTTGATCATTTTTATAACCCTGTCTGTTGCAAATCTTAAAAAATGAGTAAGAAATACAACTAATGTATTCAATTGTTATAAAGAAATTCATTCTCTGGATTGGTCTTTCCCATGATTTACAATTCCCAAACCTGTATGATGTGTAACAAAAATTAATATGGCTAAGCATTAGAATATCAGTCTTTGTACAGTGTTATCATTGATGAGTTGGCATGAAATATTTTGCCAGACAGTATCACCTTTAGAGCATTCCTAAACCAAGTGTAGAAATAAGCATATATAATAGGATTTAAAGCGGAGTTCAAATACCCAAACCACACCAATGCATCTACTAAATCTGCGGGTGTGCTATAGCCCAGTATGGGGTCTAGAATGTTACAGAAGAAAAATGGGAACCAACACGCGAGAAAACCTCCCATCACTATTCCCAATGTCTTGGCAGCTTTACGCTCTCTTTTCTGCACTACTTGGTTGACATTATTTTCTCCTGTCCCACAACGGTTCATAGACTGAGCTTGTCTTTTAGCTACAGTAAATATCTTTCCATATATACCAATCATAATGATCCCAGGGATGTAGAAGGACAGTAGAGAGGAGCCAAAAGCCGAAGCTCTATTAAGAAAGAGTGTGCATCCACCAACACAGTGTACAGACTGATAGTAGAACTCTTCTATCCCAATAATGTTTAGTTCTAGAAAGATCATTCCAAAGGCAAGTGATGCTGAGGTCCACCAAGTCACCAGTGTCAACCCCAGTACAATTTTTTCATTCATTTTGACTCTGTATGTTAAGGGGTGGCAGATAGCATAGTAGCGGTCAATGGCGATGCAGAAAATATGCAGAATGGAGGCTGTGCTCAACATCACATCGGTGCTACTGTGGATTTTGCAAAACAAATCTCCAAAGTACCAGCAGGTCTCCACAGATCTCATCATGCTGCAGGGCATGACAAAGGCACCTAGGAGGATGTCCACATTGGCCAAGCAAAGAACAAGATAATTTGTTGGATTATGGAGCTGCTTGAAGTGCACTATTGAGACAATGATGAGTAGGTTACCACATAGCGTGAACAAAATTGTTATTGTCATCAGAAAGTACAAAAGGGCTTTTGTCCTCTGGGACCTGTTATCCCTCACACAGGAGCCATTTACCGATGCATAGCACCATTCAACTGCTTCAGACATCTCTGCTTATGTTCATGAAGGCAGGCAGTCCAGGTAATTCTATGTTGAATTGAGTTGGCATGCCTGTGGAATAAACAAGACAGTCTCAGTGCATATTACATCATTTTTAAATGTTTTAAAATGCACTCTGTAGACTTACCC
The DNA here is from genome assembly GCA_963921515.1 of Calotriton arnoldi. NCBI lineage: Eukaryota > Metazoa > Chordata > Amphibia > Caudata > Salamandridae > Calotriton > Calotriton arnoldi. The sequence goes on along the minus strand of CAWUFW010007367.1, from coordinate 669,101 downwards.
TGGCGGAATTCCAGTTAACCAGATACAAATTGGGTTTAAGGCAACCAGTTTGTGTCATATCAAGTTTTGAATGTTTACTGAACCTCAGTGGAGAATACTGTGGTGTTCATTCCAGGTTCATCTTGTAACTGTTTTTGGTGTATAATGATGTCTTGTGGATTCACTTTGAATTAGCATTCAACCTTTAGGTTTGAATTATGCAAATGCATTATTTTACACAGTGCATCTTTACCAGCCAAGAATGGCTGTTTTTTACTTAATCATCCAGCAAATATTCGGAAATAGGGAAATTACGTTCTTATTAAATGTGCAAACAGTATGCAGTGCTGTTATGATGACTAATCATTCCTATACCAATTTCCTGAGTGGAAAATACTTGGCCTTTTTTAAGAAGTAGCAACATACCTCCATCAGGATACACTTGCAACAAGATAGGACCTATTGACTCAATACAAAGAAAGGTACTTTTCAAATTGTATTATGAGTACTTATATGTGAATTGCGAGCTTTCAGCAGTTGACAGGACACCAAGCTCCCACTTCTAAGAACAATTCTGGCTCAATTTCAACAAATCCCACATCAAGGATCACAATCTTTAAAAAAATATATTTTAAGAAGGATTTTATCAAGAACAGCATACATCTCATTGGGCTCCTTGACAGTGCAGACATCCAAAAGCAGAAGCATCAGTAAAATGAAGGACGTTCATGACGAGATTACTCAGGCCTTCAGCAGCTTACTAAACTTCAGGAACCAAGATTTTCTCCAAATGAATAAACGAGGAAGGAAATATCATTTCATGGCACCTTCCACTTGAAAAGCTCTACTACCCCATTTCCTTAGACTGAAATGAGGAACCTTAATTATAAAGTGTTCTTTTGATCTTAAAGTTTTGTAAGGAATATATATTGCATATTTCCATAAGAGCTAAGATCATGGCCACCTCTGACATGGCACAAGGAAATAGTGAGCCCTAAGCCTGTCCTTAGACCTTTTATTTTCTAATAAATGCTGCTTTTGAAATTCTTTGGAGTATCCTGAATATGAATTGTGGGATGTACCTACTGGATAAAGGGGCACATGCATCAAGGTAATCATTTGCGATTACCAAATAGCGAATTTTAAGGATTTGCTATTTGGTAATCGCAAATACCTATGCAGGAAGGATTCACAAAAATGTTTGCGAATCCTTAACATTCCCTAATAGCGAATTGCCTGTAGGTCCATAGGAATGAATGGAATGCATTTGCAATTTGCGATTATCAAATTGGTAATCGCAAATTGCGAATGCAATTGCAAGGGTGCTAGGGGGCCCCCTGATGCACCCCCAAAAAAGGTAAGGGTGCGCATGTGGTGCACACACATGCCACATGGCACTTTGAAAAATGCACTTTTGTGCATTTTTCAAAGGATTCGCAAATTACCATCAACTTGAAGTTGATGGTAATTTGCAATTCCTAAATGCAATGTCGCATTTTGGTAATGCTACATGCATCGCATTTAGGGAATTGCAAATTGCGATTCCCTAAATGCTTTCGCAAATTAGGTAATCGCAAAATTGCGATTACTTTTTTTGCAAATCCAATGCATCGAAAAAGGCATTTTACCGGTCGCAAACGGGCTGATTCTGCGAATCGGCCCATTTGCGACCAGTAAAATGCTTGATGCATGTGCCCCAAAGTGTTTATAGCTGTCTTGATTTTTCTGTCATCGTGTTTTTGTCTTAATATGTGTTATTGTTTTAAAAAAAAAATTAATTTAGTGGATTTTATATTATTCTGCATGTTTTTGTGGTCGTTTATATATTTATTATGTATGTTATGCATTGTTTTTTCTGTGCTTTTATGGTTGATGGCTGATGATAATGATGGTTTTGCATATTTTCTGCTAATGATAGATAGTTTTAGTTACAGAATACCAGGTGTATAAAGCATACAGATTTAAAATGAATTTACTTTGCAACTAGCTACCAGTGTAACTGGGGGTGCTCAGGGGAGACATCAACAAATGTCTTTTAGCCAAGAAGGATTTGTGCAGCAGGGTTTTATATATATTGAAGTTCCAGATATGCTTTTATGCCAGACCAGGACCCCTAGTCACGGCCCGATTTTGGTCAGCTTCCAATATCAAGGCACGAGTGGATAAAGCTTTGCATGCCATATCTTCTGTGTAAAAGTGAATAAATAGGAAACACCCATCAGAACGCATCAACAGTAACAATTAAATGTACTAACTTGCTGCTACCTGATGTGTCATAGAAAGACTAGACTTGGTGACAATGCCTAAGATACTGACCCAATCGAGTGGAGTGGTGCAAGTTCCTAAAAATTGAGACTTCAATTCAGTGTCCCAAAAGTTTGGCCGATTTGGAATTAGCATAATCTCAGTTAGAGATGGATTACATTTTTAAAAAGTGTAAGATATCCAGAATTGCACAATCTCAAGAGTCAATGGGAGAATGTCTACCAACTTAGCCGTGTCCAGCAACTTTGGGTCACATGTATCAAGGGTTTTTGCGTTCGCAAACGGGCTGATTCTCAGAATCAGCCCATTTGCGAACGCAAAAAATGCTCTTGCCATGTATGAAACCCTAATTTGCGATTCGGTAACCTGTTACCGAATCGCAAAATGGGTTTGCGAGTCGGTATTTGGAAGGGGTGTGTTTAGGGCGTCCCTTCCAAATACCGAATCCTAACAGTATATATGAATGTTTTATGACCGTGAATGCGGTCACAAAACATTTGCATATTACCACCTACTTTAAGTAGGTGGTAACCTATTCGCAAATGGGAAGGGGTCTCCAAGTGACCCATTCCCTTTTGCAGTGGCGGCTGGTGACATTTGAAAGTGGTGTGGGCGTAAAATAATTGTCGTACAGCACTGTGGTGAGCGAGCGTAGCGAGCGAGCTCGAACAACCTTCGGGGGATTCGGGGGGTTGTCCCCCCGAGAACATTTTGAAAAAAGAGTGGACAAATGGTGCATTTTCAAGCAAATTTGAGAAATTAAAATAATAATAATACATTTAAATGACCTAACACATGAAGTCAAGTTGGAATAAGGTAATTAGAAGTAGCAATGAGAAGTAGACCTTAAAACATGTAATTAGCTGTCTCTTAAAGATGGAATTTTTCCCTCCTCTTTGCTGTAATTACCTTGAAAAATAGATGTGAGAACCAAGTACTTCAAAATATGTTGTAGAACGGTCTTAATGGCCCCAATTAAGTAAACAAAAAAAAGGCAGTGTTAACCTGCATTGGCAAAGCCACGAAGTCTTGCTCTTGTTGACCTATTGGTGTTGTCAGACCACTTTACCGATGCTATGCAGCACCAACAAGCAAAATGCTATTTAAGCAAAACTTTGACAAGTTCTGTATCACCTTTAATATGAAACCCATTGCTTGAACTTGAGGTAACTGGGATGCACTGTCCTGCTACAGGAATACTTGAGATAAATAAAGACTCTCTGACATCAATAAGGATGCTAGTCGTAGCAGCAACCCTGCTTGACCTTTGCAAACCCCAACATTGCCCTTGCCAGCCCGGGTGACAAAAGTTATCAGAAACAAAAAGTAAGCAGAGCTCTGCGAGCTTGCTTTGCTTCATGTAGCTTCTCTTCCTCTCCTTTTCTCTATCCCCTGAGCAGCGAATAGGAAGCTGTAGACTACCTAATCTGCCAAAATCCAGACAACTGTAAAGCATACAAATCTAGGGTACATGAACTAGTAAAGAGCCTGTCGTTTACCTACAAAATCTTAAAGGAGACCAAAGGTCAATTATTCTATTATATAGCCGAGAATGGTATCTTCTCTCTCCCCAAACTTGACAAAGCAGGGTTAAAAAGTATTCCAGACAATCACGCGATCTTTCTTTCTGACAACAATTAGATGGTTAAAGGCTGGCTTAAAATGTTATTTACAAGAGGATTACATTGCCGTTAATTATACTGGAAATGTTTAAGTAATTGATTTCTGTCCCGCAAGATCCCAGACAGAGTGACAGACACTACTTATTCAGGACAACATGACACGTAGCGCAGTGAAAATCAACCTCACAAGCACAAAACTTAGCTGTAGGCGAAGCACCGATTCTTCGAGAAGCTGGCGACACGTCCCTGGAGGAAAGCAACTCAGGGCCGAAATCCATCTGAAAACTTGAATAACGCTTGCCCCGCATTACCTGTTTTTGAAATATGGAGCCAATCCGCGCAACTTCCTCACTCGTATTACACGTCATGTTTCAGCGTAAGAGCGGCAGTCATGTTAAAATAGGCTTCCTCGTAGCAATACCACTATGACTTTCCTATGGTACTATGATATTTCCCACATAATCATTTAAGCTGCTACGGTCAGGGCAAACTTCACCAGTAGTGCAGCACCTTGGGCCTCGGTGCGAGAACGGGAAATGTGCACCCTCTACCTAGTTTTAGCAGGAAAAAACAGCTATTCAGAGTGCAGCCGCACCCCCATACCCCTGGGCCGGGTGCTACTGCACCTGCTGCACTATTAACACTACACCTTTAAACATCTGCGTCCTCTTTGCTCGAATCCTACGTGCATCGAAATGGCCCTGACTGCCAAGAGCAACTTGTTTCTATCAACTGAAGGTCATTGGTGTATGTCACCCTATCATCCTGTGAGAGATCTCATATCCCCTGGAAGACATGTGCTTGGCCAATATTCCTTTAACTCCGTTGATACTGTGGCAGGGCGATCTCCCAAACTTTAGAGGTTTGCCTTGGAATGATTCCTTTGAAATTCTGCACCATAACAAACCGTGATTCCTTCAAACGGAGACCCACATGTTACCCTAAAACACTCTTATCAGATTTTTAAAAACATTGTATTGGATGTGTGAAACAAGAATCAAACAGAAAGGATCTGTCTCCTGCCCCCCTTGGTGAGGTTTTCTGTACCCTAGCACACAGTGCACGTTCAATATCTCATAATGCGGCCACCATTAAAAATCACGTTGTACATTTTTGGGTTTTCCTCCAAGGCCACGGTAAAGCGGATGCCAGGAAGCAACTGGGCAGCACACTGCCTCAGCCTGCCTCACAAGGACGGGCCTGTGCCGGCCAGTAGGGCGTCCACCTGGCCTGTCTCTACCGTGAGAGCCTCAGTGGACCTCCATCGCCCCACAGGATTCGAGAGAGCCGAGGGGTGACAGGGGAAGGCATGTTGTGGGAAGCGGAGGTGCTTTTTATGAGGTGCCACTATATATTAAAACCTCTGCTTTTCTCTAGGTCTGTTTCCATCGCCCACACCCTTCGCGATTCAGAGGGGGGCTTGTGCGAGGAATCGTTGCGTCTCTCCTACTACTACCTCCGAGGTTATGACTATTTTAGGGAAGGTTGGGGTTCGGCATGCAAAGTTTAGCTTTTCCCACATTCCCGACGCTCCTGCAGCCAGCTCTAGGGGTCACAGAAAACAGTTGCTGCTCGCAATATACTCGCGGGCGCGCGCGGGGTTTCGCGCGGGGGTTACCGCGGGGGGGGACGTTAAAATAATAATAAAATGAAAACCTACCTGACCGGGTCCGCGCCGCCACTGCCCTCTGCTCCTGTGCGCACAGGCACGCTCCCTCCCCTCCTGTAAGCCAATCACAACGCTGCAATGGCAGCGTTGTGATTGGTGCGGAGTCCCGGGCGGCGCCCAGCCGGGCACCAGTAGGGACGCCATTTTCTCTATGTAGGCTGCATGCAGCCAACATAGAGAAAATGTAGAGTGCGCGTGACTGCTTTGGTCGGCCCCAGGGCCGACCAAAGCAGTCTGGTACTCAGAGTGGTGCAAGTCACTCCTCCCCGACCCGCTCACCCGCCCGCCCCCAACCAGGCATATCCTCTCGCCCGCCCCCAACCAGGCATACCACTGCATTCTGCTTTCTCACAGCGCGAGAAGCAGAAAATAAAATGGTATATAAAATACCATTTTATTTTCTGCTTCTCGCACTGCGAGAAAGCAGTGGGGCCGCACTCCAATGCCCTAATGGAGCGGCCGCCACTGCCCTTTTGTGAATGTTTGTAAAAGCATTTTTAAGAGAAGGCAGAATTCTTAATGTAATTGTATATTCTTCAATATCATAGATGGATGTGAAAACTGTTTACCACGGACCACTGCCCGGTCTTAAAAAACATGAAAAGAAAACTTTTCATTTTACTTTTTGTAAAGCATCTTGTTTTCCTTTAAGGAAAATGGGCTGCTTTACAAAAAAAAAAAAAAGATTGCTTTATTTAAAAGCAATCACTGACATGGTGATCTGCTGACCCCAGCAGGCCACCATCCCCGTGTTTTTTGCGATTCCTAGGGGGGTCGCAAATTGCGATCCACCTCATTAATATTAATGAGGTAAGAGCGATTTGCGACCCCCTAGGAATCGCTGTCTGAAACTCTTTGAGTTTCATACAGTGTAAATTACGATTACCTAATTGCGATTCTCAGAAATTCGCAATTAGGTATTAGCAATTTACAATTTTTATACATGTAGCCCTTTGTCTCTTAAGGAGAGTTTGTGTATTTTCAGCATACATATAGTAAATGAGATGGAAGTTCTGTAGTTAATCTGCCAGGGGATGACAATAGAGATTAAAAAGAAGGAAGGTTAACGATATGGGATTCCCCAGGCCATAAATTTGGATTGATAGCTGAAAGAAATTAGGTGACCTAATTGTGACCTTTCACTCAAAATTACTTGATCCTAAATATTGCCACAGAAAGAAACTATGATAGCCATGAAAGAAAAGTTAAATAGTCCGGTGAATGGAGTCAAAAGAAGCACACAGATTTAGCAAAATAATCACCCAACACCACCACCATCGACAATCATTCTTTGATCAGCAACTGCCATGGTTGTCACTACCTCGATACTAAAGTCAGATCCAAAACCTGCCTGAGCAACATCCATGCATGTTTTCGAGGACATGGGGCTTGGTAAATGCAGATCTATCTATTTATTCGTGTTAGCTGGTGACCTGTTGTACACATCTGGGAAAATTGTGCAGAACTATTGTCAACTGATGCATGTTTCACAATATAGATACTGAGCACAACATTGCATTACTAGAAGATGTCTCAGGGGAAATTGTCAACGACAATTTCCATGCTCTGCAGACAGTTTATGTGTGATTGGAAGCATTCCACACACAGTTAATGAATTGTCTTGATAGCACTCAATGCCATTGCTTTAAGCTACAGCATTGGTCAATGTTTGCAATTTAAAGCAAATGTGTTTAGTGTGGGAGCAGTGGGAAATATTCGTTCCATCATTTTCATGAAAATGTAATTTGTCTGTGTTCTCTTGCGGAGCTGAACCTCACTTTGAGTGATGCCTAGTAATTAACAGTTTGTCCCTTTTTTATGTGAGGATCCTTAAAGTTCAATTCATTATATAGTAGGAGAAGTCTACTATTGCAGTATACAGTCTCCCTCATCCGTCTGCCTTTTTCTGGGAATGTGTTCTCCTATTAGCTATGACTCAGGCATGTAGGTATGCTGAGTTCGCATAACATTTACTGCACTTTGCAATACAACTGATCCAAGATTTTCATTTAAGTACTTGGTGGATTACAGTTTGTGGGCTGTTGTTTACCTTCGGGAACTTTGATGTTCTAAACTGCTTTGCAGACTACAATTGCCATGTGTCTTTGCTCCTGTGCACCAATGTCTGCCTTATGACTGTGCATGTTACGTTAGAGTGTGCAGCCAGGTCTTCTTGAAGCAGAATACAGGGAGCCACGCAAATAATCTACACCACCCATCAGCTTGCATGTCATATATTGACCAATTTGTAGTGTGTCTAACATGTATGTGCAGGCCTGACCCTGGGTTAAATCCTGTGATGTGCTACTTGCGAAGCAGCTTTTACTTCACATGGAGGAAGGTCTTTATTTCGGCTTTACATGCTTTGACTTTAGTAACCATTCTAAAAGATATTGGGGCATATTAGCCAGAACGGCGATAAAATTATCGCCGTTTTAGCGGCAGGAAACTGCCGCTAAAACGGCGATAATGGGCTTGCTAATATGCGTTATGGAATTCCAATAGAAGCCCAGGTTAGATGTCCTGCACATCTAACCTGGGCTTCTATTGGAATTCTATAACGCATATTAGCAAGCCCATTATCGCCGTTTTAGCGGCAGTTTCCTGCCGCTAAAACGGCGATAATTTTAACGTGGGTCTTGCTAATATGCCCCCAAATATTTAGTCAACCAAATTTGTTCTTGCAGATTCCAAGTAAACTATCTTTAAAGTAGAAGCAATGACATCACCCCTGTGATAATTATTTCGTTACCATTGATGAGGAAGAGTTTTCATCTGAGTGCAACAAGGCCCTTATGTTCAGTTTATTGTGGGGCATGCAAGGCAGGAATTCTTCGATAACGTAATAGAGATTGAACTATCAACGGGACAGTTGATTTTATGGGATGCATACTAAGAAGCTGGTGTAAGGTTGCAAAGGTGGTACACAGAGAAACCCGGTGTCATGCTGGAGAGGCATAGCTTCTTCAAAGGTAAACAGTTTTCACATCCATCTATGGATATTGAAGAATATACAATTACATTAAGAATTCTGGGAGTCTCCTGTGAGTTTGGTAAAATGTGGACACTTATTTGACAGACCAATTTGTTTTTAACTGTTTCTCTAAGCAGATATAAGAACGTTTGTTAGCCTGTCAGAAACCTACATCGATGGAGATAATAGAAGTTGCTGAAGGTATAGAACATTCAACAGTGTTTGCCAAAGCTTTGGCTACGGAGGGTTCTGGGGGTTCTGCAGCTATATATGCCCTTAGTGACAGGGAGAAAGAGTTCAAAGCAGTGCCAAAGGAAAATGGTAATGCTATAGATGTCGTTTTTAGGGGCATTTAGCAGTCACCACTGAGTAGTGATAGTTCAGGCGAATATTCCAATGAAATGTTCTGTTTTGCCTATTACTTTGGTCCCAATAGACAGATCTGCAGCAAATTTGAGCCTCTCATACGGTATTAACCTAAGGTCTGGCATGACAATATTCATACAGTTTTGTGCAGGGGAAAGGTTACAGGTTAAAGAGTTCGAAAGATGTGTTTTCTCCTTTTAGCTTACATAGGTACTTTTGCTTGCAGCCACAGCAAAAACCACTGAATGGATTTATGCAGAAAATTGCCATGAATGTAGAACTTTCCCCAGAAAGCAGAATTTTTGTGGTTTGGTGTAAATCTGTTTGGTAATTTTTTAGATGTTATTGTGTAAAAAATGTGTCAAATTGTCTTGAAAAGGTTAACATTTGTATATAATATTTGTTGAAAAGCTACAAAAGATGATTTTCCTATAACTTTGCACATCTTGACAAATATACATGAAAGTTGACAGACACTTAGGGCCATATGTACAAGGACTGGCGAAAACTATCGCTAACGTTAGTTAGCAGCAGTTTTCTCACCGCCGTGTACCGCTGAAAACTATCGCCATGTTAGCGACGTATTTACAAGCCATCGCTACATGATAATGACACAGGTTGCTGCTTACGTAATGAGCAGGGATTACGGGCAATTTTAAAGTGCAATTCTTTGTTAAAAAAGTGCGCACCTTTAATTCCAGCCTCATACACATCATGTTATTCCACTCAAACAACCATGTTTTGCTTTCAGACATATACAAGTATTTGAATATGAAAATTAAAAACACACTGTCAAAATAAATATATTACTAAAATAATCCTAAATGCAGAGGAATAAACAACAGATATCAAATGTGAAAGAACCCATGAGGCTTCCCAGGCTCCCAGGAAAACTAAAAACACACTGTCAACATCAATGTAATACCAAAATAAGCATAAATGCAGATTTCTTATGATAATGACACAGGTAGCTGCTTACGTAATGAGCAGAGATTACGGGCAATTTCAAAGTGCAATTCTTTGTTAAAAAAGTGTGCACCTTCAATTCCAGCCTCATACACATCATGTTATTCCACTTAAACAACCATGTTTTGCTTTCAGACACATACAAGTATTTGAATATGAAAACTAAAAACACACTGTCAAAATAAATATAATACCAAAATAATCCTAAATGCAGAGCAATAAACAACAAAAATGAAAACAAATGAAAAAAAGAACCCATGAGGATCCCCCCAGGCTCTAAGGAATGATGGGCAGGTGCAGAAACAATCTAACACAAGTGCATCTGTTTGGACAGCTTTGAGAGTGTCTATAAACGAGTTATGTCCCTTTTTTCATTATCAGTGTATAGAACTGTGTGTATCTTTGCCAGATGCCTCTATCTGCTACTCACTGTAATCGTGTGCCCCCCACCACCTGGCCAGCACCCACTAACCTGAAAATACCAGGAGTCTGCAGAAGCCAAGGGAAGGCCGCCGACCTTGCCGAAGTCTGAACTAAACACACTGGTTCAGGAAGCTGTGTGCTGAAAACCTCGGTGCAACTGCAAGTGGAGCGGCTGTGAAGAATGCACCCACATAAAGAAATGCCTCGAGCAAAAAGTTTCCAGCACCATTTTCAAGAGACCATTCAGTTAGGTTACCATGAAGTGTGACAACTCTGTCATTCAGATTGCATAAAGCATCCGTGCCTGTAAATATTTTACAGTCCTATATGGCCCATCCCCACTCAAGGACGCTGAGGGTATTTATCAGTGGCGGTTCGCATAGGGCGTGCTGTGGGGCGGTGGGGGAGGGGCAGGGTGGGGGGGGGTAGTAAACTCGGACATACGACGGAACGGAGGAACGTAATAATTACTTTCCTCCGTTCCGTCGTATGTCCGAGTTTACTACCCCCACCCTGCCCCTCCCCAGCCCCGACGCCACGCAGCACGCCCTATGCGAGCCGCCACTGGTAATTATTAACGCCTTTCAGCATGCCTCTTAAGATCGGCGCTGCTACAAGCAGCTGGTGTGACTTCAGTTAAAGGAACTGGATCTTCTGCGCAGCATGGATCGCACGTGCATGCGCTTAGGAGGACTTTGGCGCCCGCGGAGGAGGGTGTTTCAGGGTCCACGGAGCAGGGATCTAATGCACATAAACATCGTTGTGTGAGCCCGGATCACCGCCCGGGTCACACCACATTGACGCCAGTCCTGCCATCAGGATGTCCCAGGGAGTTCTGCCCAAGCAGGGGCTCCTGTGCTGCCTGCTGCTGTTCACCTCCGTGCACAGCATCCCTGGGAACGGCTGGGAGATCTGGCATAAGTTCACTGGACTGCTCCACCCGGAGGATGACCTCTTCCTTTCCTTCGGGATTCCTGTTGTCAGTGGGCACTGCTGCCTACCAGTTGGAGGGGGGCTGGCTGCAGAACTGCAAGGGCCAAACTGTCTGGGACGTCTTCACCCACGAGCAAGGGCTGTCCAGTGGGGGCGTGGCCAGTAACAGCTTGAACAGCCTCTTCAGGGACACGGAGGTGCTGCGCAACCTAGGGGTCTCCGAACAAGGCTGAGGGAAGGAGTTGGCGTGAAAGAGATTTGTTTCAGTGATGTCAGAGGCCTGAGGGACTTCTAGATCGGGCCCACTCGTCTTCACGATTTCCTGAGTGTTGCGAGTGCACTGCTCATTGCTCAGGACGATCATTTGAAAGCAACGCAACCACACGTTATTAAAGGCCACGCCCTAAGCTACCCCCTCCCTCTTTTCTCCCTAGGACCCAGGCGCCTCACTATTAACTCTGTTGGCTACCTCCTCCCACCTCCGTCATCGATCTCACTCTCTAAGCTTAGCCAATCCTGACGCTGCTCCTGCTGTTACAGCAGCGCCAGGATTGGCTGAGGCAGGGGACCTCACCGCTCACTTTTGAGCCTGGGAATGCGGCTTTGAGTCACCCCGGGCTCATTAATGAGAAGGTAGAGGAGCCTCTGGTGCACAGGTCTGGCTGGCCGGGGAAAGGCAGCCATCCAACCCGACATGAGCACTTGGGCTCAAGTGCACGCTGGCTACAGGAGTCTGTCTGTCAAGCCCCACCCCCACAAGCCACTTCTACATACTGCCGTGGCTGAAGTTTAGAAAATGGAATCGTTTTTTTTTTACTCACTTCAAAATATTAAATACTTGCATGTAATTGGGGGCCAGGAGGCAAATATGAGTGGGGCAACGCCCCCACACCCTAACGGACGCACCGCCCCTGCTACTAACTTTGGCACAGTTTGATGAATCCACACAAAATGTATAAAAGGCCTAGCATGTTTAGCCTGCCCTTGTTTTTTTCAATTTCATGCATATCCATTAGGAGGATTGGGGCAGATTTAAAAGGGGGTTAAAGAAGTGTTCATTTGTTAATAAACTTGGCATCGTTTGATGACTCCTCATGAAATTTGGCAGACATTTAGCAGGTTGAGCTTTCTGTTGGTTAGACCAGGTTTTGAGCAGATCAGTCAAGGGCCAATTAAAGGTTTCTTTCAGTAATAACCCTGGCACTGTTTCATGAATCTATGTGAAATTTGGCAGGCAGCAAATTAAGCCCAGTGGACGGTCAGGCAGGCTTTGTGACAAACCCCGCTGTAGGCAGCCAAAATTGGTTGGGTACAGATTCTGGCTCAACGTCATGTCCAGGGTACACAGCAGGAGAATATGACACCTACTAAAACAAACATGAAATGTACTGAAAAACACAAATTAAAAGTTAGCTATGTTTCAGAAAACAGAAAAACGAATTTTGACAGCTATGGTGCGCAGTGCACAATGGCCACATACGAAGAATTCCTAAATTTTAACTATGGTAGTTTCAATGAATATATGTCTATATCTATACCCACATATTGATGTATATAAATATCGATGAATATCTAATCTATATAGGCAAAACACTAGCAGCAAACCATGGGTAATCTCCAGTCTTTAGGTGGAGCCTGCCCTAATATTTGAATAACATCTATAACAACACAAACACTTTAAATCTCATCACCTCAATTCCCTGTTTTTCTAGCCAAATATTTGAGCACAGGTTAAGAAGAAAAAAAAATCCTATTTATCAGTGATGTTTTGATGTACTGGCAAGAGGGACTACAGCGAGCTGTAGGACTTCAAAAGGCACTAAGGGGCACATGCATGAAGCATTCTTGTATTTGCAAACGGGCCAATTCGCAGTATCGGCCTGTTTGTGAATACAAAAAAGGCTTTTCACATGCATCAAACCCTAATTGCGATTCGGTAACCTGTTACCGAATCGCAAATTGGGTTTTGCGATTCAGTATTTGGAAGGGGCGTGTTAAGGGCGTCCCTTCCAAATACCGAATCCTAACAGTATGCATGAATGTTTTGTGACCGTGAATGCGGTCGCAAAACATTTGCATATTACCACCTACTTCAAGTAGGTGGCAACACATTCGCAAATGGGAAGGGGTCCCCGAGGCACCTCTTCCCCTTTGTGAATGGTTGTAAAAGCATTTTTAAGAGCAGGCAGTGGTCCCACGGACCACTGCCTGCTCTTACAAAACGAAAAGAAAACTTTTCATTTTACTTTTTGTAAAGCATCTCGTTTTCCTTTAAGGAAAACGGGCTGCTTTACAAAAAAAAAGATTCCTTTATTTAAAAACAATCACGGACATGGTGGTCTGCTGACCTCAGCAGGCCACCATCCCTGTGATTTTTGCGATTCCTAGGGGGTCACAAAGTGCAATCTACCTCGTAGAGCGATTTGCGACCCCCTAGGAATCGCAATCTGAAACTCTTTGAGTTTCAAGCATTGTAAATTGCGATTACCTAATTGCGATTCTCATGAATTCACAATTAGGTATTTGCAATTTACAATGTTGATGCATGTGCCCCTAAGTACATTTTAGCAAGTGGTACTGACTTTTTGTATTGCATTTCATACCGCACATTCTCTGTAAGTGTGACATATAACAGGTGCTACTATTATAATATTTATTTTTCATCAAAAGGCCTAAGGAGCCTTGTTAGGATTAAAACTTGTGATCTGCGGATTAGATTGGGACTTATTCACAAAGGCATTTTGGAGTTCATAAAGTAATACTCTTTTACCTACTCTTTCATGCCTTTGTGAACTGGCCCAAAAACATCTGAAATATTACAAAATTGGAATATTCAGTAAATATTCATATGAGACCAGTATAAATAGAAAGCACTGTGCCCTCCTTGAACTTTTATTAATAGCTAGTTGGACGTTTGGGGATTGATTTGCAAAGTCATGTAAGAATATGTAAAAGAGTACTCGTGTGGTTCTACTTCCTGTAGTCATAAATGCTTTTGTGAATCAGCTTCTGTATATCCAGTGGCAAGCACTCAATGCTCTGAAATATCCGTGGATTATCTAAGAAGGAATTGGAGGGAACAGTTGCACTGCACATACTCCTGAAACTGTTATTCCTAGGGCCTCTAATCTGCAGTAACCCGTGGAGTCGAACCCATATACTAACATGCAGCAGTGTGTGGTGCACCTGTTATTGACAGTGACTAGAAGCTATTGACCCATGACAGTAGGCACTGAAAACAGGAAAACAAAAAAGTGATTGATGGAATGCTAGAATTGATCTCAGCCAATGGTAATTAACTTAGGGCCACATTACATTCCATTGTTCTTTTGCACATCATGTCAACTTAGCCAGGAACTTGCCTTTATAGCCACTGTAAACACTTCAGTTGTGCACTGTCTCCTCCATGACATGACTCTAACTAACCACATACTGTTGGGTGGAGGGTGTGATATAGGGCCCCATTGCGTGGAAGACTGGTACCTGGTGCTAGGACGCTTCAATAACTGCCCATGTCCATCTCAGCTCCTTACAATGAGTGCTAAAAACCTGTGCCGCCTTTGTTGCATCACCGATTAGAGGTTGGTGAAGCGACCTTTTACAAACACCAATGCACTAATGGAACAGTAGTTTTAGACATGTTGCTGCTGGTGAACCCTCTTGAGGGGAAATGTCTCATCTAAGGTGATTGCTGCAATATTATGTTTACATGGTAGACATGTTAGATGAGGGGGATTCCTCCTACAAATCATTGTGGTTTGCTAGCCTGGATGTTTACCTGAGCATCCATTTAACTAACGCATGATGTGCTGGCTTTGTGCCAAACTGCTCCTCAGCACTTTGCTTCTTGAGTATGATCACCCAACTCTGTGGCATTCAGAAAGTGGGGTGATCGTGCGAAAGAAACAAATGACCTGATTACGTCTTGGCGGATGGGTTTCTCTGTCACAAATGTGATGGATATCCCGTCCTCAAAATATAAATTGCATTTTATCCTGTGGGATTTATTTTTCGGCAGATGGAATATCCACCAGCGTTGTGACGCAGTGACCCGTCCGACAAGATCTAAATCAGGCCCAAAGACCCTTAGTTCAATTAAAAACGAGAATCAAATTTTAGTACTTACCTAAAGTGTAAGTACTTTCTATTTGTGTGTCTTTCTTCATATCTGAAGACATTTTAAATTGTCTTCCTTACTGGGAAATGCTTATACTATATATCAAGTTGCTGTTCTTTGGCTATTTTTATTTTGATTCTCTCTTTTAACCATAGTTATGTAAGAGGGTTGTGCTAACCTATAAACACATAACACACACCTCTAAGTTGATAAATTACATGTCTATATAATTTGGAAAATGATGTGATCAGGTCTAACTCATTTGAATGTCTTTGTGCTATAGATCATGATAAAATTATAAATCTTGCTTGGTTGGATCTGCTAAATGTGTTTTTATTTTACAGCATTCTTTACAACTGGCCATCTAACAACTGTGGTTTTAAAAGCAGTTCATAAACAACAATAGGATTCTCAATAATAATGTTTCTAACCCAAATTGAACATACACTATAAAGGCAGGCTGACTGGATCAGCAACTAATTGCCTTTATGCAGAAATTTGATATTGTGATAAAACTTGCTATTTCTGCAATGAGGAGACATGAGCTCTAATCCCAGGATCACTTTATTTTCATCTCTTTCATTTGCCTTTTCTTTCCAAAAACATATCAGCAGCTTATTACAGGCCAATCATTTATATTGCGCACTGTTTAGAAATCTCTGGGGCAGATTTATGGGGATTTGGCATAGGGCAGTGCAGCCAGTTACCTTACTCCACTGCCCTACGTCAAAGTGAAAGTGAAGAAAAGCACTACATTTATCTAATACGGTGCATTCCTGTCCTTTCCTCTTGCTCTGGAGCCGTTTTGGCAGTCTTACGTCAATGCAGGCACCCTTGCAACAAGTTGCAAGGGTGCTTGTGTTGTTGGCAGGGGTGGTTGGTGCAGAAAGGAGAACCTTCCTGCACAAAAACAATCCTGGGAAGCTTTTTCATTTTTGTATGTGTGCTGCAGAATGCAAAACACATAGAAAGAGATAAAAACAAGGAGAAATAAAGTTATCTCTCCTCACTGCGCTTCCCCTGGGGAGGCATAAGGTTTTGGCGCATCCGCAGGTTTACATGGTCTATTAAATCTGGGGAAGCATCACAATCAAATAGGTGTTGCGTGGGAACACCCACCACAATGCCCATGAAACACCTCCCTATTGCAGAGTAAGGCAACGCAGCTATTTGCACTGCCTTGCCTTACTCCGTATCTTTGAGGCCGTTCAAAGCCATGCAAAAAGGCTTTGCGTGGCCTTATAAATATGATATTGTGGTTTGCCCCCCACCGGAGCGCAACAAAAAGTGACACTGCGGCAGCGCAAGTGGCTCATAAATATGCCCCTCTGTATTTACAACCTGAGTTGGATAATCCTTAATTGAGTAAAGGATAACTCACGACCTTACATATAAGGATTGTTATGTTATGTTATGTTATGTTCTGGTATGTTACTGTTATATTATGCAATATTACATAGTGCACTGCTGCCATTTACACTGTCTCTTAGCAATATTATTATTTTTTTTTTTTAATAAGCAGTGTGTTCACTGCTTCATTTGATTATCCATTTAAGGTGGCCGTGGTTGGGGGTGTAGGCCTCGTCATATTCCTCAACCTCTGTTGCGTGTATGCAGTGCCATCTGTGTCCCTTGTCTCGGTGATTGTGTTTGCTTGTCATCTGCCTTCCTTTATCAACGGAGGTGTTCATGTTTGCTGCTCTGTCTACCAGTGATGTGTGATCACTCTGTCGCAGTGCCAGAGGCCCTGGCTCTGTGCCAATGCCCGTGTTCTCCTTGCTGTTTTAGGTGTCTTTATTTGTCAGAGTTCTTGAACCCCTGCCCCATGCCTGAGCTTCAGATCAGTGAACATTTAAAAAGAAGGCTTAGAAGCTGAAAGCAAATTACTGAACCAAAAATGACTTTTATTGTGTCTAAAAGGCTGAGCATGAAATGTATGTATCAAACTTGTTGAGGGGGGTCTCAAGTTCTAACTAATATTTTAACTTAATCAAATTAACACAAAATCTCAAAGCAACATTTGTTTCCTTTTCACAGTAGTACAATATCATTTTAACTAACAGGACGATTAAAAAAAAGTGAAAATATTGTCTGCAACACCAAAGAAGGACAAGAATAGAAAACAGACGACATGTTTCAAAAACAACATAGTAGATATAACAAGGGAAAGTCTGACATACCTCAAAAGTACAATTTATCGATCAGCAAAGTTACTACGGAATGACGCGAGTAAATAGGAAAGTAAAAATTAAGCGACTGCAGATGTGAATGACCGATGGCATAGCAAAGGTGTCACGCCCCCAAGGTGTCATGCGTCCAAATGCACAGAATAGAGAGGGACTGCTCTGCTCGTTTACCGTACAGGCCAACATCCCTGGTTTGGGATTAAAACAACAGCTACAATTGGGGTGCATTTGACTCCTCCAGCCCTTGGACACCGGGACTACGGCCCAGTATGACAGCACCAATAACTAGGGGGGGAGGCAAGGTAAAATTACAAATGATGACGCATTCAACTAACCTGTCTAGGCGTGTGCTTGTGATTCGGATGTCACACAGCATTCCCAGTATCCGTAGGCTGAGTACGCTTTAAATACTGTGCAGCACATCACATCATATGGGACTCCGGGCTTCAACATAATCCCCTGGCAGTTTTCTTTATCATTATGCCATTCCATTTTTCCCATTAGGGCATGTAGTGAAACCAGGTTTTAATGGCAAATTGGTTGCCCTGCAGGCTTCCTGATTCTAGCACCTTTAATGTGCAGTACTGACCAGGACACATTATTCTGCCATTGAAGCTGTCTTGGCCAGCATTGAAGACAGAATTCAGCTACGCCATGTGCGCCTAATGCCATAGGAAAGAAATGTGATTTCAGAGACATTTTTTTTTGTGGAGTTTTATATAGCAGGATCTAGACCTGAAGGTATCAGAGCGCTTTACATAAGCACCTGTTAAGTTACAGACGGACACGTTCCTTTTTGTTTGGCACAGGAGATTAAGTGATTTGCCCAGAATCACAGAAAGTTGAGCGTCCCTGCCGAGACTCGAACCCGGTTCCCCAACTCCGAGGTCGACCCCCTAGCCTTTAGGCCACATTCTCTTACTCAATTAGGATAAAGAGCCTGGGTTGTAATCTGATTAAAATAGCTGGTACTGTATGTATGGCTGGTTATAATATGTTATTCATTTTATTTAATTTACTATATTGTTTAATTTCTCCTACTAGTGTATGCTGAGGCTTTAAAGAATATCAATGGGATGACTGTATTTGGTTTTTGTAAAAACATAGACATCTCCAAATTCAATGCCAGTCCAGTACCTTACATTCAAGGAAATGGACATTAAGGTCTGCACGATTAGTACCGCAGCACATGCTGTTGACCGAGAAGTCGGTCAGTCAGAAGAGCATGTATATGCTGTGGTCAAGGTAAGGGTCAAATAATGAGCAACTAGAGTGCCTGTAACACATCTCCTGCATTTCCTCACCCCATCTGTCCAACTTTTCAATGTAGGAAGCTCAGCCACTGGTGAAGTGTGACAATGTTCAGCACTCACAGTTCCCTCCCACTGCTCTTCAGCTAGGTGTCACCTGCCACATGCATCCCCAATCAAGCAGACCAGTCACCATCACACCTAGCCACCATAGCCTTCATACATAAACCCTACAATCACCACAGTGTCAAAGGCCAGGCCACTGGTAACATGTTACTCTAAACACTGAACACATATCTTTCACTAATTCACCCCTGCCTCCCACATTCACAAGTCTACCGCTCTTGCCTGCATATGCTAAATATTGTGTGATAACTTCATATACTGATATTCCATATACCGTATATCATATGTGATAAAACCATGGCCAACCACCACAGCATTAAGCTCTAACCCTAAAAAAACACAACCCTGCACTATCATCACCACAAGCAAACAGACACAGCCAAAAAGTAAGGCACTCTGGAGCAATATCCAAACTGCAAATGTAAAAACGAAGGTAGTGAAATCCCTGCTGTAAGAAATTGGGTCTCTAGTTGGCAGAGGTGTGCATCCTGTCCAAGTAGGGACCACAATCCTAATGAAGGTAAGCCAGATACACACCCTAAATTAATCTGTTCTCACCCTCTGGTAACATGGCACAGAGCAGTCAGGCTTAACTTAAGAGGCAATGTGTCAAGTATTTGTGCTGCACTTACAAGAGTAAAACAGTGAAAACACCACACAAGAATAATCCACACTAGATTAGAAAAATAGAGCCCAATTCATTAAACAAAACAAGACCAAAATGAGAAACATCTAATAAGTAGAACCGGAGCTATGAATTTATAAAAATGTAATATAAATGTAGTGCTTAAAAGCATAAAGCATTAACCAGGGACATCTGGTCTTGCTTGACCAGGGTAAATACAAAAGTTCAGGCTGACTTCGTTGAAGCGCAGGTCGGGTACAGGGACCAACCTTGTACTACTGAAAAAGTACCTTTGGATGGAGGATGCGTCGTCGTCGAAGACCTGATTAGAGGAGCAGAGAAGGCGATCTGGCAATGCGTGAGTTCCGATCCGCACAGTCGGATATGCGTCATCTGTGAACCCCTCTCGATGAAGGCGATGCAGCATCGTCAAGCCGTGGACCGCAGCCGATGATGTGATGTCTTTGTCCTCAGTGGCAGCGCCAATGCGTTGGCGTTGTGGGGAGATGAATAGGTTCCGACCGGCGCAACGATGGCGATGCGTGGATTTTGAAGGAAAACAGCCAGAAAACCCACTTCCAAAGGCCAAGGACTGGATTGGCAGCACTTGGCAGGGCAGGACTCACAGTTGGCAGAGTCCAGAGGCTGCAGAAGGGTTGTTGGAAGTCTTTGATGTCCCTGAGACTTCAGAACAGGAGGCAAGCCAGCAAGCCCTTGGAGTCACTTTGGTTCTGGGGATGTAAAGATGCAGGTCCAGTCCATCTCACTCCCAGGCAAAATGGGCAGCAGTCAGCAGGGCAGGGACAGCAAAGCAGGAGTCCAGCAAAGTCCAGAAGACTGACAATCCTTTTAGCATCATAGCAGTTCTTCTTCCTGTTCAGAATGTCCTCTGGTCCAGAAGTGTAGTGAGTTGGTGGTATCAGGGGCCAGTACTTATAACCAGCTGCGCCTTTGAAGGGGGGAGGCATTTCAAAGAGAGGTCTTTGAGGTGCACAAGGTCCCTGCCCTTCCTGCCCTGGCTCCAGACTTACTACAGGGGTCTATGCAATTCTTTTAATGAGGACACGCACAGCCCTATTCAGGTGCAAGTGTCAGCTTCTCCCTCCCATCCTGCCCAGTATGGCCCATCAGCCTGGTGATGGGCCATCAGGATGTGAATGGCCCATCAGACACACCTAAGCTCTCTTAGTGTGTGGCTGTCTAGAGGGAATGCACATAGTCCAGCTGTCACCCTCCTGAGACGAGTATTAAGAGACAGGCAGAGGCACAGAATGGTTAAAATGATAAAATCTTGTAAACAAGGAGAGGGGCTCTAATGTTCCAAAGGGTCAGAGCACCTAATAACTAAAAAGTTAAAAAATAAATTTACCCATTGGAAATGTTACTTCATCTCACAACATCTATGCAGTTGATTCAACACCCATACATCACTCACTCGTTAAAACATGAATATAGAAGCTCTACTCAGAATATATATGCACTTATACGTATATTTAATCCATCATATTCAAACTTCAATAAAAACATATATCTTCATACACAGTATTTAAAAATTATTATTTTTTTATTATATACAAATCATCACAAAAATACACAATTCATAAAAAACAATCCCCTGGACAGGAAAAATACACAAGACAATACTTTTTGTCTTTGATTTGTTAATCTGAGATTTATCGTAGGCAGCACCCTGCAGGGAGAAAACCTTCCCTGTCTTTTACTGATTGCTGTCTCTTCCCAAATTTAACACTAATATTGTGCGTCGACGCGTTTCGGTGTAGCAGTGAATAATAATGCCACCTTCCTCAAGACTAACTTTTTTCCTTTTTCCTTATCTAACTGTATGTATACGCCGGTGCTACGGCACTCAGGGAGGTGTGGCTCCTGTAGAATGAGGGTTGTCCACACTTCAAAGGTACAATTTTGATTTTATGCTCCTATAATCCTTTGGTGAAAAGAACCCTCGGAGCGCAAAATGATAACTCCTATATATACATATCGCGTTTCCTCCGAGGTCTCCACTTGGCTGTTCAATCGAGTTGATATATAGGAGTTATCATTTTGCGCTCCGAGGGACATGCTTTTAAAGAGTGACTAAATGCGTTCTTTTCACCAAAGGATTATAGGAGCATAAAATCAAAATTGTACCTTTGAAGTGTGGACAACCCTCATTCTACAGGAGCCACACCTCCCCGAGTGCCGTAGCACCGGCGTATACATACAGTTGGATAAGGAAAAAGGAAAAAGTTAGTCTTGAGGAAGGTGGCATTATTATTCACTGCTACACCGAAACGCGTTGACGCACAATATTAGTGTTAAATTTGGGAAGAGACAGCAATCAGTAAGAGACAGGAAGGTTTTCTCCCCTGCAGGGTGCTGCCTACGATAAATCTCAGATTAACAAATCATAGACAAAAAGTATTGTCTTGTGTATTCTTCCTGTCCAGGGGATTGTTTTTTTATGAATTGTGTATTTTTGTGATGATTTGTATAAAATAAATTTTTATGTAATTTTTAAATACTGTGTATGAAGATATATGTTTTTATTGAATTTTGAATAAGATGGATTAAATATACGTATAAGTGCATATACATTCTGAGTAGAGCTTCTATATTCATGTTTTAACGGGTGAGTGATGTATGGGTGTTGAATCACCTGCATAGATGCTGTGAGATGAAGTAACATTTCCAATGGGTAAATTTATTTTTTAACTAAAATGATAAAATGCCAACTTTCTAAAAGTACTGACAACAAATTGGGCAACCCAATAAACCCTTGAAGGCTTGGGTAATTCAAAATCAAGATAAGGTGAATGTGTCTACAAGGGATTTTTTTATAACAAAGAAAATCTTCTTGGCTCAAAGAAATAAATCTATAAAGCGCTCATTAGTGGCTTTATAGATTTATTTCTTTGAGCCAATGTTAGACTTGGCATCTTTGGCGTGGTTCCCCCTGACTTTTTGCCTCTACCTCCTGTATTTTTGATGCTGTGTTGGATTTCGTTTTTGCTGGCTTAGATGCTTTAGGCACTTTGCCACTGCTGATCAGTGTCCAAGTGCAAGTGCTCCCTGTGTAAATTGTTATTATGATTGGTTCTCCCTGATTGGCATATCTGATTCACTACTAGGTCCCTAGTAAAGTGCACTAAGTGTGCCAGGGCTGGTAAATCAAATGCTACTAGTGGGCCTGCAGCACTGATTGTGCCACCCACTTGAGTAGCCCTGAAAAGATGTCTCGGGCCTGCTACCGCAGTGCCTGTGTGCAGTTTGTTAAATGCCATGTCTACCTGCCAAGTGCACCCACTTGCCAGGTCATAACCTTCCCTTTTCTTACATGTCAGTCCCCCTAAGGTAGGCCCAAGGTACCCCTGTGGGCAGGGTGCGGTGTATGTGAAAGGTGGGACATGCCCTGGTGTGTGTGACATGTCCTGATAGTGAAATACTGCCAAATTTGTTTTTCACTATTGCAAGGCGATCTGTTCCCATCGCATCGAATAGGGAGTTTGCTTATAACATTTTATAAGCATAACTACCCCTGGGAACAAGATAGGAAAATAAAGTTTAATGTGCCTGAACTCAGAATGTTAAGATGCATCTTTTAGTAAGGATGATTTTTACATTCTGTGTTTGAAAATACCACTTTTAGAAAGTAGGTATTTTCTTGCTTAGCCATCCAGTGTGCCTCTGCTAGGTTGTGGATTGACTGTCTGGGTTTGGAGTGTCAGGGGCTGGGGAGGAGCAGTGGCTCCAGAGAGCCTGATGAGTCAGGGCTGGGCTGAATTGACCTGGGCTGCATTTAGAGTAGGGGGAGGAGATTTCCTTTCACCTGAATGGGCCTGGTCTGCCTTCCACAATGCTGTCTCCACCTCCTGTGAGGCAGCTGCACCAGAGAGGACAGAACTGGTTTTGGCTGGGGACAGACAGTCTCTACCTTCAGAGAACAAAGATATTTAATATATAAGAAGTGGGGCTCAGACTTTAGACTACTTCTGGAATCAAGAGGAACCTTTGCCAAGGAGAAGAGCTGGAGAAATTGAGGAGACGTACTGCCCTTGCTGTGTTTCTGGGGTTGGCCTGCAGTTGCTGTTTCTGCTAAAGAAAGGAGAAGGACTTTGCTGTGTGCTGTATCCCCTGCTTGAGGAAAGTCTCCAGGGTCTTGAGTAGAGCTTGCCTCCTGTTTTGACGTCTCAGGAACACAAAGACTTCACACCCCCAGCTCCCCTGAACTTCCTTGCTGGGAGTTCTGACCTGCCAGGAGTGCCTGTGATGGTGTGGGGCCTCTGGAGGTTGTTTCTGCTGCTGGGAGCTGGAAAGCAACGCAACAACAAGAAAATCAACGCATCGCTCTTCTTGCAACAGTTTTTCCGACACAACGCCGTGGTGCGAAAAGAATCTCCCCGCACCACTGCTGAATCCTACGCCGCGCCTGTCGCCACTGCAAGAATCGATGCATCGAGGGATTGCGGCTGAAGAAATCGACGCAGCACCACTCGACGCCGATGCATCCCGGATTTCCACGCATCGTCCCTGTGTGGCAAATTTTCCCCGACTCATCACCCGCGGATCGGAATTGTCTCAGAATCGGCGCATCGCTTCCCCCTACAGACCAGACCCGACGCACCGCTCCCCTGTGTCCAGCGAAACTGTCGCATCGCATCCACGAAGGTCACAGGAATCAACGTATCTCTTTGTTTTTCGACGCTTCTCATTGCTGCGGCTGTTTGGCTTCGTGAATTTTGTCGCAATGATTGGTACTTTGCAAGAAATCACGCATCCATAGTTTTCTATGGGCTAAGTTGCTAAAACCTTTTGAAAGTAATTTGTCTTAATACTTGTATGTTGGATTTTTCTCGTTTTGGTCTTGTTAAGTTTAGATAAAGATACTTTATTTTTCTAAACCGGTGTGGTGTCCATTTGTGGTGTTATCACTGTGTTACTGTGAGTGTTGGTACAAATACTTTACACATTGCCTTTGGGATTAGCCTGATTGCTCGTGCCAAACTACCAAGGGGGTGAGCAAGGGTTATCTAGAGTGTGTATCCCCCTTACCCTGGCTAGAAGCAAGGGTCCCTATTTGGACAAAGGTACCTACCTCTGCCAACTAGAGACCCCCATTTCTAACAGCCAAGAAGATTTTCTTTGTTATAAAAAAATCCCTTGTAGGCATGTTCAACTTTCTAAAAGTGGCATTTTCAAGACTTGCAACTTAAAATCCAAAGTTGTGACTTTAAATTGTGAGTCCAGAGACACCAAACTCAAAATGTCAATCTTTTCCAAATTGGAAATTGCACTTATAAAATGTGATAAGTTAATCCCAATGTTAACTTATGGTAGAGATAGGCCTTGCAGTAGTGAAAAACTCTTAAATTCGTTTTCACTACCTTGGCATGTAAAACTTAAAATACATGTCAAACTTTATAAATACACTGAATCTGGGCCTTGGGGCTGTCCAGGGCCTACTTTAGGGGTGACTTATATGTATTGAAAAGGAGGGTTTGGGCCCGGTAAGACGGTTAACTTGCCAGGTAGAAATGGCAGTATAACATTGCACACACAAGCTCTGCAATGGAAGCCCAGAGACATGTTTAAAGGGCTACTTGCTTGAGTGGGTGGCACAATCATTGCTGCAGGCCCTCTAGTAGCATTTAATTTACAGACCCTGGGCACATGCAGTGCACTTTACTAGGGACTTATAAGTAAATTAAATATGCCAATTGTGGATATGCCAAGGTTACCATGTTTTAGGGAAAGAGCACATGCATTTTACTAATGGTTAGCAGTGGAAGAGTGCCCAGAATAATAAGGCCAGAAAAAATAAATTCAGCAACACAGGGGGTCAGAAGGTAAAAAGTTACGGGAAACACACCAAGGATGACAGGTCTAACACCTGCTAATCACAAATCCACCTTTACTAACAAGAGATAAAGATCTCTCTGTAACTGATCATTTAAACAAGTCTTCAATCCACATGCTTATATCCCAAAAGTCAATAATTTCTCAATATTACCAACAGCAATAGAAAACACTTTATCCCTAAAAGGAGATACTGATAAGGCCCATTATACACATGTCATAGGAGACTACTTATTTTATCATGTTTAATAAATACAAAACATACAATGAAATATAATGTAACATATTCCAGGCATAGTCACAACCTAGTATGCACATTATAATACATGCAGTTTATATTTCCAGGTGTAATCCCAAATATCCCTGGTCTCCAGATATCACAGCAAATCTGATGTGACAACTAGCGACTATCCTATCAGGATAACAGATTGTGGTTCTTTTCAATTAATCACTTATGATTGTGACATATTGTGACAGCAGGTTGTGTAGCGCAGCTCATATATCTTTAGGTCTAGCAGTTCTTGGAAGTAGCTCAAAATACAGTTCCAACTGTTCCTTCAAATAGGTCAATGCAGCCAGCCATTCCTTATGAGTAGCGTCTGTCTACGTTGCCAAGTGTCTTGCAACCTCTCTCTGTGCCATAAGCAATGCTAATGCTACAGACTTGTGATTCGTAATTAATTTAACCTACCTCACCAGTGCAATTTGAGGCGTGTTGCTAACATTAGTGTTAAACATTGAAGAGAGGTATTGTGTTACCTCTTGCCAAAATTAGCAGACCTTAAGGGAGGACCAGGCTACATGCAGGAAAGCGGCATCCCAATCTGGACATCTGGCACATCTGGAGTCTGGGTTTAGCCCCCACTGACAGAGAGATCTCGGTGTGTAATAGAGCCTATGGAGATAGCTACAGTGTAACAGTGGCAGTTTGCTGTTTGGTGATAAAGTACCCGTTTGAGTGCAGCAGTACCTCCATGTCTCGTCTGAGATGGTTGTTCAATCGTTCCATTTATCTCTATAATAGCTGACCTTGTAGTATGCTGCACTTTGCAATTCCTGATGTTGGTGGAACTTTGGTACTTCTTAGTTCCACATGTCATGGTAACAATATCCTTTCAGAATGTTTGTATTCAAAGTTCAGCTGTTGAACCTGACTTTCATAGCTGAGTGTGCAGGCTGAGGTGTATAAGGACTTTCTTAATAAACCTTTTGGATTTTACTACAATTTCTCTGGATTCATCTTTACAATGGCGACGATAGCATGAATGATTGTTTCTTACTTCCTGTGGAATATTGATCAAAGTATGTTCCAAAGTATGTTCCATTTAGAACTCATGCCCTGTTAGAACATTGCTTTGTCTTTTCTCTAAGGTTTCTATATAGAAGTTAAGAATTCTGTATTATTCTAAGATTCTTCTTAGCCCTTTATGGTGTCATTTGCTTACAGACACAGCTCATTTTTCACAAGGATTAAGAATTTGGAATTTTACTTTGTCCTTCTCCCTGGGAAACATTCTCCTTTCCTTCACAAGTTAACATTGCATCTACATAAGCATAATCTTCCTTTATAAGACTTTTGTTGAACCATTTTAAGTAACATGCCGAACGTTCCTTCTCCTCCATTTTTTTATCTGCACCTGGCGAGCCACCTATACCGTGGAAAAAATGGAAGGTTGTTTTCTCACACTATGCTCGGGTATGTGGTGTCTCGTTAAGTACAGAGAGGAAAATGTCACTCTTACTACATTGCTTAGGTGCTGAAGGACAAGAAGTGTTTCAACATCTCCCTGAGCTATCTTCAGAAGATTCTAATAACCTCAATGACTATGAGATTTGCTTAAAAAAACTTGATTTACACTATTTGCCGAAAGTTTCAACAATTTTAGAGAGAAACCATTTTGGTAAACGGATGCAAAACTCTGGCGAAAATGTTGAACAATATCTAACTGAATTAAGGAAGTTGGCTTCCACTTGCAATTTTGGAGATAACTACGAGGAAAGATTGAGAGACCAATTCATGCTAGGATGTAGCTTAGATAAAATAAAAGAAGCATGTTGGGCTAAGGACAATCCTTCTCTCTCTGAAGTGATTACGATAGCAAAATCTTGTGAACATACGAAAATTTGTGTTGATGAATTAAAAAAAGAGATTTGGATAGTCCAAAAGACAGTAACATTCAGGTTGTGCATAGGTTCAAAGACAAACAAGGTATGAGTTTCTCTCAACCTTACAAAGGAGAGGGCGGTGGTCCTCATACATCTTACAAGGGTCCCCTCTTTAACAAGGATAGTAACAAAGGTGGTGTTGAACATAAAAACGAACCCTTTGTTAGAAAATTCCAAGGTAACTGCTATAGATGTGGGGAATATGGACATTCAGCAAATTTTAAAGATTGCATTGGTTGGAAAGCCACATGTAAGAAATGTAGAAAGAAAGACCATGTCTCCAAATGTTGTCGCAGTCGGTCCTCAAAAAATAGGGTTCAAGAAGTATGTTGTGGAGATGAATGTGAGGTTGATGAGATTGTCATGAGGATCAGTAATGGTGAGAAAAGTGGTCCATTTGACACTGTCCTTATTGAAGATATTCCTGTTCAGATGCTATTTGACTCAGGAGCTAAAATCACTCTCATTCCTAAGACAGTATATGATGAACATTTGTGTAGTAAGATAACCTTACAAAAACCTGACATCAAAGCTAAGGGTTACGGAGGTGAGCCGATCAAACTCTCTGGTTTTTTTATAGGTAAAATCTCTTATAAGACTAATGAGACATCAGGTAAAATTTACATCTCTGAAAGGGGTGATTCTTTGGTAAGCTGGTCTCTACAAAAAGACCTTAGAGTTATTCTAGATCCTAATGAAACACCTCCCATAAGATTAAAGGTTGATAATTCTGTAGACTCACAATTGAATCATAACGAAATTTCCAGGGTTGATCATTATAGTCTACAAACAGTTGGCACCTCATTCGAAGAAGAATTTCCTGAGGTATTTAATGAACAATTAGGATGTTTAATATGTTATTCACACAAGATTGTTATTAAAGAAAATTCTGTACCTGTTATTAGTAAAGTTAGGATTGTTCCTATAAAAGTCAAAGATAAAATGAAAGTGGAATTAGATAAGTTGTTGAAAGCTGGAATCATCACTGAGGTTGAAGCCACTGAATGGTTGGCCCCAGTTCTGATGGCAGTTAAAGCCAATGGAGAATCCAGGCTCTGCATTGACTTAAGGGAACTAAATAAATGTGTTGTTGTTGACTATTATCCCTTACCCAATATTGCAGAAATGTTGTCATTGCTAGGTGGAGCCAGGTTCTTTTCCCCTGTGGATTTGGCTTCAGCTTACCACCAAGTCAAACTTCCTAGTACATCTCAAGATTTAACGGCGTTTATAACTCCGTTTGGGACATATAAGTTCTTGAGGATGCCTTTTGGGCTCATTTCAGCGGCTGCGGTGTTTCAGAGGATAATGGAGCATGTACTCAAAGACTGTGAGGGAATAAAGATATACCAGGATGACGTTCTCATTTTTGGAAACACCCAACAAGAACATGATGCCAGAGTTAGGAAAATCTTGAACAAACTCAAGCACAATGGCTTGACCCTCAAAGCAAAAAAATGCAAGTTCAACATCTCCAGCATCGACTACCTGGGTCACACTATCACCGGTTCTGGCATCAAACCCAAAGAAGAACTTGTAGACACCATAAACAAGTTATCCAGTCCCAAGAACAAAGATGAAGTTGTCAAATTTTTAGGGATGTCTGAGTATTACACAAAATTTATTGAGAACTTTGCTGACAAGACCTTTAACATGAGACTTTTGTTAAAGAAAGGAGTCAATTTCGAGTGGAACGCCAAATGTGAGTCTGAGTTCAAACTCATAAAAAGACAATTATCTGAGGCCTCCTCCCTTAGCAGTTTTGATCCTAATAGAGAGGTAATCATAATGACTGATGCCAGTGGGACAGGTTTAGGTGCTGTCATGTTACAAGTATTTAATGGAGAAGAAGTTACTATATTATTCTTATCCAGATGTTTAAGAGGAGCAGAGTCCCACTATTCTGTAATCGAAAAAGAAGCATTGGGAGTATTTTGGGCAGTGAGGAAGCTCCGGAAATTTTTATGGGGTAACAATTTTGTGGTAAGAACTGACCATAAACCTCTTAAGGAAATATTTGGAAAAAAGGAATTGACAATGTCTCTTCCAGAATACGCAAATGGGTCATTTCTCTCCAAGAATTTAACTTTTGTGTGGAATATGTACCTGGTGCAAAAATTAACATAGCTGACTGCTGTTCTCGCTTGACTGCCATAGAAAGCAATGAGGACAAGTTGACAGAGGGAATTACAAATGAATTCGATGAATATGCGGTTTGCTATGTTGATGACTGTATAATAAAAGAAGAAGTTTGGATCAACGAACTCTCCAAAGATGCTGTCTTACAATCTGTCATTGCATGCATCAAAAATGGATGGTGTAAGTACGACAAGATTAGTGATGCATTGGCAGGGATTCATCGAGTTAAAGATGAGCTGTCATTCCAATACAATATACTTCTCAGGGGAACCAGGCTGATTCCTCCTGTCATTTTAAGAGACCAACTAATCAGTTTTGCACATGACGGTCATCCAGGAATATCAAAAACTAAGGAAATAATAAGACAAACTTACTGGTGGACTGGGATGGACATTTGTATTGAAAGATCTGTAAGGGAATGCATTGATTGTGCAATTTGTGACAAGGCCTTCAAAACCTGGGTCCAACCCATGGTCTTAAGGAAATTACCTAGAATGGCTTGGGAAGAGGTTGCATTAGACATTCTAGGACCCATCAAGCACAGTAACACTGACAAATATGTATTAGTGCTTGTAGATCTTTATTCCAGATGGCCGGAAGTTAAAATAACTAATTCTGTGGAATCTAGGGATGTGATAAAGTTTTTGAATGAGATTTTTGAAAGAGAGAGTTTTCCCAAAATATTACTCTCTGATAACGGAGTCCAATTTACATCTAAAGAGATGAATGAATTTTTATCCAAGAGAGGCATCATTCACAAAAAGTCAGCACTTTATCACCCAGAGACTAATGGCGTTGTTGAAAGGTTCAACAAAGTGCTCAAAGAGACTATACAACGTGCCTTATCCTATCATAAGTGTTGGCAAACAGAACTCATTAATAAAGTCAAGTGCTACAGGTGCTCTCCACATTCCACAACAGGTAAAACCCCTTTTGAACTTTTCTACAAAAGAAAGCCTCAGATTATGCTATGCCCTGCTTGGATTTTCGATAAATCTCAAGGATTGGTGGGAATTAAAGATGATCAAGGGAAGTTTGACAAAGAGTTAAAGAAAATGATTGACAACAAGAAATACTATGATGTCAGGAAAGCAGTAAAAAAGGTGTTCATAGAAGTAGGTGACTTAGTCAAAATAAAAAAACTCGCAAAGGATCCTTTGGGAAGGGTTCAAAGTATCTGTCACCCATGAGAGTGATCAAAGTCTTCAAAAATGCAGTCAAAACTGAGGATCACAGAGTGTGGAACATGAACAGAGTGGCCAAATGCTCTAATTTCTTTCTCTCTGAGGAACGTAACAAAAATGACAGTGAGTGTCCTTCATATGTGAAAAACAATGATATGCCTAACAGTGTGAGACAACCCAGCACTAGAATACGTTCCAAACCAAAGTATCTGCAAAATTATTTGTAATTGACATGTTCATGTTTTACATGCTTGTTTTCTTTAATTGATTTCATGTTTGTTCTCCTTAATTAATTTTTCTCCTTTTCTTTGTTTCTTTTGGTTCTCTTTTTATTAGGTATTGGGGGAAGGTGTGTAGTATGCTGCACTTTGCAATTCCTGATGTTGGTGGAACTTTGGTACTTCTTAGTTCCACATGTCATGCTAACAATATCCATTCAGAATGTTTGTATTCAAAGTTCAGCTGTTGAACCTGACTTTCATAGCTGAGTGTGCAGGCTGAGGTGTATAAGGACTTTCTTAATAAACCTTTTGGATTTTACTACAATTTCTCTGGATTCATCTTTACAGACCTCTTTAGGGTCATATCTTGCACCTTCTGCGTATAGTTTAGTTATGTGTTTTTATGGGACTTGGCAGCCATAAGTGGTTTAAAAGTCAGAAGTTTCTTTGGAAATGTTGACGTGAGCTCTCTGGTAAACCAGTTTAAAGGAAACTTCAACGCTTAATTTAGCTCCTGATGAAGGAAGGCATATATTCTTGTGGAATTCAGGGAAGCAGTTGGAGTACCTTGGATAAAGCATAATTTTCCACAAATTTCTGATGATCCCTCTCAGTGAATCTCAGATATGCTGTTTAGGACAAATAGATGAACCACTGATATGACACTATTTTTTCATGCCGTGTTTATTCAAGTTTTGAGGGCAGAATGAATAGGGTTCCACATTTTTAATTGTTCTTTTGTTTATTATTATTTTTTCCGTACTAGAAATGAGTGGCTACAAGTATAACCGTTACATCAGTTCTACTCTCACATTATTTAAAAAGCAATAGGACAATAACTGGACAAAAACACAATATCAGAAGGAGCAAAAAACATAGCAAAATGCAAAAATTACAAACATCCGTATCCCCGTTTTCCCCTTCCGCGAAACAAGAGAGACCAAGTCCGACGTAGTCTGATCAGTCCCTTCCCCCTGTGAGCTTAAAATAGCAGATTCCATCTGAAACGTCTGGCACCTGAGTGTCTACCATTCGTTGAATATCAGGGGTTTCTTATTAAATCCAGTCACGCGCATATATATCTGTGCAACAACAATTGCAATTGATGCTGTCGCAGACAAATAACTACTGATGATGTCAAGTTTTATTCCAAGCATTATATGAGCTGTAGTTAGTTCGATGTCCTGGTCTAAATGTAACAGAACAGAAGGCGAACAACACTGGGAAATTCGAAAACATATGAACAATGTCAGCCTCCAATAGTTCCCATCTTGGGCTCCTTTTATACATATTATTGGTGTTGCTAGCCCCCACCCCCTGCGATTTTATACTGTTGGAGCTTAAGAATGACAGATGATACTAGGGTGGAAGTTAGCTGAAGCTCTTATTCTCTGTTTTCTGATCGAATTTCATGCCCAACACTCTTACTTTGATGATTCACATCAGATTAAATTAACACAAAGGGATTCCTTTAAGGCTACTTTTTGGATAAGATCATGAAATTCTTAATTTGAAATTCAAAAGACTGCTGAAGGAGGAGAATATTACTCTGCATGCCAAAGACATTAAACACATGCTTTGATAGCGATCTCAATTAAACTAATTTTTTTCTAGAATAATTAGATATGTATTGGCAACATTGATACAACAATGTCAGAAATTTGAGTATTACAAGAAATAATGAAAATGTTGACCTGTATGATAAACGAGCAGAGCAGTCACAATAAGGTGACTAAGATTCACGAGCTCCCCATCAGTGTGACTACTCAACATGATGCAAAAATGTGGGATGTTTTAAAACATCTTAGGAAAAATAATACTTTGAAGATTTAGCACTTAAAATCAAGCACTAGCTATTTCTCCTGGCATACTATGACTGGAAAGAGATGAACCCACCGATGTTCGACAAGTCTGAACACAGCTATCAGTCAGCAATATCTATTCCCGAATAAGGTGTTCTTTGAACCAAGGACTCCTTTTATGATGTAAACGAGGAAGCTTCAATTTGGCAACAACACATAAAGGGATTTTAAGAATAGGAAGTGGCTGCGAGCCACTTCTTTTTTTGAACAACTCCTTTTCATGGCTATAATGGAATATCAGAAATGTCTTTACCTTTATGAATTATTACAATATTGGAGATGTCGTGCTTGAACACATTATCCATGCCTAGTCATTGTGTGTACCACGTCTGAACACCTTCACGTTCTCTTTTTTTAAATAATTTTTAATGACAATTTGGTCTTGGTAAACTTTGTAATAATTATTTTATAATTATGATATACAAGTGTGTTATGTGTTACAAGTATGAGTTATGTATGTTTATTTACTAATTCTGACGTTTCCCCCTGCGATGGCGCTAGGTTTAGCTGCCTAGCGCCAATGCAGGCACCCTTGCACCATAGTGCAAGGGTGTCTGCGTTGCAGGGAAAGATTGTTTATGTGCAGGAATGTGTTCCCTCCTGCACATAAACAATCTTTATATGAGATTTTGTAACTTCTATGTTTGCTGCTTAAAACAGCACACATAGAAGTTGAAAAATGTCTTTTTTTAATGATTGTTTAAGTGCAGGAATGGACACCTTCCTGCACATAAACAATCAATGGCTTTTTGCTGTTTCCATGTGTGCTGCACAACGCAGCACACATGGAAACAGCAAACACGAGGAAAAATTAAACATTTCTCCTCGTTGTGCCAGGATAAGACCAGGTTTTCCCTGGTCTTAATTTTGGCGTTCCCCATATTTATGCCACCCTCGTAAATATGGGGCAGCGTCAAAATCAATGTGTGTAGCGGTGGAGAGCCCACCGCAAAACCCATTGCCCTCCCCTTTCACGCTAAGTATAGCATGAAAGGGTGCCTTATTTACAAGTCATTGTAAATATGCCCCATATTGTTCGTTAATGGGCAGCATACAGAATAGTAGTGATCAACTGAGAAGCAGAAAATACAATCTGCAGAGTAGCAGTCCTAACTAATGATGAAACGTCCTTGAATGCTTTTTTGGTCTTTGGCCCTGGGTCCTAGGCTCTTACACACCAACGCATCATAATAGATAAGCATAATCATGGAGCAGGTTGTGTTCTCACACCTCCCACCGTTTTTGGACATGTGCCTGGTTGAGCAAAGTTACCAGGAAATCTATGAAAAAAATCTTGGGAAAAAATATTTGCAGATTTCCCTACATTATTACACCTAACAGTTATTCAGCAGATAGTAGCTTCTAAAGAGCTGAATAAGCGGTGGAGTGATTTGTAAAAGGGAGAGCTGTGTCAATGCAAGTCAGTAGGGTTGGGTCCTAACTTAATGAGAAGCAAGATGGCTGAGGAGTAAGTACCTGGGCAGGACAATTTTAGATACATGGCTCTCCCTCCAATCACGCTTTTAAGCTCTGGGCCTCAGTATCTTTAAGGTTAAAGGAGTTTTAGCACTATTTTTAGATTGTATTTTGCACATGCTATGGCAGCTATTCAACTGTTCTTTGCACAATTGGGATATATTGTACTCCCACACTTTTGCTGCTATTTGGAATTTGAGTTTCCTAAGAAGCTGCTACTATACATTGGTGAATAATATTATAGAAATTTGCACATGTAGTTGCTGCTATTCAAAAGCGTTTTTGCACAAAATTAGAATATATTTAGCTTTTAAGTTTTGTTGTTAAAGGAAAATGAATGCTGGTTTTTTGGGGAAATTTTCCTGTTTTTAACGTGCAGTTGTGATATACATCATTCAAAACTGAATCTATCATGAAGCTGCTATCGTATAGTATGGATCTAAACTTGTGCCATTTGTTTTGGTAGAGGATTTATTAAGGGCATTGTAGCTGCTTATTTGTCTTAATGCTGATAACCTTTATTTACATCTCGCTCATTGGGGTAATTGATTATATCCAACTGTTTGTGGTCATTTCTTCATCTATGTTATGTAAGGTAGAATTTACGACTGGCTATGAAGGGTTTCAATATTTTTACAATGGACTGAGAAATGAACTGAGCTTATATTTTACTATATTTATTATGTAATAATCGTATGCATATTTTATGTGGACCTCATTGGAGATCCAAATCTCTAATAAATATTGAATTGAATTGGGCAGGATAATGCTTACCTGAACTGCAGTGACTGCTTGCCACTACATCCCTTTCAACTTCAGTTTAAAGGCTGAATATCTCCTAATTTCACATCAACCTGTGTTGCTCTGCATCTCCAGTATGCAGTTCACCTCCTCTACAAAAGATTCTAGTAAAATGTTCCCATTTTATCCAATCTGAGCTAGGGGGAATCAATTCAGTAACACCATTTGTCTGCCCATGTGCTGGCCATGCACCCTTGGATTCCTTCCCACTCACTGAGGGATGGGTAGTCAAACAGCACACTCCAAACCATAATTAGTTTCCTGAGCTGTTTCGTTAGAACTGTGTATTTTGATGGATTAGCTACACCTAATTTGCCATAGGTACCTTTACTACCTGCTGCTCTAGCTCCCTTCATTCACCAAGGGTGAAAGTTTGGGTCTTAATGCAGAGACACTGTGCGACTGTCAGCTTCCCTGTACTATCCTCTTCATAATCACAGTATTTACATGAGCTACATTTGCATAACAGCAGGTCTAACTCTGAGGCTAGGAGTGCACTCCTAAGGGAAGAACTAAGCTTGAGATTGTATTTGCATTTGGAACTGTGCTGAAATTTTATTTACCTATGGGTATTGTTCATAAAGTGGCTAAGTGTATAGGCCAGGACTGTTGTTGTCCTATCGCTACAGCTGTTCCTGAACTTACTAAGTGTTTGCCTACTCTAGAGACCTACCAGGGTGAAGACCAAGTATAAACTCTTTTAGGGGTGAATATTTTAACCCATTTCTATGGATGCAGAGTTCAGGTTGATTAACCCTTCACTATGCCCAACATTCCCTTCACAACAGAGCTCCCACAGCATAAGGTGTTTTTCAGAATCAGGGTTTTTTCACATCAAATGCAATTTCATAGCCCTAAATTCAAGTATCAGAAAATTACTGAAAGTCTGCCTTTCTCCTAAGTCTTTAATCACAGTACAAGCTCTTGACTGTGATGGTAATTAAATGCAGCAAATCCACATTTCATATATGTGCTGAAGCTGATTTTTTGTGTCGATATCTCTGTGGATCTAGTTAGGGAGCAATAGAGCATTGTACACAAACAATCAGTGCAGAGCATGATTTGATACTGTGGGGCCTATGTACGAGCGGAGTTGGTTCGCTCCTGCAAGGTAGTGTAAGAGAGACGCAAGTCCTTAAATGAGATTTACTAAGTCACTCAAGGCCTCTTTGCGTGGTCCTGAGTGGCACCATAAATCTGGAGTAAAGCAACACAGCACAAATCATTGCATGAGTGTTCCCACACAACTCTCATGGTTTTTGAAGCATTTTCATATTTACCAGAACTGGTAAACCTTGGAATGTGCCAAAAAGATACTCCTTCCCAGGGAGGTTTAACAAGGAGAAATATCTTTATTTCTCCTTGTTACTTCCTCTTTCTATGTGTGCTGCATTTTGCAGCACACATAGAAAGAGGAATATGCCTCTCAGAAGTGTTTTTGTGCAGGAAGGTGCCCCTTCCTGCACAAAAACAATCCTGCATGCAATGGAGGCACCCTTGCACCATGGTGCAAGGGTGCCTGCATTGGTGCTGGGTTGCCAAAAAGGTGCCAGCGCAGGGGAAAAGACAGTAATGCGCTGTATTGACTTAAATACGGCACATTCTTTTCCTTTCCCTGTCACGCAGTGTAGCACAGCAAGGTGAGTTGTTACACTGCACTGCATGACAAGTTTGTAAATAGGCCAATGTATGTTTAGATGGTGAGGAAATAGTTTAAGACCGTCTGCATAATAGGAGCAGAGCATATAGAGAGTGTCTCTCAATTGTTGGGTCAGAAATGCTGGAACAACGGGGTGTTTCCTGTTACTGTCAGTTGAGGCATTCCTTAAAGAGATATGTTTTCACTTTTACTAAAGAACAAAGAGGTGAAACTGGAGTGCTGAAGGATCTTGTCCCACATAGTCAGTGCATAATTTGCGAAGGCTTTTTTTACCCATTACCATTTTCACTACTTCAAGTCTGGCAATGCAGTAACTTCTTGTGTTGCATTGGACCTCTCAGACCTTTCACCTATGGTGGGCTGTAGTCTGGAATGTCGAGTGTGAAATCTCGAGTTACCCAAATATCGAAGCCAAAATATCGAGGCACAAAATATCAAGAAGGTTAGTGCATAAAGGTAAGAGTACTATTCCTAACTCTACATCTACATACTTTGAAGATATATAAATATATATATAGTCAAAGTAAAATATATATAGAGTTAAGTAAGTAAACCTACGCATGCTTTCCGGTTAATATTTTGTTCTCGATATTTTAGCTTCAATATTATGGCAACTTGAGATTTCACACTTGATATTCTGTACATGCACATGCAGTAACAATCACCTGGGCCTTATTACGACTTTGGCGGTCCTACAGTGGACGATGCAAAGTAATGTTCGCTGTAGGACCGCCAAAGCCATGGTGCTCACACCCGCCAGATTAGGTCTGGTTGGCGGTCCTGCAGTGGTCTGACAGCGGCAGTCTGTTAGGCTTATAGAAGAGCCTCACATGCAGACCGCCTCTGCCAGAGCACCAACTGCACCTTCCTTCAAGTTGTGGCATAAAATTTTAAGAAATGGGAATGCAAATACAGGGGGGCAGTATGTGCCCCCCGCATGCACCTCCAGGCCCAAATTTAGCCTGGGGGCCCTGTTATGTCCCCCTTTAGTGCCATTCTGCCACCCTTTTAATGGCAGGTTCACCGCCATGAAAAGGCCGGTGAAATGACAACTCGGAATATGCTTGACGGTGCCAGCTGCGGCACAGCTAGCATATTCCTGCCAGTGAAAGACCGTCGGCCCAATGGAATCCCTGATCCCAGCGGTGCCAGCTGTCTCATGTCGGTCTAACTGCAGCAGCCACAATACTGCAGGCTGGCTCGCAGTGTGGCAGTCGTCAGATTGCAACGGACTCGTAATAAGGCCCACTGTCTCATTACTAAGACTACGCCCTCAGAAGCACCAATGGCATTTCTTTCAAAACTTAATCTTGATTTAGAGAAGAAATTAAACTTAACTTCCCTATAAATGCTTCGAGGCTAAAATCCTTACTGAGATGGTGTAGTGATCATTTACAGAAACTCAGTTTATTGCAAGGCTTAGAAGACTAAACATTCTCCACCTTTGAATGGCTGGCAAAGAAATAAAAATTACACCTAGTTAATCGCATCAAATTCTACACCATTTTATTTGATCACCCAGAGTAATATTGATCACCACAAATCTCTTACAGTTGTCAGAGGTTATTTTTGGCTTTATGATTGAAAAGGAAGTAAGATTAGTGTTTATGCACGGGCCCCGTGCTCTCCATGCCACTGGAGTCAAGCTATCCTGGCTGATGAGGGGTGAAACCCCAAAAGCGGTCCTAAGATGCTTGTTTCCAGTCCAGAGAGGACCTGGCCTGGCAGTTCGGGCTGGACTGTTCCCATTGGGCACAGGGTCAAGACTGATTTGCATATGGCTGGGTTCAAACTGGAATGGCATGGGGGGCAAAACAACGATGGATTTAGGCCCAGATCTCTGTACTGGGGTGAATGTTGACATTGTTCTGCATTCTGTCCATCAATTGTTCTTTTTGCGATAAATAACTTATCAGCACAGTACCCTTTAAGTACTCTTAAGTGATTCCTGCATTGCTACTTATGTTGACATACGCAGGATTAGGTCACCTGCATAACATAGCATTAGGATGTGGTTTTATTGAAGCTTTTATGAAAAGAGAAGGACACTGATTATTCTTTGTACAACCCTGTGTAACCGCAATAACACAATAGGCGATAATTATTATAGCCTGCGTTTTTTAAGCACAAGTATTCCTCTGAGTGTCACTACACAATAATACTGGATGTTGTAGTGTACCTCAGTCTTAACGTTGCTTAACAAGGATTTCCCATATCTACTTTATTAAGGGTCACTTGTACGAGCGTCAGGTTTTGTAATCGGCAAATTGCGATTTTTAGCGACTTGCAATTTATGAGCCGCAAAACCTGATGTACAACAGTGTCTCAGACTCTGTTTGCGAATCCCAAATGGGTCACAAGGGATCTGCCTCATTAATATTAATGAGGCAGGTCGCAATTTGCGACCCATCAGGAATGGCCGGCACTCACAGGGATGGAGGCCTGCTGGGGTCAGCAGACCACCATGTCTGTGACTACTTTTTCAATAAAGCAGTTTTTTTTTTTAAATGCAGCCTTTTTTCCTTAAAAGATAACAGAATACATTTCAAAAATAAAAATGAAAAGTTTTCTTTTCAATTTTTTTAGAATGGGCAGATTAGGTAGAGGTCTGTGGGACAACTGCCTGCTCTGAAAAATTGTTGGCTCTCCCATTCACAAAGGGTAATGGGTCCCTTGAGACTCCTTCCTGTTTGTGAATAGCTTACCACCAATTTGAAATCGGTGGTAATCTGCAAATGTTTTGCCACTGAATTCCCGGTCACAAAACATTCATACATACCAGTGCGACTCATATTGGAAGGGAAGCCCTTTACATGCCCCTTCCTAATAGTGACTCACAAACCCTATTTTGCTATTTGGTTATATGTTACCAGCTCGCAAAATCGGGTTTGTTGCATTTTACAGGTTTGCGACCGGTAAAATGCGCGTACATCTGGCCCTAAATGCCCTACAGATGTCCAGAGTGTTCATTGCAGGGGCATGTGACCCTTTACCGACACTCATTTAACCACTGCAGTAAAGCGCAGATGCATTCTGAATTGTAGACATTCCCTTCCGAAAGCCAGATTGGATGAGAAAAGTCAAGTTCTCATTTTTTCTCCCAGTTGTAGTCGCTCTTCATGTTGTCTTTCTACAAATATTTTAGAAGACGGGCAATACAGAGCTAACAAGTGATATACCATCAGTGAGATAATACTGTCCTTTTAAGGGAACGAGAGTAAGACTTCTTCGGTTCATACTTTGGGAAACTTACCAGCTCGTGCAATAGCAGCAAACACAATGGCAAAGACAGATGCCCACCAAGTTAGAGAAGCCTTTGGATCCACATTAGAAAACAAACGATGAGTCCCACTCCATGCAAGGTCTTGCTGCAATTATTTCCCTTTCTAAATATGGATACTGTAAGGTAGTCAAAAAGTTCATCATCTTTTCTCATTTTGTTCGATGTTCCTCATTTTCTCCAAACATGTACAGTGTATTCTTTTCCACATTCGCATAGCCACCAAACACCCTCTTTTCCTCCAACCATTTGACTACCATTTTGGCGCACACACTCCAATTGTTTCTGTTTATGGCCTCAAAGCATCTTCTGCTAGGTTCCAGATATCGCCGCTTTCTCCTTTTATGTTAACAGTTTTTTTTGCCTGTTTTTGACTTTTAAAAAACATTCATAACAATCAACTAGCTCATGAGCGTGTCTTACCCTCTTCTTGTCCCAATTTGTTCGCAAGTCATGTCACTTATGTACTATTTTTAGGCAGTGACTGGTAGAGGGCTCAGTTTTATTAACGTTTGAAATTGACATAGATATATGGGTATAGCTAAACCCTGTGAAGATTTTGTGAATTTCATCATACTCCTAAACCTATCACACATATGCCGAGAAAAAATAGTTTTTTATTCTCTTCTTTGCTTTATTTCTGGTTAGTCTATGCCTATCCTATCCTATTGAGGATCATTTTAGACCCTTGTGGAAGCAGGGAAACCCATAGTGCAAGGGTGCACCTACAGCTTATGAGGCCAGATGTATGAAGCATTTTACTGGTGGGCCGTTTGCAACTGGTAAAATACTTTTTTGCCATGTACCAACCCTATTTTGCGAGTCCGAAACCTATTACTGACTCGCAAAATAGTGTGTGCGAGTCGCTTTTAGGAAGGGGAGTGTTAAGGATGTCCCATCCTAATAGCGCGTCGCACTGGTATATAGGAATGTTTTACCACCGGTAATACGGTCACAAAACATTTGCTGTTACCACAAAATGGGTCACAAGGGGCCCCTTCCCTTTTATGGATGTGGGTGCCTACATTTTTAAGAGCAGGCAGTAGTCCCAGGGACCACTGCCTACTCTTAAAAAATGAAAAGGTATCTTTTCATTTTTATTTTTGAAAAGCATCCCGTTTTCCTTTAAGGAAAATGGGCTGCATTACAATACAAATTGCTTTATTTAAAAAGCAATCACAGACATGGTGGTCTGCTGACCCTAGCAGGCCACCACCTCTGTGAGTGCAGGCCATTCCCAATGGGTCACAAAGCGAGACCTGCCTCATGAATATTAATGAGGTAGGTATATTTGCGACCCACTGGCAATTGCAAAATGTGTCTAAGACACATTTGTGTATGGGTGTTTGTAATTTCTAAAATTGCAAATCGCAAAAATTTGCAATTAGGCAATCGCAAACTGACTTTTTTGTACATCTAGCTCATGGAGATTTGTGACTTCTGACTCCTTTCTCAGGAACCCCTGTAGTGTGCACGGAAAAATATGATTGTCATTGTTCCAACTGCACCCGCCAGCATGGCTTACATCTACATGAGTAGAACGTTGCTGAAAACCCTGCTGCGGCATGCGGCATGGGTAGGGTAAATGTAAAATGTCGAATGTATTTTTTTCATGTAAAATATTTTTTCTGTATGGAGATTTTCTTTTTTTTTTGCAATCTCTAAATGATGGGGTTCCCACAATTTTAGCACCTCTTACGCCCAAATAACACAGCAGTAAATTCAGAATGACTGTTCGTGAATATTTATAAAGGTATTAGTATGTGAGTTATAAATGTATTTACATTACCCCTAGAATCACCAGTTTTCTCATCCCCTTTATTTTTATCACGGCTACGCAAAACGTTTGTTCTTGTAACCAGGATTTCGGCAAGGAAAAATTCTGCAAATCCTGACTTTGTGAAATCAGGATTTTCCTCCAACTCAGGACCTACATGTTTTATTCATTTGATGTTCATTGCCTGCGTATGTTAAGTTTTCTTTCTCATACACAGTTTGTAGATTGTGCAAACATTCATGTATGTTTATATAAAGCTATTGCTAGTAATCTGTTCGGTTTCCAGTTTTAAGTAAATATGTAAATATGCATTAGTTGAATAAGCCAGGATTAAAATATTATAAGAAATAACTTTTCTCATGATCCATCCGTTACCTCTGGTATCTCGGGGTGATATATAGGATGAACCTCTCTCATCGGAAAATGAGGCACCGACCTGGGACTTTTCTCATGCAGTCTTCCCCTATAAGCTATTATTGTCGTAACATTGACAAAGACTTGTTTCGGCCCCAGCTCGCTAATATACACTCGATCTCTAATGTCATATAAAACTTGAGGTGCCTCCGCTTCAAAGTGCTGTTGCCAAAGACCAATCAGAGTAGCAGACAAGTGTTTGAGGGCATAATGCTGTATAAAAGGCTCAAAATCTTTCATAGTCGCCCAGACATCCTCTACA
This sequence comes from Calotriton arnoldi, assembly GCA_963921515.1. Classification (NCBI taxonomy): domain Eukaryota; kingdom Metazoa; phylum Chordata; class Amphibia; order Caudata; family Salamandridae; genus Calotriton; species Calotriton arnoldi. The sequence continues at coordinate 626,505 of CAWUFW010007367.1, read as the reverse complement.
CTATAAAAAGGGTTACGGGCCCACTGTGCAGCCTGATTAGCTATTACCTTTTTCTCTTCATCCCCCACATCAGATCACACTAACGGTCCCATGCGCTCCTTAAATTTCGTCCAGTTCCTGTCCTCAAATCCACTCACCGGTGTCCCACTACTTACTAATGTCGGAGGATGAAAAACCACAGTGGGACAAGGAACAGAAGCAACAGGCACTATCGTCGCTGGGGGCTGTGTCGTGGGGAAAGAGCTGGCGAAAGAGTCGCTGAGACAATAAGTACGGCAGGAGTACTAACAGTCACAGTTGCCACAGACGGCAAAGAAACAGAAGGAAGGGGAGGAGGAGGAGCCGAAGCCATAGCTGTCGAAAAAACAGCAATAGATGCGGGGACAGAGACAGTGGAAGCAACTGTAACAGGCGGCTGTGAGGGCACCTGAACAATGGGATATATTCTTTGTGGGGCATATGGAGGCGGGGGTTGGGTATCTAACAGTTCTTCCACAAAAGTGTCATCTTCTTCTTGAACCACATACGATTTATCAATATATAATCGAAACCTCCTATCTTCACATTCAACACCCTTTTCCTGTTTCTCCCTATCATATGTTACAGCCTTCTGAGTCAACGTCTGCATTTTTCCTTTCCGGGCCTCTTTTTGTGCCTTCAATCGCCGCTGTCTAGCTACTTTATGCCATGTTCTGAGGGAATCACACATAGACTGCCTACTTCTGTTTCTTAAACAACTGTTCTTGTAAATACTCAATCTTTTGTTCATCAAATGTGCCCGTCAACGGCCATTGCAACTCGGCATTGTCCCTCGTATATTTGTGCCATAATGTACTAAACAAAATAGGGCCAAGACCATGCTTCACATACATATCAAAATTGGGAGTGCCTTCTGGAGGCGCTGGCTGAGCTTCTTCCAATCGAGCATCTGCAGAGCAACAGCGGCAGCACAAAGAAATCAATTTGCTAACACTAGGCATCTTCAAACATTCACTATTTTATGCCTAACAAAACAAATGCAAATACTTCTTATCCAAAGACGGCCCTTAGACCGCACCAAATACAAACCAACAATGGTACCATATCCACAAAGAACCAAAACAAACTCACCTGATATATGCAGGTCAAACAAATTCATTCTCCACTGCCGACTCTTCAGACCAAACGGTCAGATCCAAGGTTTCGCCATTTAGGACTCTAGTCGGGATGACCACTGGGTGAGGCACCAACCGGCAGGACAGAAGGGGCAGCTGCGAGTATCAGGAACTCTTCGTACAGGGATCCCTGATCCGTCCGTCCGACTCAACGATGGCCTCGAACTCCCCTCTGTCCGCGGAAGGGGAAGGGCCACTCACCCGAAGGAGTCCCTGCTTGGGCGCCAACTGAAGGAAATGACCTGATTCGGATCACCCGAGTCACACAAGACCACCTCTCAGCCTTCCATACCAAATGAAGAGTTGGTCAGACAGTAGAGAATACAAACCAATATCTGTTTATTCAGAGTACGCTCAGAGTGGAGCCCTGTCTGCCCAGTCTCTGCGGAGTGCTGCAGAGAGACTGACATCAGCAAGCATAACGATACATTAAATACACTTTGAAACCAATGAAAGCACACCCACCATGGAATTTTCCAGAGAGATGCAGCTGGAAAGTAAATTACAAAGGAGTAAGTTTCGATTCTGAGGCCAGGCACACATTATCTACTATTCAAGGTCACTCTGCCTGTGCCCGCCACTAGACAAGTGGGAGAAGGCTTACATCTAAGAAGAAAGGTATGCACTAATAAGAACAGTACATTCATTAGTGTGGCAGAACTCAGCTTCGAAGAAACATAACCTAGAGAAGGACATTTCTCAGAAATGGCAAAGAATTTGTTTCAATCACGATACAAAATGGCGCCTATACACAAAATGGCGCCGCGAATGCTAACCTACATAAAACCATACGAAAACATAATTTTTATTCCAACAGTCTCAAGAAGATATTTTCAACAATTTGCAGTGCCTCCTGCCCAGTATATCCCCATATCTCACTCCCAAAAGTGACCTTTGCAATACATTTGGCTCTATAGATCTTCAGGAGGGCCCCGATCAGTTTTCTACCCAGTCTGGAAGCAAAGTTAAACACGGCAGCAGTGGCTCTAGCCAGGTCCCCTTTCTTTCGACTCATCAAGGGGCACCAGCTCAGGGCGTCATCAAACACTACTCCCCAGAGAAAGCGAAAGGGGGTATTAGTTATCACAGGGTGTGGATTGGCGCTTGCCCAATATCGTAGAAGTAAAACGAAGAGATATCTGAGCGGTGCAACAGGTGAGGGAAAACCCCTAAGCCCTCAATTACAGACACAAGTCTGTCTAAGTAAATAACATCAAACCCTGTGCACACGCATGAAATAATTATAATACAGAAAGTAGGAAATGAAGACAAAGTGTTCTTGCTTCAAGTGTAGGTTTAATGTTGTGTTGCTTCACAAGCCAGCCAACACGTGTTTCGTCTTTGGGTGTTAACCCTAGACTTCTTCAGGGCTGGAATTAAACATAAAATGGCTTGTATCACGAGATGTTAATTAAAATCTTACATATCTTAAGTGTTACACGGGTGGGACAAAGTGAGTATAATAGTAGAAATTGTATATCATTAAAATTATAATTATTTGAGGGAAACACCATACCGTTAGATTATGACAATAATAAAGAGAAAATGTCACGAGGACATCAATTTGAATTAATTTATATAATACTAAAAACCTGTAAGTGAAAATAATGTCAGATCCAAGCAATACAGTTACCGTGCTCTATATGGTGAGACTGCAGTGCGCTAATGAACACCATATACATTTGCCAATATTCAATCCGAGTTTTATAGGGCCAAATTTGGACAAAGATATGTCCATGATAGTGCAACAAATAAATAAACCGTACATTGTGAGTCCCAATTGGGTAGATATGGATGTTGTGATGTGTCTATATAAAACCTGATAATACCGGATGTTGGTGATTAGTGAAAGGGCAGTGAAATCCGCATCTAAACTAGTGAAGAGATCAGATAATCCGCCTACCTCAAAATTACTTAATCACTCTTTGGACCTAGAATATAAAAAGAACAGGCACCCAAATCAATAAATGCCCGTCACAGGGGCAAAACAAGATAAGTGATATAACATCTTTCAATTTGGATAATTCTCTAAGTATCGCTCACCTTCCAGCTGGTGATAATTCCGACCCAGCAGGTCCTAATATTCACAGTAGTATATGGACTCTCTTTTCGCAGTCGATTCAATCTGTGTAATAATGACTACCATGAGTATGTATATCTACTCGACTCACACAATTCACTCTAACATACTTATGACTTGGTATCTCTAAATATATGAACCACATCCACAGCTTACCTTTTTATACAGGAATAGTATTCTGGTTCTATTGTCGTTAATTATGATTTTTGATCCTCAATTGTATTTTTCCAAATAACGCGCTCATGCGTCTCCTTGGGATAGGCAGAAAGTAACGTGGCACCATCCGCCACAAATAACTGTAATAAGGATTAACAAAATATCGTGTCACCAGCAAATGTTAAAAAACTTCTCCAAGGCTTCAAAAGGTGGAGACCCAAAGTATCCACACTCATTCAGTATCCTGATTGCTTACCTCCGGCGAGTACGCTAGGTGAACTGCTCATCTCCGTTTTCAAACGAGAAGTGAATAACAAGAGACCCGGAAGTGATTAAATAGCCGCACGCAGTGAGGAAAACAGAACAACTAGAACGTCTGATTCAATCCTAAGACGCCCGTAAAAGCGTGCGTGGTGATTGGTTGGGCTTGCAGTGTTTTGTTGCACTACCAATCTCATTGAAATAGTACGATCGAATATTATTGCTTTGTAACAATCGGCTAAACAAAGTTGGCATCAAAATGAGACAAATAAGTATACAATTACATAATTTTAGCAAACACATGAATTCATAGTCTTTCAATGATATCACGTATTATATGTTAAGCAATAGTACTGAAATAAAGTGAGAAATTATTAAAAATTGACCGACAGTACGGACCCATTTTCTCTGAACATAATGGTGCCATATTTAGGGTTTCACATGACAAAAGTAGTAACTGTGATATGCATAAATGGTAACATTTCTAATTAAAATTGAAACGGCATGAGTATAGAGAAAACATTTGTCTTAGGGATTGACGTAGTTCCTACCTGAAAAGAATAAGACTTAGCTGTACGAGGGCCCATTTGCATTACAAACGATTTACTGTGGTTAACCAACAGGTCCAGGTCCTCTATAAAATGTACAAAAGAATTCAACAAAAGTTGTAGGCCTCTGGCTGTCCTCGCCATGAGGACAGCATCATCAGCGTACAGAAGGACCGGCATCCTACTCTTACCCACCTGGGGGCAATCAGCTTTTAAATTCAAAAGGACCTTCTCCAGGGAGTTAATATACAAACTAAAAGGAAAGGGGCCTAAATAGAGCCCTCACTCTCCCCTCTCCTAATAGCAAACTTGTGGGTCACTTTAAGATTTTTCAAGTAACAGACAACCGCTTTTGAGTCTCTATGAAGGTCCCTTAAAAACAAAACAATGTCCCTGTCGATACCAATGGAAAGCATCATCTGCCAAAGCTTTGATCTATTAACACGATCAAACACTGAGGATAGATCCATGAATGGTAGGTGGATAGAGCTGGTACGAGCCACAGTGTACTTGTTCAAAACCATATATAGGTTTAAACATTGGTCCACTGTAGAACGAACTGGACAGAATCCGTATTGTACCTCAGCTAAAATATTGTTTTCATCCGCACAAGTTACAAGTCTGTCTAAAACCATAGAACCCACCACCTTCACCACAGAATCCAAGAGGGAGATGGGTCTATAGCAATGAGTGCTATCCCGATCACTCTTTTTAAAAACAGGGACAATAGTCGATAGGGCCCATGAGTCTGGGTGGCCAACCTGAACCAATGCATTTATAATTGCCGTAAGTACAGGCGCCCAAGTTTCCACGTTCACAATATAAAGGTCTGGCGGAATCCCATCGGTGCCTGGGGCTTTGTTTTTGGACTGTCCCATGATGCCAGCTCTTACCTCTTGCACTGTAAATACAACCTCGGATTTACCTTCCACAAATTTTCCGCCCTTCCCTGGAGGTTAGGTCAGACTGGAACATGCCCTCAAAGTGGCTTACCCAACCATCCTCTAAGATGTGGGCGTCCTTTAAGTTGTCAGTGTCACCTGCTAAAAAGGGGCTGTTAATGATGCTCTAGAACTTAGAACTGTTGCCCAAGGTACTGACCTTCACCAGTTCTGACCAGGCCTCCTCTTTCATGGCAGACTTATGCTTTACCAGGGCAGCCTTGTAGGCTCTTCAAAGGCTCTTAAGAAACAATGGGTCACGAGGTGTCACTCCCAGGTCCTCTTTCAATTCCCTAGAGGCACTGGAGCACTCAGAATAAAACCATCTCAGTCCTAAATATGATAAACACCTACCCGGAGCCTGCAGTAGATTCACTATAGCACCAGACATACTTCCGAAAGCCTCCATAATATCCAATGGATTGGCCTCACTATCTAAACAGATAGCAAACTCCCTGTTACACTGGTTTAAAAGGGACTCATAGAGCTGATCCGGAAAAATTTGACCCCGCTTCAGTCTCCTCCCCCTTCCACGGCTTTATGGGGAACCACAGACCCTCCTTAGTTTGCTTGATTACCCAAGGCCATCCTGTCGAGACACACACAGGATTATGATCACTGTGTAAACTCGCCTTGATTGAAAAGTCCATAATATAAAAATAAAATGGTGTTGAGACAAAGATAAAATCAATAAAAGTCTCACACCCTCTCCCAGTAAAAGTGGGGACAATATCATTTTTCTCCAGCTTGTTCATGGCAGATGTTAGGTCAAATTCATGCAAAATAGCATTAAGTATGGAGCCCTGGGGGGTATGTTCCATGTGCAAACCAGCTTGGAGTGCACAATCCATGGCTTTCACCCCCGCACCTGATGTCCCCGCACATGTGAATATTAAAGTCTCCTGCTATAAATACATTAGAGTAATTCTTCCCACTCAGGGTAATATTCCTCAATAAAGAACCCAACTGTGTAATATTACACGCTTCCATTTGGGTGACTTCTGCATTATAAAAGTTTAAGAGCAGGAGCTTACTCGTCCCACTAGATAATAACATCGCATGTAAAGTGGAGGAGGTGTGGGGCAATGTAACAGAGCTACTTCGAATTGCTAATGAGACAAAAGTTATCAGACCCCCCTTAGCTCTTCCTAGCCCGGATGGAGTAGCTGGCACAAAAAAGTTTTATAGCCTTCCAAATAGAATCTGTTATTAACAGCCCATGTTTCCTGGAGACATATCACATCAAAGCCTTTAACAAAGACCAGCCAATCAGAATCATCAATCTTTCTTGCAAGCCCTGCAATATTCCAAGAAATAAACTTGCACCCCTTGCAAACTAGGGAACCTGGGCCCAAAGGCCGTGCCACCCCCTGTGGTGGGAGGACATCTAGATCCTGTGGGCCAACACACAGTCAATCACAACATTCTAATGAGCTCAGGGGCTTAAACATGTGTGCAAGCTTACACCCATCGTCGCCTCATGCTGATTCACATAACTCGCATCTTGAGGCCGCCCCTGTAAGTTTCCAGATGAAAGCAATGGATGGTTCAAGGGCCTATAAAAGTAGCCCAGCGGGAGTGCCACAATGGCCGAGTTCCGACTCCTGTAATTAAGTTGTGCAACTGAACATAAAATACTGTTTACCATAAAATAATTATTAAAATTGATAATGACACAATCCCCAGCCCAGCCTTTCTTGGCACTGCCCACCCAAGAAGTGCACAACCTTATTCTTCACTTGATCAAAGTCTTCCTTGGTGCCTGGGTCAAGTCGGGGAACATTAGCTAATATCACTACAAGCGGGGTCGACTCTGGTGGCAGGTGGATGGAACACGAGCTCTGGTTAAGGTTACTAGGTTCCCCTAGAAGCATCCCTCCCCGCCTTTCATCAGGAAAGCTGTTTGACCCACCTGCTTCGGGGCCTTGAGTCTGATGATGCCTCAAATTTGAAAGAAAAAACACCATGCGATTAACTGTCAGTGCAGATGGTTCTGTACTATTCAAAGCTGGTACTGCTGAAGCAGAGCAGGCTTTAAACACTAGATGACTTGTTCGCTGCATGACTACCTCTGACGCAGACCTAGGAGAAGGCCTGGGACCAGGCTCCGAACCATTTCCGCAGGAACCATTAGTCATGACCCTTAGAGTTGGGGGACATGTGGGTGGTGTTATGTGGTCCCTTTGCAGTGAAGCAGTCATTTGGTCAAGTTATTTTCAATCACAGATAAACAAAGTAAAATTGGGTCTAGTTTGGACTCCAATGCTGATAGAAAAGCTACCTTAAACATGTCGAGCAAAAGAGCCACGTCCATACTGGGTTCTACAAGGGACACTGAAGACTTAGGATGTGGACCGATGCTCTTCCGGTGCTTTCATGGCCCCCATCAAGGGGCACTTCCTCTTTGCTCCCCCTGCTCCCTTCCCCACACCAGAGCCCACACCAGGGACTGTACACACTTCCCGAGGAGCTGATGACTGAACACTAGCCTGTGTGGGGGGATTGGTGTAGACAGGTGAGCAACCTCGGCCAGATCTTGTGCCACGTCTGACCAGCATAAAAAACCTGTGCCGGTGCTGGTGACCCAGATGGTAGAGGAGCAAAAGAACTATGTGAGGAGGGGGGAATAGGAGATCGAGACAGGCGCCGAGTGGCCAGTTCAATTTCCTGGTCTAGAACACCAACCGTTCGCTGCATGAAAGCGTCCATAGTGGTCACCGTATTCACGGGATCCTTTGGGGTGGGTCCCGCTGGCCTATGTTTGCCCAATGTAACAACACACAACCCAGCAGCCCTACAGGGATGGCCCAACTAGATCCAACAAGCGCCCAGTGGTCCAGCTAACAAACCGACAAACTGTCTAAATAAAAATTTGGAGATCCCACAAAAGGAATGGGCTTTCCACTGCAAAACAGGGCAGAAAACAGAAAAACCGAGAAGGGGGGGGCCAGCCCAGCTTCCTCCAGTCTCTGACGGGCGCGGACGGGCCCGCCCTTGACCCAGGCTTTGCCCGGGCGTGGCCCACGAGAGTCCCGCATGCGTCCCGTGTGCATCCCGCGCCACGGGAGATGACCAGCACCTTTACGGGACGCGGCGCGGGTCAGCTGGGAACTGGCTCCTCCTCCCTCCACTCGGGTGATGTGTGTTGGGACACTGAGTCCCTGGCGCCCTTCTGGCAGCAGGCAAAGTGGGCAGAAAAACAAACACGTCCTGCACCGCGGAAGATGACCAGCACCTTTACGGTGCGTGGCGCGGGTCAGCTGGAAGCTGGCTCCTCCTCCTTTCACTTGGGTGATCCAGGGCAGTCCTTCTTCTGGAACTTCCACAGGTTCAGGAGTGTTTGGAAGAGTGGCTCTGGAGGTCCAATATTTATAGCTGGTGCCAGCCTTTGTGTGTGGGGGGACTCCCTGTCCTACTACCACATCTGATTCTGGAAAGTTCTTTCCTTCCCCTGCCAAGGGTCCAAACTGTCTGGGGGTGACAAAAAGCAGGTAGGCCTGGTGTAAGATTTCTTGTTGTGTGAGGCAGAGCCCTTTGAAGTGCAAGTGGGGCTGGGTACAGCTCCTCCCCAGTCATCCTGCCAGGATGAGCCATCCAGTCCAGAACTAAGCCACCTTTGTGTCGCTGTCTACAAAGAATACACAAAACCCAACTGCAGAGTCATTCATAGTAATGTGACCCTGGATACTGGCAGAAAGCACAAATGGTTAGGACAAGAAAATGCCAACTTTCTATAGGTAGTATTTTCAGAATTGTGACTTAAAATCTGACTTCACCATTTAAGAGGGTTTTAAAACACAAATCACGTGAGTATAAACATCATATCTCTATATGCTCCCAATCAAAAGTTATCGCTTATTAAATGTAACATGGTAACCCAGTGTTTGCCAATGGGAGAGATAGGCCTTGCAACAGTGGAAAAACGATTTTAGGAGTCTTTCAGTTTTAGGTAATGTAAAAATTAAACACACGTGCCCAGCATTTTAAATTCAGTGCAGCTACCTATCCGTCTTTATGGCCTTCATTAGGGTGGCCTTATACGTATTAAAAAGGAAGATTTAGGCCTGGCAAAAGGTTTATTTTGCCAGGTTGGAATGGCAGTTTAAAACTCCACTACAGAAGCTGCAGTAGCAGGCCTGAGACATGTATCAAAAGGCTAGTTTAGTGGGTGACACAATGAGTCCTGCAGGCACACTAGTAACATTGAATTTACAGGCATTTAGTACAGGTAGTACTATTTACTATGGACTTACGTGTAAGTTAAATGTGCCAATAATATATAGACTAATCTAATTTTAACATGTTTGAAGGAGTAAGCACAAGCACTTTAGCACTGGTTGGCAGTGGTAAAGTGCACAGAGTCCTAATACCAACAGAAACAAATTCAGCAAAACAGGATGGGTGAAGGCAAAAGGTTTTAGGAAATGCCACATCAAGGATGTCAGTTCTAACAGCCATGTATTCATTCACATAAATTCATTCAATAATATCCACACTCACAAGTTACCCATCGGCTTGTGTTCATCTGTATGCATGTGTGATTGTATGTGTGGTGGCATGTTTATTGTTTGTTTAGCTTTGTGCCTTTTGCGTGCTACTCATATGACGTCTGTTGATGTGTTTGGGCCAGCTCGTGCATGAGTGCTTCTAAGTTTATCATTGGTGCCTTTGTGCGTCTGCTTATGTGCCAGTATGTCTGTTGGTCTGTGTCTCAGCAAAAATACTTTTAGGACACTCATGCAAAATCTCCCAATCATGAAACTCTCACAGCAGCATCTTAAACACCAAAGCAAATATTGCTTAGCTACAGATAGTGGTGCCTGGCTTCAGAATGAACAGCTAGGTATGGCACTGACAACTAATCAAATGGTTTAGCAGATGTTAGCGCAACCTCAATGTATACTTCACTTCACCTCATTAGGCTGATTGGTCTGTGTACTGAAGAGAAAACATAGACGTCTCATCAACAGCAGGTTTATCAGTCATAGCAATGTAAAATAAATGTACAGTACTGCTGAACTGCAAAAATGTAGCGGCTATTTTAAAACACTATTTCAGATCAGTTTGCAGTGATTCATGTTCTACAACACCAACATTGTCAAATAATTGCCAAGCACAATTAAGAAGGTTTTTATACTTTGGTAGGCTTTGTGAAATTCGAGCCTTTGCGACTATTTTGTGAGAAACTGAAAACAAATTTTTGCCATGCATAAAGTTGTTTTTAATGCAATGGTTTTTCGGAAATAGCAACAGTTACAATAGCTTCTAATAATAAAACATATTGCTACGAAGCAACTACTGCAATGCTTAGAGGTGCCTCTCACTCAAAGACCGCCAGTGTGTTTTAACTATTAAATGAGAGGAACTTAAACACACGGGGTCCGATTCACAAAGGTAAACTTACACTTCTGTGTAGGTTCACTCTTTTCAGTATTCACAAACTATGATTTTATAGAAACTTTAAGACTGCAAGACTCTGCAGTCAGGCCGGAGGACTCCACGCATAAAAAGATAGGCAGGCTTGAATATGGATGTCTATAGTCAAGTCTAAGAAATATAGCAACTTAAGCCCTGTCTTGAACTTAAAGAGCTTGCATCGCTTTCCAGGCGAGTTGAATATTTCCATTGAAACAGACACTAATCATCCCTTTCTGCATTATTGCTACTAGTTTAGCTTATGAAGTCAATAGTGATGTCTCTTTTCCCAATCCTGCCAATTGTGAGGCACATCGAAGGTTCACTACTTTGCAGAGAATGAAAGAAGCTATTATTACCCAGTACATTAGAGCAATTTAATGCCCCAGAACTGCTAGCACACACAACTGACAGGCAAGTCCTTATTAGCTGACTGGTGGCATGCTTGTTATTCCATCCATGGACTGCAGTTTCAATCTCGCAATCATGCTATGCTATGTATATTTTCATAGCACGCTAACCCCTTGTGAGGGTATTCAGGCTCTTGTCGGTGGGTAGGTGGTGGCTTACCTTGAGTTAATCGAAGAATCGGGTCTTCAGCTTCTTGTGGAATTTGAGAAGAGACACAGAGGGCCTGATGTGATGGGAGAGGTTTTTTCAATCCTTTGGGGTGATACGTGAGAGGGTGCAACCTCCTGCTCTGTTCTTGTGTATGTGGGGGATGTGAGAGAGTGAAAGACCGGCTGAACGGAGATACCTGAAGGGATGGTAGAAGTGGATGTGTGTGTTGAGGTAAGCGGGGCCTACATTGTGTAAAGGTGTGTGTGAAGAGTTTGAAGTGAGTGTGTTTGAGTATGGGGAGCCAGTGGAGTTCCTTGAGGTGTGGAGTGGTGTGGGTTGTGGACGAGTCTTGCTGCAGCATTCTGAATGCTTTGGAATCTGTTCAGCAGCTGTTGTTGATTCTGGCATAGAGTGTGTTGTGGTAGTCCAGTCTGCTTGGTATGAGGCCTTGTGGGACTGTTTTCCTGGTCGTTTCCGGTAGCCACTTGAAGATTTTTTATGGCATCTTCAGCAGGTAGAAGAAGGTGGAGGTAACTGCGCTGACTTATGCTGGTCATGTCTATTTTTTCATCCAGGATGATTCCCAGGTTTTTGGGGTGGGTGGTATAGACTAGGGTGGATCCGAGGTCCATCGGCCACTATATGGAGTCCCACTGGGAGGCTTTGCTTCTGAAGATCACCTCTTCAGTTTTGTCTGTGTTGAGCTTGTGGCAGCTGGACCTCGCAAGGGTGAGAAGCGAGCTAAAAGAGGCACAAAATAGTGAAAGAACGAGAGTCAAGAGGCGAAAATGGGCAAAAAACTTAAGAGGCAATGTTTAAAGTATTTGTGCAACACTTCATACAACAACTCAGTGAAAACACCACAAAAAGACTCCACACCAGCTTAGAAAAATAGTTTATGATTTTATAACTATAGCAAGACCAAAACGACAAACATCCAATGTCTAGAAGTCGGGATATGAATTTTTAAAGATTAAATGCAAAATATAGCGCTTAGAAGCAAGTAGCACCTAAAGAGTTAATTGGTCGCGCTGGACCGGGCAAAGTCAAGAGTTCAGGCTGACCGCAATGGAGCACGGGCCAGATACAGGAACCACGCAGGCCCTGGAGCAAAAGTACCTTTATTCTGGTCACAACAGGGAGATGCATCAGTGATCCCCATGCAGTAGAGGTGTTGCGCCAAATTTCTCCTGGCAACTGAGATGACGCATTAGTTCCATGAGCGAAGCATCGGTTATGAAGTGCGGAGGTTCCGAATGCGATGTGCCGGGTTTCTCCACACTGTGCATGTGATGTGTCAATCTTCTCCATGCTGTGGAAGCAATGCCTTAGTTCCTAAGTGGTGGTTCCGAGTGCGATGCGCCGTTACGGTTCCCGCATCAGTGGCAATGCATCAATTATGCTCTCCCAGCAGAAGATATGTCTGTTCCACTGGATCAAACCCCTAGGTCAACTTCGAAGGGTCCAGGACTTGGGTGGCACCACTTAGCAGGACAGACTCACAAGCAGATGAGACCAAGGGTTGGAACAGCGGGGTTTTAAGTCGTTTGTGTCCCCGCGACTTAGGCAACAGGAGGCAAGCCAGCAAGCCCTTGGAACCACTCTGGGTGTGAGAAGTTGGCCTGGCATATGCTGTCCACTAATTATAGAGGGCACCTTGCACCAGTCCAAACAACCCCTTATTGGAGATAGGTTAAAGACAACCTTTATTGAAAGCTATCCTAGTGGTAGCTATGGAGAACAGCCTTCAGGCTAAGTCTTGAAGGAATGTAAAGCAGCTTGTTTTACCAGTCTATAATCTCTTGAGTGACCAAATGAAAGAGGACCACACCAGGTATATATTCAAAATATATGTATTTATTACTAAACACACCCCTCTAGTCTCTTTATGAGGCTAGAGTTCGAAGTACATACATTATAAGTTAGTTATCTACAGTAATAGCACAAATACACGTTTGAGCCCCAGGCGCGTACCAAACCATATACCAATAAAGTGGTATAAGAACCACGACTGAGCTAGACACAAGGCCTAGAGCCTGTAGAAGTGCTTGGACCACAAGGAACCACCCAAGGCAGTGACACAGGGGACCCACGGGGGACGCGTGCAGTGTATGAACACAGCCGCGAACCACCGTTAACTTCTATGGGGAAAGTCGCGATTAGAATTTAAAAGAAAAGGGACACTTAGAGGAGGACTTGGAGCAAACCCTTTGAGAACTAGGCTGTTCTAGTGTCAATACCCACGGGAGCACTGGAGTACTCGAGTTACCTCACCCAGGGGAGCCGGGTGCATAGGTGTCTTTCGGGGTCGGGTTTCGTCGTCGCTTTCTATGGCGATCTGCTGCAAAGTGCTGCTGGCGACCAAGTCGAAAGTGTTCGGGTGGATCCAAAGGTGGATCGAAGATCTGAAGAACCTGAAAGCAGAGGGGACAGAGTCTGGGTCACTAGCCAGTGACCAGGAAGGCGATGAGCAGATGCCCACCGATGTCGAGTGCTTCAGGTAGGTTGACGGTCATCTTGACTCTTCAGCCACGAGGTCCAGGAGGCGTCGACGACAACCAGGAGCTGGATTCGAGCTGTCCCACGACGTCTGTTGATTGCAGGGGTATCGGCGACCGGATTGGACCCAACAAGCCTTGGCAACGGCAAGTCTTGTGGAAATAGAAGAAGGACGATGTTGCAGACCAGCAAGGTCTGGGGAACTCACTCAGTGAGGATAAGTCAGGGCACACCTGGAGCAACCAGGGAGCCCAAGCAGAAAAAGATTGGCCTTCGGGAGGGCCTACTAGCCAATGGACTAGCAACCTCAAAGGAGCCTCGAGACGGTGCATGTGGAGCTGGCTCACAGGACACTCGTGGAGTGGAGGCCAGTGATCTTCAAAGCAGTTGGTGCTGGAGGCTGGGGCTACTCGGAGCCCAAAGCATGACTTCGTGGGAGACCCAGAAGAGGATGCACTTGCAAATGCAATCGGTGTCCAGGGGTCACGGTTCCACGTTACCCACGACAGCTACGGGCCTCAGCTTTGCTGGGGACTCAGGGCAGCCTCGGGGAAATCTGGAAATCCACCTCTGGTGATGCAAAGACTTCGGCGTCTGACGGGAGCTTCAGCGATGCAGACCGGACAATTGCTTCTTTGGTGCCTGCCAAGCAGGGGAGTCACTCCTTGACCCCAAGGGAGATTCTTCAGTCCTCTAATCTTGAAGTAGAGCGTCGAAGGTCCAGGATTCTGTATCAGAGTTTCGTCCAGGTAAATCTAAAGTCCTAAGGACTGGGTTCCCCTACTTATACTAAGGTAGGGGTTGGACATACTCTGTGGCCCCACCTATGGGAGGGCCAGGGCAGAGGGGTGGTTACACCCCTTTCCCTTTGTCCAGTTTCGCGCCAGAGCAGGGGCTGGAAGCCCCTGAGCCGGTTTGAACTGGGGTATGCACAGGGACACCAAGTGTGCCCCCAGTGCAGGATTTCAAAGCACCCGAGAGTGCTCCCGCCCAGCCCCAATACACACTATCCTGTCTGGGGAGGTGGTCACACCTCCCTGGGACAGGAAACCTATTGTCCAGGCCTCCCCTGCTGGAGTTTCGGTCAGCAGCAGGAGGCCAGACTCGTGTCTGTGGCAGCGGCATCCATTTTGTGATGCCAGGGCTCTGGAAAGTCAGTACCGGGTATACCGGTGTGTACATGTCTTTCCCTCTAGAAGGGTGGAATGCTACCCCCGCTGCCAGAACTGGCGGGGGGGTAGTATTCCAAGATGTTTGACACCAAACATGACATGTTTCCGTGCAGCCATCCCAAAGTTAGCATTTAGCGCGAGGTTATATTGCGCTTAAGAGTATATGGTCAGGCTGCACTACAAACAGCATCAGAGAAGGGTCTCCAAACACTGCAGAGGGGCCCAGCTCATGCAGGGGCGCCCTCTCACATAGGAACCACGCACTCTGCCTTCAGGATTGATAAGGCCTGCCATAGGAGTGACTTATAGGTTTATATGTGTGTATGTATGTAGTGATATAGGTAGCCTATATCACAATAAGGGGTGCATGCACCACCTTACCCAGGCTGCAGTAGCAGACCTGTGGTGTCAGTTTGGATGGCCTTCCACGGGTGGCACAATACATGCTGCAGCCCCTGGTAGGCCTCTGAGGTACCTGTGCCCTGGGTACATAGTATACCATATACTAGGGACTTATAAGGGCACTCCAGATTCCAATCAGAGATGTGCCTAAGGCACATGGAAACCATTTTAAAGAGGAAGCAGCTAGGCTGGGGTTCTGATTAGCAGGGCCCCAGCCAGACTAAGGTCGAAAAACAGTGAAGCATCAGCAAAAAGTGGGGGTACCCATGTGAAGCAGATCCTACTCTCCTACACAACCCCCCAAACATAGGGACATTAAACTAACCTTGCCCAGTTAAGTCTTCGTGTTCTAAGTGGAAGTACCTAGAGAGTCCATCTGCATTGGCATGGTTACTCCCAGGTCTATGTTCCACTGTGAAGTCCATCCCCTGTAGGGAAATGGACCACCTAAGCAGTTTGGGGTTTTCACCCTTCATTTGTTTTAGCCATAAGAGGGGCTTATGGTCTGTTTGAACAAGGAAGTGAGTACCAAACAAGTATGGCCTCAACTTCTTCAGAGCCCAGACCACAGCAAAGGCCTCCCTCTCAATGGTTGACCAACGTTTCTCTCTAGGGGTCAGCCTTCTGCTAATGAAAGCTACTGGCTGATCCTGACCTTCATCATTCAATTGTGACAGTACAGCCCCTACCCCCAATTCAGATGCTTCAGGTCATCAAATGCCTTTTGACAGCTAACTGTCCACTGAACCTTTTTGGGCATTTTCTTGGAAGTTAAGTCATTCAGGGGTGTCACTATTGATCCATACCCCTTGACAAATCTCCTATAGTACCCAGTCAGGCCTAAGAAGGCTCTCACCTGAGTCTGGGTAGTTGGAGCAGTCCAGTCCATGATGGTCTGGATCTTGCTCTGCAGTGGTTGAACCTGGCCTCCACCCACAAGGTGGCCCAGGTACACAACCTGACTCTGCCCTATCTGGCACTTGGTGGCCTTGATAGTCAGGCCTGCTTTCTGCAGGGCCTGTAAAACATTTCTGAGGTGGACCAGGTGATCCTCCCAGGTGGAGCTAAAGACAGCAATATCATCTAGATATGCTGCACTATAGGCTTCCAAACCTGTAAGGACTGTATTCACCAACCTCTGAAAAGTGGCAGGTGCATTCTTCAGACCAAAGGGCTTCACCACAAATTGATAATGCCCACTAGGGGTTGAGAATGCTGTCTTTGGCTTTGCATCATCAGCTAGTCTGATCTGCCAGTAGCCAGCTGTCAGGTCAAATGTGCTTAGATACTTGGCTGAGGCCAAAGTGTCTATTAGCTCATCTGCCCTTGGTATTGGATGGGCATCAGTCCTAGTGACTGCATTGAGACCCCTGTAGTCCACACAAAACCTCATCTCTCTTTTCCCACCATTGGTGTGAGGTTTTGGCACAAGGACCACTGGACTAGCCCAAGGGCTATCTGAGGGTTCAATAACTCCCAAATCCAACATCTTCTGGACTTCTGTCCTGATACAGTCCCTGACATGGCCAGGTTGCCTATAAATCTTATTTTTAATAGGCAGACTGTCCCCAGTGTCCACTTCATGAGTGCACCAGGTAGTCTGACTGGGTGTCAGTGAGAATATGTGTCTGAACTGATTGAGCACCTGTCTGCAATCAGTCTGCTGCTGGGTAGTGAGGCTGCCTGCCAAGGCTACACCATCCACTGACCCATCGCCAGGGTTCTGTGAGAGCAGGTCAGGGAGTGGGTCACTCTCTTCCTCCTGTCCCTCATCAGTAGCCATGAGCAAGCCCATGTCTGCCCTGTCCACATATGGTTTTAACCTGTTGACATGGAGAACCCTGTGGGGACTCCTGGGTGTTCCTAGGTCTACTAAGTAGGTAACCTCACCCTTCTGCTCAACAATGGTATGGGGTCCACTCCATTTGTCTTGGAGAGCTGCTGGGGCCACTGGCTCCAACACCCACACCTTCTGTCCTGGCTGGTAAACAGTCAGTACAGCCTTTGGTCATGCCAGGCTTTTTGAAGTTCCTGGCTAGCCTCAAGGTTTTTAGTTGCCTTTTTCATATACTCAGCCATCCGGGAGCGGAGACCAAGTACGTAGTCCACTATGTCTTGCTTTGGGGGCTTGAGAGGTAACTCCCATCCTTCCTTCACCAAGCACAATGGACCCCTGACAGGGTGACCAAACAAAAGTTCAAAAGGGCTGTAGCCAACCCCTTTTGAGGCACCTCCCTGTATGCAAATAAAAGGCAGGGCAAGAGTATGTCCCATCTTCGCCTAAGCTTTTCTGGGAGCCCTTTAATCATGCCCTTCAAGGTTTTGTTGAATCTCTCAACTAAACCATTGCATTGTGGGTGATAGGGTGTGGTGAACTTGTAAGTCACTCCACACTCCTTCCACATTGCTTTTAAGTATCCAGACATAAAGTTTGCACCCCTGTCTGATACAACCTCCTTAGGGAAGCCCACTCTTGAGAAAATTCCCAGGAGGGCGCTTGCCACCACAGGTGCTGTAGTGGTCCTAAGGGGAATAGCCTCTGGGTACCTGGTGGCATGATCCACTACCACCAGGATAAACCTGTGCCCAGATGCTGTTTGGGGATCCATGGGACCAATGATGTCAATCCCTACCCTTTCAAAGGGAACCCCCACCACAGGTAGTGATATCAGAGGGGCCTTTGTAGTGCCACCTGCCTTGCCACTGGCCTGGCAGGTTACACAGGAGCGACAAAACTCCTTGGTGTCTTCAGACATGTGGGGCCAGTGAAAGTGAGGGACAATTCTGTCCCAAGTCTTGTTCTGGCCCAGGTGACCTGCTAAGGGAATATCATGGGCTAGGGTCAATAGGAAGCCCCTGAACTTCAGAGGTATAACCAACCTCCTGGTAGCACCAGGCTTGGGGTCTCTACACTCTGAGTACAAGAGTCCATCATCCCAATACACAGTATGGGGACCACTA
Source organism: Calotriton arnoldi (assembly GCA_963921515.1). NCBI lineage: Eukaryota > Metazoa > Chordata > Amphibia > Caudata > Salamandridae > Calotriton > Calotriton arnoldi. The sequence continues at coordinate 608,355 of CAWUFW010007367.1, read as the reverse complement.
GCTTTCCCAGCAGCCTCAGCAGCAGCTTGCTGTCTGTGGGGTGCAAGAGAGGGGCAGCTCTGCTGCTCCTGGCTCAGATCTGCCCTGGAAGGGCCCCTGTCCCCAAGAACTCAACCTGGTCAGGTTCAAGCTCCTCTGGGACAGTTCCTTCCTCAGGACTGAGATCATCCCCCTCAAGAGACTGATCTTCCTTCTGAGCCAAGGGGGAAGGCACTGCCTTTACCCTACTACTCCTCTTCTTGGAGGGCACTTGGTCCATTATTCCAGAATCCAAGGCCTATTCAGTGCTAGACATTTTGGCTTGTGACCTGGTCACAGCAAACACATCTGCAGGGATCCCCAGCATTTCTGCATGGGTCCTGAGCTTCACTTCTGCCCAAGCTGAAGTTTCTAAGTCATTGCCAAGCAAGCATTCAACGGGTAGGTCTGCACTTACCACAACCTTCTTAAGGCCAGTTACCCCTCCCCAGGAGAAGTTAACAACTGCCAGAGTATGGTCTGTTCTGACGTTGCTAGCATTGGTCACTTGGTACATTTCACCAAGTATTATCTGCCCAGGATTCACAAGGTCTTGTGTCACCATGGTGACACTTGCCCCCGTGTCCCTAAATGCCAAAGCCTCTCTTCCATTAATTAAAGGCTGTTGTCTGTACTTGCCCAGATTACTGGGACTCACAGAGGAGGTCATATCCATGCCTCCATCACAGACTAGGACAGCCTGAGTGAGTTCTCTGACTAGGTCAGAGCTCATCTCTTTACCCAGGGTCAACCCTACTAAACCCTTGGCTTGTGTAGTCCCACCACCAACTGTAACTGTACTAGGGGGAGCAGGTGCCTTAGGGGCATTGGTGGGGGCTGGAGTAGAGTCTTTGAACTTGGTGCAATCACTGGTCCAGTGGGTCTTTTGCTTACAGACCTTGCACCATGGTTTCCTTTGGCCTTTCCCTTTGGTAGACTGTGAATCCCCACCTGAAGAAGATTTTGGGGGCCTTGTGAAGACTTTTGATCTTTACCCTTCTCCCCACCCTTATCAGAGGTTTTCGAATCTTGCTTCTTAGGGTCACCACCTTGGTTCTCTACCTTCTGCTTCACCCTGGTTCTGACCCATTTGTCTGCCTTCTTTCCCAATTCTTGGGGGAGGTCAGATCAGAGTCTACCAGGTACTGATGCAACAGCTGATTTTGACAGTTATTAAGAATCTGCTCCCTCATTATCAGATTGTACAATCCTGTGAAGTCACATACCTTACTGCCCAATAACCAACCTTCCAGAGCCTTGGCAGAACAATCAACAAAGTCCACCCAGTCTTGAGTCTGTGCTTTTTGGGTATCCCTGAACTTTAACCTGTATTGTTCAGTGGTTAGGCCAAACCCATCAATTAGAGCACTCTTCAAGACTTTGTAATTATCAGCATCCTCCTCTCTAACAGTGGGGAGCTTATCTCTACCTTTGTCTGCAAAGGAGAGCCACAAGATTGCTGCCCACTGCTCCTGAGGGACCCTCTGTACTTTACAGGCCCTCTCTAGAGCAGTTATCCATTTGTGGATGTCATCCCCACTCTGGTAGGGAGGGACAATCTTGCTCAGGTTTCTATGGTCATAAGACCTTTCCCTATCATTGGGGAAACTGCTGCCACCATGGGACTCTAGTCCCAACTTTTGTCTCTCTCTATAGAGATCTAGGGACTCCCTGTCTATAGCCAATTGCTGTTTCCTGAGTTCAAGCTGAGTTTGCTCATATTGAATCAGTCTCTTTCTCCTCTCATGAGAGGATTCCCTCCTATGAGAGGAGACAGAGGTCCCTATTGAGGTGTCAGAGTGGTTAGACTCCTGAGAAGGAGGCCTAGACCTTCTGGGCACACTCAGAACTCTTCCTGGGGGGACAAAGGGGAGGTCATTCTGATCCTCTCCCTCCTCCTCCTCCACAGGAGGAATTGGGTTTTCCAGGACAAGGTCATTTTCACCTTCCTGGCCAGTTTCAGAGGGGGGCCTGGGTTTCTTCACCCCTGGCCCCTTCCTCATCTTCTGCCCCACCCTCTTTGCCTACCCCTTCAGACCCCAGGGGCCTGCTGAGATCATCAGCTAGTAACACCTCCCTGAGGTGTTGGGTGCTGGCACTTTTGCCTGCCTTCAACTTCCTAGTATTGCATAATGCTCTCAATTCCAAGAATGGGAGTTTATCATACTTGGTGGGAAGAAGCCCACTGGCTTCTGGCAAGGACTCACTGGGTCCTGGCTTTGAAGACATTACTAGTGAGGTGTGGTGTATGCACTACCTACTCTAGTGTGGCCTACTAAACTCTCTTGAGTTGTAGAAAGGGTGTGCTGTCCCTTAACACACAACTCTAAGTTCAGTAGAACTTACTGTATTACTAAGCTTGATTATATGTACCTTAGGTACCCTTAGTGGTTTTCAGTTGATCAATTCAATTGAGATTATTTGGTAAAACAATAGCAAGCTGGAATCCCACACGCTGCACACCAATGTGAGAAGTTGGCCTGGCATATGCTGTCCACTAATTATAGTGGGCACCTTGCACCAGTCCAAACAACCCCTTATTGGAAATAGGTTAAAGACAACCTTTATTGAAAGCTATCCTAGTGGTAGCTATGGAGAGCAGCCTTCAGGCTAAGTCTTGAAGGAATGTAAAGCAGCTTGTTTTACCAGTCTATAATCTCTTGAGTGACCAAATGAAAGAGGACCACACCAGGTATATATTCAAAATATATGTATTTATTACTAAACACACCCCTCTAGTCTCTTTATGAGGCTAGAGTTCGAAGTACATAAATTATAAGTTAGTTATCTACAGTAATAGCACAAATACACGTTTGAGCCCCAGGGGCGTACCAAACCATATACCAATAAAGTGGTATAAGAACCACGACTGAGCTAGACACAAGGCCTAGAGCCTGTAGAAGTGCTTGGACCACAAGGACCCACCCAAGGCAGTGACACAGGGGACCCACGGGGGACGCGTGCAGTGTATGAACACAGCCGCGAACCACCGTTAACTTCTATGGGGAAAGTCGCGATTAGAATTTAAAAGAAAAGGGACACTTAGAGGAGGACTTGGAGCAAACCCTTTGAGAACTAGGCTGTTCTAGTGTCAATACCCATGGGAGCACTGGAGTACTCGAGTTATCTCACCCAGGGGAGCCGGGTGCATAGGTGTCTTTCGGGGTCGGGTTTCGTCGTCGCTTTCTATGGCGATCTGCTGCAAAGTGCTGCTGGCGACCAAGTCGAAAGTGTTCGGGTGGATCCAAAGGTGGATCGAAGATCTGAAGAACCTGAAAGCAGAGGGGACAGAGTCTGGGTCACTAGCCAGTGACCAGGAAGGCGATGAGCAGATGCCCACCGATGTCGAGTGCTTCAGGTAGGTTGACAGTCATCTTGACTCTTCACCCACGAGGTCCAGGAGGCGTCGACGACAACCAGGAGCTGGATTCGAGCTGCCCACGACGTCTGTCGATTGCAGGGGTGTCGGCGACCAGATTGGACCCAACAAGCCTTGGCAACGGCAAGTCTCGTGGAAATAGAAGAAGGACGATGTTGCAGACCGGCAAGGTCTGGGGGACTCACCCAGCGAGGATAAGTCAGGGCACACCTGAAGCAACCAGGGAGCCCAAGCAAAAAAAGATTGGCCTTCGGGAGGGCCTACTAGCCAACGGACTAGTGACCGCAAAGGAGCCTCGAGACAGTGCACGTGGAGCTGGCTCACAGGACACTCGTGGAGTGGAGGCCAGTGATCTTTGGTGCAGTTGGTGCTGGAGGCTGGGGCTACTCGGAGCCCAAAGCATGACTTCGTGGGAGACCCAGAAGAGGATGCACTTGCAAATGCGATTGGTGTCCAGGGGTCACGGTTCCACATTACCCACGACAGCTACGGGCCTCAGCTTTGCTGGGGACTCAGGGCAGCCTCGGGGAAGTCTGGAAATCCACCTCTGGTGATGCAAAGACTTCGGCGTCCGACGGGAGCTTCAGCGGTGCAGACCGGACAATTGCTTCTTTGGTGCCTGCCAAGCAGGGGAGTCACTCCTTGACCCCAAGGGAGATTCTTCAGTCCTCTAATCTTGAAGTAGAGCGTCGAAGGTCCAGGATTCTGTATCAGAGTTTCGTCCAGGTAAATCTAAAGTCCTAAGGACTGGGTTCCCCTACTTATACTAAGGTAGGGGGTTGGACATACTCTGTGGCCCCACCTATGGGAGGGCCAGGGCAGAGGGGTGGTTACATCCCTTTCCCTTTGTCCAGTTTCGCGCCAGAGCAGGGGCTGGAAGCCCCTGAGCCGGTTTGAACTGGGGTATGCACAGGGACACCAAGTGTGCCAACAGTGCAGGATTTCAAAGCACCCGAGAATGCTCCCGCCCAGCCCCAATACACACTATCCTGTCTGGGGAGGTGGTCACACCTCCCTGGGACAGGAAACCTATTGTCCAGGCCTCCCCTGCCGGAGTTTCGGTCAGCAGCAGGAGGCCAGACTCGTGTCTGTGGCAGCGGCATCCATTTTGTGATGCCAGGGCTCTGGAAAGTCAGTACCGGGTATACCGGTGTGTACATGTCTTTCCCTCTAGAAGGGTGGAATGCTACCCCCGCCGCCAGAACTGGCGGGGGGTAGTATTCCAAGATGTTTGACACCAAACACGACATGTTTCCGTGCAGCCATCCCAAAGTTAGCATTTAACGCGAGGTTATAATGCGCTTAAGAGTATATGGTCAGGCTGCACTACAAACAGCATCAGAGAAGGGTCTCCGAACGCTGCAGAGGGGCCCAGCTCATGCAGGGGCACCCTCTCACATAGGAACCACGCACTCTGCCTTCAGGATTGATAAGGCCTGCCATAGGAGTGACTTATAGGTTTATATGTGTGTATGTATGTAGTGATATAGGTAGCCTATATCACAGTAAGGGGTGCATGCACCACCTTACCCAGGCTGCAGTAGCAGACCTGTGGTGTCAGTTTGGATGGCCTTCCAGGGGTGGCACAATACATGCTGCAGCCCCTGGTAGGCCTCTGAGGTACCTGTGCCCTGGGTACATAGTATACCATATACTAGGGACTTATAAGGGCACTCCAGATTCCATCAGAGATGTGCCTAAGGCACATGGAAACCATTTTAAAGAGGAAGCAGCTAGGCTGGGGTTCTGATTAGCAGGGCCCCAGCCAGACTAAGGTCGAAAAACAGTGAAGCATCAGCAAAAAGTGGGGGTACCCATGTGAAGCAGATCCTACTCTCCTACACTGGGTTCAAGTGATACAGGTCAAGTCAATCACACCCAGGCAGAGAGAGAGCAGCAGGGCAACACAGTGAGGCAAGAGTTAGCAAACACAGTTCCAGCACAGACGCAGTCCTTGAGCAGCACAGCAGAAGCTCTTCTTCCTGGCAGAGTGGCCACAGGTCCAGAAGTGTACTGATTTGGTAGTGCTAAGGTACAGTACTTATACCAAGGGGTGCCTTTGAATTGGGGGAGACGTCAAAGGAAGCTTTGAAGTCTGCAGAGGCTCTCCCTTCCTGACCTGGCTCCAGGCACACTACAAAGTGTAATCAATCCTTTGTGTGGGGACAGGACATGGCCCTTTCAGGTGTAAATGTCAGCTCCTCCCTCCCATCCTGCTCAGGATGGTCCATGTGCATGTAGGTGATCACTCAGGCACATCTACCCTTCCTATGTATGTGACTGTCTAGAGGAAATGCACGAAGCCATCTGACACACACCCCAGATGTGTATTCCAGAGATAGGCAGAAGACACCAAATAGCTAAAGTAGGTAAATGCCAACTTTCTAAAAGTGCCATTTGTTAACCTGGAATTTAAAATCCAACTTTAGCATAAGTTGTGATTTTAAATTGTGAATTCAGTGACACTAAACTTGAAAAGTTCATCTCTTTATAATTTGGAGTTACACTTAAAAGATGTAATAAGGTAATCTCAATGTTATCCTATGGGAGGGACAGGCCTTGCAGTAGTGAAAAACAAAATAAGGAGTTTTTCACTACCAAGACATGTAAAGTTCAAAAGTACATGTCATGCCTTTTAAATGTATTGCACCCTGCCCTGTGGGTTATACAGGGCCTACCTTAGAGGTGACTTCCATGTACAAAAAAAGGAATTTTTAGGCCTGGCAAGAGGCTTTACCTGTTATGTCGACATGGCAGTGTGAAACTGCACAGACAGGCTCTGCAGGGGCAGGCGCGAGGCATGGTTAAGGGGCTACTTATGTGGGTGGCACAACCAGCGCTCCAGTCCCACTGGTAGCAAATTTACAGGCCCTGGGCTCAAGTAGTGCACTTTACTAGGGACTGATAAGTAAATTAAATATGCCAATTGTGGATGAACCAATATTACCAAGTTTAGGGGAGAGAGCTCAAGCACTGGTTAGCAGTCCAAAAGCCAGCAAAAACGAAGTCAGAAAAATGGAGGGATGCAGGCAAAAAGTTGGGGGAAGACAAGCCTAAGGCTGTCAGGTCTAACAGAGAGAGAGTCAAGCAACAGAGAGAGGGAAAAGAGAGCAAATGAGGAGTGTGGAGGATGAGATGGGAGCGTTGAGGCATAGGGTCTGCAAGGGCCTTGACCAGTAGGAGTACTGGTCAGTGGACTGGTCCAGGTAAGTCAGGGCCTGGGCACCTGCTTCATTGATAGTCCGTGATGCTCCATCCATTAAGTAGGTCCTGGGAGGGGGAGCAGGGGTAGAAAGGAGGAGGCATGGGTGGTGGGAGGCAGGAAGGGGAGTGTGGCACACAGTGGCGGCTCGCAGAGGGAGTGCTGCGGGGTGGTGGGTGGGGCAGGGGAGGGCTGGGTGGGGGGGTAGTTGAGTCAGACATACGACAGGCAGGAGTAAGGTAAGTAAATAAATAAATAAAACTATTTACCTTGCGCTCGCAACATCGCCAACTCGGCGATGCAGCGAGCGCAAGGTAAATAGTTTTATTGATTTATTTGCTTACCTTACTCCTGCCCGTCGTATGTCCGACTCCTACCCCCACCCAGCCCCTCCCCTGCCCCGCCCCCACCGCCCCGCAGCACTCCCTCTGCGAGCCGCCACTGGTGGCACATGATGCAAAAGGGTGAAAAGATTAATCTCCAAGAGAGGCACAAAGGGTGAAAGAGTAAGGAAAAGATTCACAGAAAGGAACAAAAGGGGAGCAAGAAACCCTCAAAATGACGAAAAGCAAGCAAAAAGAGGAGCAAAAGGGTGAAAGAGAGAGAGTCAAAAGGCTCACAAGGGTGTTGTCAGAAATGGGGATATCTAGTTGGCAGGTTGTTACCCTGTTCAAGTAGGGACCCTTCTTCCTAGTCAGGATAAGGGGGATACACTGCTGAAAGAACCCCTGCTCAGCCCCTTGGTAGCTTAGCACGAGCAGTCAGGCTTATCTCCAGAGACAGTGTGTAAAGACTTTGCACATAACCAACAGCAATACCGTGAAATCACTACAAAAGGACACCACACCAGTTTTAGAAAAATATCCAATATTTTATCTGTTCAAAACAAGACCAAAAATGATAAGAATCCACCATACAGTTCTCAGAAATCTTAATAATCAAAAATAGACTTAAAATACAGTTCCTTGAAGTCGATAGCTCCGTACGGGGATATCACGGCATTGTAAACAACAAATCCAAACAGTTATGGATGACCACGGCGTCGCGGGCCAGCTACAGTGTCAGGAAGACCCGCAAAACAGTACCTTTATAAATGCAGGGCGTTGGGGACCTTTCATTGAGCTCTGAAGAGTCGGCAGCGTTGTTTCCAAAGGTCGGGCAGGAGTCGTCGGGCCCTTGAAGTCAGATGCGTTGCAGATCGAACTCCTCGCGGTTGAAGTTGGGTGCGCGGTCAGGACTGCGGTGTGAAGTGCAGTAGTGCGACATGTGGTACCCTCAGGTCGCGGTGCAGGCAGCGGCTCAGTGATGGTTGTCCAGTGGCGTCGGTGAGACCAGGGCTGCGGTGCGAAGTGATGCAGTGCTAGTCATGGTGCTGGCAGGTTACGGTGCAAGCAGCAGTGTCATCGTTGCTGAGGCGCTGATGAACTGGAGTCGATGGTGCCGGTGTCAGTAGGCCAAAGCTGCGGTGTGGGATGAGGGTGGTGCGTCGTGTAACTTAAGAGTGGTGCCCTCGAATCAATGTACAGGCAGCGGCATCTAGGTTGGCGTGGAGCAGCATTGTTGGGGATACTAGGGAGGTGGCATGAAGCGAGGCGGTGCAAAGTGCATTGCCCACAGGTCACGGTGCAAGCAATGGCTCGGCGGTGGCGGCTCATGGTGTCATCGGTGAGATCAGGGTTGCAGTGCGAAGTGTGGCGGTGCCCTCTGTGGTGCCTTCGGGTTAAGGAGCCGGCAGCGGCATCAGGTTGTTCTTCCT